>ML660200.1:17456227-17630444 GCA_007570785.1 Antilocapra americana
ATATATATATATATATATATATATATATATATATATATATATATATACTTATGGCTGATTTATGTGGATGTATGGCAGAAACCAATACAACATTGTAAAGCAATTATTCTCCAATTAAAAATACATAAATTTTTTAAATTGCTTTGGCTATACTACCCAAAACAATCTACAAATTCAATGCTATCCTTATCAAATTACCAATGGCATTTTTCACAGAACTAGAACCAAAAAATACTACAATTTGCATAGACAAAATACCCTGCATAGCCAAAGCAATTTTGAGTGTGATTTATAATCTTGACTGAATACTAACTTACAACGTATTTCTAGGTATCTATAGACATAATGGTTATGAGGACTGGATTATGTGAGCCAGATTTTGATGTTACCAAAATGAATAAGGCAAATCTTTAAAAACCTAATTTTGTGATAATGATGGGTAAGGAAAGATTTAGATATCATAATTGAGCCTTTGAATATGATTATAACTCTTTAACAGAAAATGCTAGTAGTCTCACAACTGTGCAAATGACACTATCGATTTTGTGGAAGTTAAACAGCAATGATGCATGAAATGGTTTGTTGCATTAAATATATTTGTAAAGTTAAGCTACATGGGTCATAAGTCATGAGAAAATGAGTCTATAAAAGCGGCTATATTAGCATTATTGAACAAATATATTACCTTATTCATGATGATTACCAAAGAGAATATTTATTTGACTTATGGCTCATGTTTTCAATGCTAACAATTTTTGCCAGTATTACTATATATGAATTACATTATTTCTGACTTTCCAAATGAAGAATGGTGAAGAAATATGGAATCATATTTCCCATAATACTTAGCATAATATATTAAATGCATAATAAATAATTTTGAATCAAATTCAACAAAGAAAAAGCAAAAGAATCAATACATGAGCATTATTTATTAATCTATTCACACCTAAAATCAAGAGTAGCAGCTCATATTAATATAGGATATTTTCATATCAGTAAAATAAATACTTCAATATTTTCTATGAAGAGTAAATAAGTATGATTTATATGCATTTCTAAATCTTGATGTAAAGCTCTGCTAAAGAGATGAATGCAAGTAAAAACATATTTTTACTTATTAAATGATACAATTTTAATATTTAATTTTAAATGAGAGAAGATTCTGTTCTTGGTAGATACTGAAACAATATTTGACAAATTGAATTAAATAAGGCAAGAATAAAAATGATAATTTAGCAGAGTCTATGGGAGGTGATAATTTCAGACTACAGTATTATCTTGTGCAAAAGTATTATACTACTTGACAACTAACTATGATTCTGTCTCCTCAGTAAAAGATAAGAAAATACTAAATTTAGGTAAAGCTCATTTTTTTTAGGGTGATTCAAATTCAGATACTAAATTTATTTCTAGCTTCACTGCTAAACCAATAATTTTTATAAGGAACTCAGTAATAAGGAAAAAAAAAGGAGCACTTAGTGTGTACTCATTAAATAAGGCAAACAGTGGTATAGATTCAATTCATACACTATGTCTAAAAGATTTTGTGCCCAGGGGAAAAAAGAATGGCGTATGTGGATATAACTGTAAGCCATATTATGAAGTCACTTCTATTTTAAAAAGCATCTGTCACTAGATGATATTAAAGTAAGATAAATGCTTGTTATCTTAATATTAGTTTCAGAAAAATATTAATGACCTGATTCATAAGCAAAAGTCATCAGTTAACCCAGATAGTTATTGCTCAGAGTTTATTATAATGTGACAAAACTGGCAGTACAGACTATCCACTCTACAAAGCCCCTGACTGGCAGAGATTTCATTTTACTCTGAGTGCTTGTAGAATTCTGTTTATACTCATGCCATCCTTGTGTGATACTAACTTGTAGTTATTTCTGCTAATAAAAAATTTCTGTATTACCTTGTAAATTCCAAGAGAGCAAGAACCTTGATTTTCAGAGAGCATATGATTCCTTCCCTTGGTAAATATTCACTGACTAATTCACTTACTAATTGCTTAGTAAGTCCCAGCAGGTCTGCAACCAGGGTCAGACTGCCCCAAAGGCATTTTTACAAAAGTTCACACGGTGTCCTGAGGGCCTACAATGAGCTGGGCTGGAGATACAGAAAGGCCCTTACATAAAAACCTTCAAGTTGCAAACTTCAAAGATGCAAATGTGTCTATCAGCCCCTATATGCCAGCTGCTGTACTGTACTCCTGTAATTTTCAAGGTAGTGTATGCTGCTGTGCTTAGTTGCTTCAGTTGCGTCCGACTCTGCAATCCTATGGGCTGTAGCCTGCCAGGCTCCTCCGTCCATGGGATTCTCCAGGCAAGAATACTGAAGTGTGTGGCCATTTCCACCTCCAAAGGATCTTTCTGACCCAAGGATCGGACATGCATCTATTAAGTCTCCTGCATTGGCAGGCAGTTCTTTACCATTAGTGGTACCTGAGAAGCCTGTGTAAAGGTAGTTTAATGTAAGAGTAAAGATGTTTTCTTTATTTTTTGTGTGTGTTTGTTTATGTTTATGTAATTATTACTTGTGTCAAAAGTGTTAGGTTGGCCAGAAAGTTGATTTGGGTTTTTCTGTAACAGCTTATGGAAAACCTAAATGAACTTTTTAGCCAACTCACTATTGTAAACCTCTTACAGTACAGTACTGTATAGCCAATTGTGTTTGTTGGGTACCTAGGGTAATTTTGGCCTTATGAAAAAATTGGACCTAGGAATGTGCTCTCAGAATGGAACTTGTTCATACATGGGGGACTTATTGTATATTGATGTACAAGACACATTGGTCTGCCCTTATACAACAAAGAAACTGTTTCAGTAAAAAGAGAATGATATTAGAAATAAGGCTAGAAGCAAATGGTGCAAACTGTGGAAGATGTACTTATCTCTGACTTCAGTTGTCTGTGTGTGTGTACTATTCGGATGTTAAGGAAAAGCCAAACTGAAATCAGAAGTGTGAACACAAGAAGTGAAATATAAATGAAGAAACAGCACATTCAATATTTATCTAGAGGTAAGAGAGAGAATGTCTCATTTGATACATTTCATTATTTATCAGGGTAGACATTTAATAAATCCAAACAGAATTATTTAATTTGGGTAAACATTCCTCAGAGAGAGACGTATCCTCCCTTATCTCTGAATCTGTAGTGTTCACATGTGCAAATTGCACAGAAAGAGTCTCCTACACTCACAAATGTAGAAACTTAATGATTAATATACACTTGCTATAGCTTAAGTAACTCATTTGTCATTAATACCCCCTTAGAATGACAGAACGTGTTACATAGCATACTAAGTAAAAATATCAATTGGAAATTTTGCTACTTACCCATTTTCTCCCTTGCATTGTGAATATATTTTAATAATATCAATGGAGGTAAATCAGAGACCTAGGAAAATGCTATGATGTTTACAAAATAAGTTATAAATGTCTAATGCTATATGAGAGGTCTTTGATCAATTATTGCATTTGAGTTCTGAGTATAAATACATGGCTCATATCATTCTGGTGAAAATTGCTTGGAAAATTATGCTTCTATTTTTATTAATTTGAAAACAAATGTTTATCTTTTCACTGAACTCTTTCTTCTCTGATTAAGATTGGTAAAGTAAAAAGGTTATTGTAGATGTCTTTTGAATAGTGACTAAATTAATCTTAATTTATATTATTACCCACCAAACTAATAAGTAAAACTAACAGGTGCTTTTACAGACACTAGCTGTTCCAGACTTAAGTACTTCTGTCATTCTAAGTAGGTTGCTACTCAGTGACCTGCCTTGACAGTTCATTTCACCCTGTTTGCTGCTGCTGCTGCTAAGTTGCTTCAATTGTGTCTGACTCTGTGCAACCCCATAGACAGCAGCCCACCCAGGCTCTCCTGTCCCTGGGATTCTCCAGGCAAGAATACTGGAGTGGATTGCTATTTCCTTTTCCGATGCATGAAAGTGAAAAGTGAAAGTGAAGTCTCTCAGTCATGTCTGACTCCCAGTGACCCCATGGACTGCAGCCCACCAGGCTCCTCCGCCCATGGGATTTTCCAGGCAAGAGTACTGGGGTAGGTTGCCATCATCCTGTCTAGCCCATTCAAATCCCAGTTTTTTGAGACTATAACAAAAACATAGAACTTTATATTCTCCAAAGGTTTTACCATTGTAGACTTTTATGGATTAATGAATAATTTGTTCTTAGCCATCATTCTACACATACAGGTCCTAAGCAACATCATCCTGCAGTTTCAAAAGGGATGAAACAAAGGAGCTTATAAAAATGTGCTTTATTATATAGTACAATCATTCTTGTATATCTGATGCATACTTGTATTTACCAATGTTCCTTTTTAATTTTTTTCAGGTTTTATTTAGTTTTGTTTCTGTCTTGACACTCAAACAAACTTCAGTTGTCAGCAATCCTGAAGTTGCAAATGAGGAAACAGAGAAGTATTTGGATCTTTGGAAAATCAAACACTTCTAATGGTAGGAATTCATTCCATTATCTTGCATATGTTGCTTTCTATTTTTTTTAATCTCACCCTCACTTACTGTTGCTATTCATATTTGTATATTCTATTATTATCCAATGAGTATTTTCTGTCATGAAATTCTAAGGAAAAAAAGTAAAGTATCCAGAAGATGTATCAGTTGAGTATGTAAGCTCAATAAACACCATGATGTAATTGAAGAGCTATGATTCTCTTCACTCACAGAGATCCATCTCCTGAGGGACCCTCTGCTTTCTTCATTTACAGTATTTGAAGTTGGAAGGGAGAAATTATATCCATTTTTCAAAATTTCTGTATACTATAGTGGTCATTTTGCATGCTGGCCAGATTCTACTTATTTGTAATGATGTGGCTTTTTAAAAAAGTCAGTTTAAGAACATGAAGGCAGAAATTCATAATAGTTTATGTTAACTGAATATTTACTAAATACTAGGCACTGTTCTTTTATTTTTATTCATTCACTGGTCACACCAAGTGGCTTTGCAGGATCTCTGTTCCCCAACCAGGGACTGAACCCAGGCCACTATTGTGAAAGCCTAACCATTAGGCTACCAGGGAAACCCCCAATACTAGGGAACTCTGAACAATAGCCACTATTCTAAGCAACGTATGCTAACTCTTTGAATCTCATCCATTCTTGAGACTGCAGAAAGCATTATATATTTGTCTCTTGTAGAGAAGAGGAAACAGAGGAAAGGAGAAGTGACTAATTTGCCCAAGGATATAGATTCTTAGTGGAGAACAGCAAAGGAGGGGCTAGATTGAATCTAGGTAGATATCCTGGCTCTGGAATCCCTGCTTCTAACAACTATCATATACCACCTCTAATACTTTCTGTAGAAGCTTAAGTCTCTACACTCCCTCCACCTAATAATTACAAGAGTCATCTAGGCAAGCAATATAAGTAAAAAAACTGCTTTTCCTCTGCAAATGAAGCATTAATACAAGATCTCTAACAACCAAATTATATGGCTGACACACAGCAAGTTCATAAGTTATTTTTGTTACCCACTAAGTAATGAGTTCTCTTTTAGAGAACTGCACCCTACAAAGGGTGCAGTAAAGAGTATATGCAGTGAACTCTATCTTGAACAACCTAACATTTCTTTGAGGGATCATATAGACAAAAATGGAACAACAACAATAAAAATACATATGGCAGTAATAAAGGGAGTGAAGCACACATGAGGAATCCTGAATGATTTCTAAAAGAGAGATCGCTGCGGGTTGTAGTTCTAGAAAAAATTCACATCTCTTAATGCTGTGGACTGACGTGAACTGAACGATAAAGATCCCCTAAAGTTGAGACCCATTGAAAAGCCATGAAATATCTTCCATTCTAGTTTAACAATATAAGTATAGACACAAAGTTTCAGAAAAGAATATGCATATTACTGAGACAAAAGGGTGTCAGTAGGGCTGGAGTACAGGGTCAGTTTTACACACTAGATCCATCACTGGTGAGATGGATCAAGACTGAGATCAAACAATACCTGGAGAGGAGGTGAATGAATTACAATTTGAGATGAAGAAAACACTGAGTTAATCAGTATGTTAGGGAGTAATTCAGTGAAAGCATTGTTCATGATAGAAGCTTTAATAACTTACAACAAGGTAAGTTGAAGATTAATAGTCATTCAGTAATGAAGGAAGGAAAATACAGCCTATAATGATAATGAATAGGAAAAGTACTTGATGGAAAATGGCTCAGGTGAAACAAGTATAGAGGAAGTAAAAATTAGTAATAATAATAGTTTAGATTCATACAGGGAAGAAAAATAATAATTTTACTAACAATGAAAATAGGAAGGGCTCTGATTTTCAAGTGGGAAAACAGCTTTGGTTTGTTGATTATGAGCTGACAATAATACAAAAGGAAAATTTCAGTAAATGTCTAGAGAATTCACACCATCCCATTTGTGAGGAGATACATTGGCAAATTTGGACTTGGGTTAATAATAAATAATGAAGACCCTAGTATGAATCATCACAATGACTGAAATCTCTAAAAGGAAAAATATGTCCACCCATGTTTCTGCAAAAACTGCCCTTGTACAGTCAGAACCAGAAAATACAGGGAAGAGAATGTGACAGTACAGGAAAATGATAGGAAAACACTAAATGGCTTGTCTCTTGGCTCAGGTTTAGAAAAAATGTGTGGTTAACAGAGAACTAATTGAATGATGGAGTGAGAAGTGTATGATAATAATTATAATTCAGATAAAGAAAATAGCATTCAATAGATCTGATAATACAGGCTTGATGCAATGTCATCAGAATGTGTTAGAAAGAAGGAACGCAAAAAGAAAGAAAGAAAGAAAGAAAGAAGGAACACCAAGTTCAAGGACTTTAGATATAAGTGCCAAGAAGTGATCAGATCCAGAATATTGTCAAGAAATGTTACTGAAAATTTTGGGGAGATTAAAAAGTGCACTAGAGCAATGGTCTCAAACCTTTTTGGCATCAGGGACTGATATTGTGGAAGACAGTTTTTCCACCAGGGCAAGGGGAATGATTCGGGGATGATTCAAGTGCACAACAGTCATTGTGTGCTTTATTTCTATTATTATTACATCAGCTCCACCTAAGATTATCAGGCAGAGGATTCCAGTAGATTCTCTGTGACCAGAGCATAGATAAGAATCCTATCATCCAAGAAAGACTGTATGAGAGGGAAGGGAAAAACAGAAGGAAAAATTCTGGTTTAAATTGCCTAAGGAAATAAAAAGGAAACATGTAGTTGGAGGAGAGTATTGGCTGACATTTAGTTTTACCAACATGTCATTAAAATAGAACTGCATGTTGAAAACTTTACTTTGTAGAAATCTAAGATAAATTAACGAGGTTTGCAAGAGCTAAAAACATTCATTTGAATATAGCACAAAGTATTACCGAGACTGCTATTCTGCAAGAGTGATGATCTAAACTACATACTATTTTATAGTAGATATTACAAATAAGACTAACTGAAAAATTCTGGAATATAATTTATCCTATGCCATTTTTAAAGCAATATAATTAAAACTCGAGGAAAAATCTATATGTCAATTTCTGTC
The DNA here is from genome assembly GCA_007570785.1 of Antilocapra americana. NCBI lineage: Eukaryota > Metazoa > Chordata > Mammalia > Artiodactyla > Antilocapridae > Antilocapra > Antilocapra americana. The sequence continues at coordinate 17,463,803 of ML660200.1, forward strand.
TTAGGAAACTTATATTCACATAATGATTTGTTTCAGAATACAGTTTTTGAACACTCTCTCCGTCTCTCTGCCTTCCTCCTCTCTCTCTGCACTTTTAACCAGATAGGTGAAACTTAAAAGCTCAGAATTGCAAGTTGAATATGTAAATAATACTTCTTGGTTTCCAGTAAACTTTGTTTATTATTATATCCTAAGTCTAAAATACTGAGCGCAACTTAGTGAACATTTGACATTGAAATATGTTGCCCTTGCAAATAATAACAGGCATCTTCACTCCAACAAATTATAATAACCTTTCAAGAGGAACCTTGGATCCACTTGTGTCCTTGCCTATTTCCATAGGTGCTCTACTGTTTTCTTAAGAATTTTGAATTCACCATCTAGCCCCTCAAAGACCTATTTATAATTCAAAGTACATTGATTTCATCTACTGAATTTATGCCATAAATCTCTCAAAAGGAAAGGAAAGCTCTAATATATATACTTTCTTTTATTACTTCCTATGAAAAATGCCTCTTCTAACACTATATCATATTTTTTTTTCTTCCTTAGGTGCCATTTACAATTTCCTCATTCAAGTCAATACTACAAAAAAAAAAAAAATTCAGTCACATTGCTTACATGGAAATGAGGAACAATTAAAGTGGCTTAATAACAACTAATCACGAGAGACTTGTGAGAAAAATTCAGCATTATTTGAGCTAAGTCTTTAAAAGTTTATGCTCTTGAAGGTGACAGAATCAATTCAGTGTCTGAAATCCACTAACCTTCCCATAATTTTGTTATAACTTTTCCTCAGTAGGTAATCCTTTCCCATCTCATTTTATTTCTTTGCCATCAAAGATAGATTGACTTAAGGCTCATGTATAAAGCCAGATATTATTGTCATTGCTCACTCATGGTTGTCAAGAAACATTGTATCACAAAAAAAAGGAAGTGAGTTTCAAAAAGGCTGACTAAATTTTAATGTATTATTTACAAAATCCTGAACAATAGGATAACAATCACTTACACAACTGGGTTGATGGTAGAAGTTGCAAATTCTTCCCCTCCAGTTATGTATGCTGCCGGGTGGTGGCTCCTCCCATCAGTGTGAGTTCATTTTTCCATCCCCTTGAATCTGGACTTGGCCATGTGACTTGACTTGAATTGACCAATGAGACTTTAGTAAGAATGACTTGTAAAATGTTTGCAATTTGGGTCAAGCTGTTTCATGACCCTCTGAGGCCATCCGCAGATGGCCTGTTGTATAATGAGAGATTTATGGCCCAGTAATTCTGAACAAAGCCTGCCAACTGTCAAACATATGAGGGAGGCCATCTTTGATCATCCAGCTACCATCTGATCTGCCAGTTGATCAGAGATGAACAGCTGACAAAGACCAGAAGAATCACTCAACCAACCCATAGAGGATTGGGATAAACAAGCAGTTTCTTTAAAGACACAAAGTTCTGGAATGATTTATTATACAATCAAGTCTAGTTAATACAAACAAATCTCTCAACTCCTAAACTAGGGATCAAAAAGGAAATCTATGTAATTATCCTTAAACTGACATTTCACACAGAAAAGATTCTGTTTAGGGATTAGTAATTCACTGTCTCCACCATCACCTACCTGTTGGCACTTTACTTGGCACTGATCCAATACTGGGGCATTTATTCATAGCTGAATCACTATATGTTCCCAAAGACCATCTAGCATCTTTACAATTGCTCTATCCACTAAGAACTGTATCAGCTTCCCAGTCTCCTAGTCACCCTCTCTCAACTCCTAATCAGAGTCACTAACTAAAACACTTTTTAGCCTACCATAGGTTTCTAGTTTTGTGATAAATGTTGACCCTGACTCTCTTTCACATGGACATGTTCCAGCAGTCTCTGATTATGCAGACAGAAGCCTTTTCACATCATTTAACATGACCTAAAGGACAGTCTCCTGAACCTGAACACCTTGCAGACAACTTTTCAGCTACTATATAGATAAGTCTATGATTCTCAACATGGGAATCCTAGTATTTGTTGGTGTTGCATGGGAAAATCCTTGTCAATATTTTTGTCTACACTTTGGACACACATGTGAAAAACTGGGCAGCATTTAGTCTTGTGAATAATACTGACATTGATGATGTGAAACTTGTTGAATTCTCCAGGTCAATTATCTGCCCAAAACCTGAACCACACTTCATACTGACCTTGCAAATCTTCAATAGAATGTTTTACACATGATTCAGAATTATTTTTTCTTTGTTTAGCATAATGCTCTTCATGAATTTTTCTGCTCTTCACATTAAGAAGCCTCTACCCACGATTTCAATGTTTCTTGTTCTGTGCTATGTCATAGATTTCTAGATCTGATCTGAACTGATGTTGTGAGATAAGACTTTAGGACAATCACACCGCCCCAGACTATGCCACTTTAACTTGAGGATTAGTTTAAGCTGAAGCAAACTGGGAAATGGCAGGTGTGGATGATGCTCTCTACTCTCCTCCTACACACTCTAAATCTGGACATAAATTTCCCTTTTGAAGTTGTCCCCTCTGTTGTACCAGGAACCATCATCATCACTGGATATGAAGTTAACCATCATCACCACTGGATATGAAATAAGTCTGCATAAACAGCACTTTACTAAATAAAACCTTATCCTCCATTGGTTTTCCTCCCCACCACTTACTTCCTCTAGAGTCCCTAAACTCTTTCCTTTGTTTAGTCATTTCTCTATAATTTATCACCCTTTCTTAAACTTCTGTAAAAGTCCCTGGGTCTAACCACTTTTCCAGGTTGTAAACTCTTTTCCATGAAGGTTTCCTAGTAGATGTGAAAATTAATGTAAAAAAAATTACCTTTAACAAGAGAAAATGCCTTTTATCTTGTATTTTGCATTCAGTTTAGTTTGTGTTTCACCGACCAAAACATAACAAGAGTTCAGTGAAAGTTGTTTTCATCCTCAACACCTGCCATAGACCATCTTCAGTGAGAAATTCCAATATCTTGAGAATTTGAATTCATGGAAGCTATAGTGAAACTAATTTACAGCCTACAACTTAGTGAGGGGGGGATCTCACATTCTTTTTTCCTTTGCACTAATCATGACTCACTCCAAATTTTGTTCTTCATAATTAATAATTATGTTACCCTCTCTTCCTTTGGACCATAAAAATTATTCCCTGCCTCAACACTTGCTGACTCCTTATGCACAGCTTTCACCTTTTAATTTTATCCTTTTCTTATCTTTGTAATTTCAATATATAATAAAACAATGTTCCATTATAATTTTCAGTAGCTGCAATTATCTAAACAGGTAATCTGAAAATTGCTTTTGTTAATAAATGTAACATGACTGAAAGCCATTTCTTTATTATATGAAATATGACAATTCTAATAACTAACATTCTTACATTTTGAGACTGAATGTCTCTATGATATACACCAAGCAAACTAAAAATAACTACATTTTAAAAGCTGACATTTTTCACCTTTGAAATTGGAAAAGGGAAATTAACTTAATCAAATGAATTTTTATGAACTCATAAAAGGATATAGAACAAGTCCTTTTAAAGAAAAAGACATTTCTAGTGAAATATAATTTAAAAACAAGGCATATTGCCACAAGTAGCCATGAACAGCAGAGGTGGTAATATAATGATTTAACAAGTTTTATCATTTTGCTATAAATGCTTCTGAGTTTTAAAGACAGATACATTGAAGTTGTATTGAACCATATAGCCCTTTTAATAACATATCTCTCTTTCTCCTCCAAGAAAGCCAAATGTTAATGTTTGCATGTGTGACTTTCAAGGTACATTATTTACTTTTTATTTAGGCTTTTTATTTTGAGCTAATTTTCAACTTACAAAAAAGTTTCAAAAGTAATATGAATTCCCTTTTGTTTCTAATGATAACATCTCACATAATCATCAAAAAAGGATTACTGTTTTATAAATATTACTATGTATATTTGTTACTTTAATTTTATGTAATGGAGTATAATTGCTTGAAATGTTATGTTAGTTTCTGCTATACAACAGGAATCAGCTATATGTATACATATATATACCCTCCCTCTTAAAACTCTCCCACAGCCCCAACACACCCCTTTATGTCATCACAGAGCACTGGGAGCTAAGCTCCCTGAGCCATACCGCAGCTTCCCACTAACTGTTTTATACGTGGTAGTGTATACATGTCAGTCCTACTCTTCCAAATTGTCCCACATTCCCTTTCCCCAAAGTCCACGAGTCCATTCTCCATCTGTGTCTCTATTCCTGCCCTGCAAATACGTTCATCTGTACCAATTTTCTAGATTCCACATATATGCAGTAATGTACACTAAAAATATTATTATATGTCTTTCTATCCAAAAATAATATATAGCAGTTTAGCATATTTTTCAACATCACATACCAAATTAAACTAATATCATTTGGCAACATTTTGTTATGTTGTACTATTTTGTTTTAATCAAATTGTATTTGATTAATGTGAATAGATGTAACACTAAGTTTTGTTGGTTTTTTTTTGCTGTAGTCTTGTCATTCTCAATAGTGTATGACAGTTTTGGTTTCACCACATTGTCAAACCTTAAAAAAAAATTGCCAAATTTAAGGGTGGAAAAGGGTATTTCATTATTTGACTAGGAATTTTCTTGATGATTGGTGTGGCTTAATAAAAGTAAAGGAAAGTGAAGTTGCTTAGTCATGTATGACTCTGTGACCCCATGGACTGTAGCCTACAGGTTCCTCCATTCACGGGATTTTCCAGGCAAGAATACTGGAGTGGGTTGCTATGCCCTACTCCAGGGGATCTTAGTGGTACATTATAAATTCTAGCTTCAATCTTTTGTTGCTTTTATGGAATACAAATACTTTCTGTCAGTGTTAGTCTGTTTTAACTTTTAAAATATTCTTATATATCTGCTGCAAAGTTTTTAACTTCAGTGAGGTCATATATACCAAACTTGCACTATTTGTGTTTAATTTTTGAAATACATTCCTATCTGTAGTTCATAAATATATTTTCCTATATATTCTTTGAAATTAAAAAAAATCACATTTATATCTTTAATCTAATTAAAACTTATTTTTATTGGTAATAGTTTAAATTTTTATTGGTAATTTATTTCCTTTATAGAAACTTTTATTGAAGTATAGTTAATTTAAAGTATTGTGTTAGTTTCAGGTGTACAGTACATTGATTCATTTTATTTATATATATATATATGTATATATATATGTATATGTATATGTATGTATATTCTTCAGATTTGATAGGTTATTAAAAAAGACTGAGAACACTTCCCAGTTCTATACAATAAGTCCTTGCTGATTATCTATTTTATACATAGTAATGTGAATAAATTCATCCCAGCCTCTTAATTTATCTCTCTCCTCAGTGTTTCCCCTTTGGTAACTATAAGTTTGTTTTCGATATCTGTAAGTCTGCTTCTGTTTTTTAAATAAGTTTATTTCTATCTTTTTTGAAAAAATTAGATTCCACATGTGAATGGTATCATTTGATATTTGTCTTTCTCTATCTGACTTACTTCACTTAGTATAATAATCTTTAGGTCCATCCTTGTTTCTGCAAAGGGCATTATGGCTTTCATTTTTATGGCTGAATAATATTCTGTTGTATATATGTACCATGCCATCAATGAACATTTATGTTGCATCCATGCCCTGGCTATTGTAATTAGCAGTAAAGATCAGGGCACATGCATCCTTTTGAATTTTGGTCTTCTCTGGATGTATTCCCAGGAGTGGGAGTGCTGGATCATAGGGTAGCTCTATTTTTAGATTTTCAAAAGAACCTCCATCCTGTTCTCAATAGCGGCTGCATCAATTTACATCCATACCAACAGGGTAAGAGGGTTGTCTTTTCTCCAAATTCTCTCCAACATTTATTGTTTGTAGAGTTCTTGATGAAAACATTTTTGACCAGTGTGAAGTGAAACCTCATCATACTTTTGATTTGCATTTCTTTAATAATTAGTGACATTGAGCATCTTTTCATGTGGAGTTTGGCCATCTGTATGTAGTCTTTGGAGAAATATCTATTTAGGTCATCTGCTCATTTTTTGATTTTCTTTTTTGATAGCTGCATGAGCTGTTTGTATATTTTGGAGATTAATCCCTTGACAGTTGCTTCATTTGCAAAACTTTCTCTCAATTTAAGGATTGTCTTTTTGTTTTGTTTTCTTTGCTGTGCAAAAGCTTTTCACTTTAATTAGGTCACATTTGTTTATTTTTATTTTCATTACTCTAAGCAGTGTATTGAAAAATACCTTTCTATGATATGTGAAAGAGTGTTCTGCCTATGTTTTCCTCTAAGAGTCTTATAGTGTCCAGCCTTGCATTTTAGGTCTTTAATCTGTTTTGAGTTTACTTCTGTGTATGGCATTAGGGTGTATTCTGATTTCATTCTTTTAGATGCAGATGTTTTAGGTGCAGTTTCCCAGCAGCACTTATTAAAGAGACTGTCTTTTCTCCATTGTACATTTTTTTCCTCCTTTGTCAGAGATTAGGTGGCTATAGGCACATGGGTTTATCTTTTGACTTTCTATCCTATTCCATTCATCTATATTTCTGTTTCTGTGCCAGTCCTATACTGTTTGTGCCAGTATCATACTTCCATTACTGTAGCATTGTAGTATAGTCTGAAGTCAGAGAGCCTGATTCCTACAGCTCAGATTCTTCTTTATCATTTTCTTTTAACTGTTAAGGCTCTTTTGTGTTTCCATACAAATTGTAAAATTTTTGTTCTAATTCTGTGAAACATGCGCTTGGTAATTGGATAGGGAATTCAGTGACTCTGTATATTGCTTTGGGAGGTAGTCATTTTAATATTGATTCTTCCATTCCAAGATCACAGTATATCTCTGCATCATCTTTGATTACTTTCACCTTATAGTTTTCCAAGAACAGGTATTTTGTGTCCTTGTTATTTTTCAGTCTTTTCCTGCATAGAGGTTTCTCAGGAGACAGGTAAGGTAGTCTAGTATTCCCACCTCTTTAAGTATATTTCACACAGTCAAAGGCTTTAGCTTAGTTAATGAAACAGAAGCAGATTGTTTTTCTGGAATTCCCTTGCTTTTTCCATGATCCAGCAGATGTTGGCAATTTGATTTCTGGTTCCTCTGTCTTTTCTATACTTAGTTTGTACCTCTGGAAGTTCTTGGTTCACATACTGCTGAAGCCTAGCTTTGAGGATTTTGAGCACAATCTTGCTAGTATGTGAATGAGTACCATTGTACAGAAGTTTGAACATTCTTTGGCATTGTCTTTCTTTGGAATTGGAATGAAAACTGAACTTTTCCAGTCCTGCGGCCATTGTTGAGTATTCCAAATTGGTAGTCATAATAAATATAGCATTTTAACAAAATCATCTTTTAGGATTTGAAATTCCAGCTCAGCTGGAATTCCATCACCTCCTCTAGCTTTGTTCATAGTAATGCTTCCTAAGGCCCACTTACTTGACTTACACTCCAACATATCTGGCTCTAGGTAAGTGACTACGCCATTGTGGTTATCTGGGTTATTAAGATCTTTTTGGTACAGTTCTTCTGTGTATTCTTACCACCTCTTCTTTTTTTATTTTATTTTTATTTTTTTCCCCTCCCTTTTATTGTTTTTGCCATACAATGTCATGATATCACCATGGGTTTACATATGCTCCCCCTCCAGATACCCCTCCCTCCCCCCTCCCTCCTCCCCCCGCCCCGGGAAATCTCGACCACCTCTTCTTAAGCCCTTGTGTTAGGTCCTTCCTGTTTCTGCTCTGTATTGAGCCCATCTTTGTATGAAATGTTCCCTTGTTATCTCTAATTTTATTGAAGAGGTCTCTAGTCTTTCTCATTTTATCGTTTTCCTCTATTTATTTTCATTTTAAGAAGGCTTTCTTATCTTTCCTTGCTGTTCTCTAGAACCCTGCATTCAGTCAGATATATCTTTCCTTTCTTCCTTGTCTTTCTCTTCTCTCAGATAATTGTAAGTCCTCTTCAGAAAACCACTTTACTTTCTTGGATTTATTTTTCTTGTGAATTAGATCTAATCCCTTGAATCTATTTGTCACTTCCATTGTATTATCCTAAAGGGTTTGGTTTGATCATACCTGAATGACCTACTGGTTTTCTCTACTTTCTCTAAGTGTGAATTTTGCAATAAGGAGCTGGTGATCTGAGCTACAGTCAGCTCCAGGTCTTGTTTTTGCTGACTGTATAGAGCTTCTCCATGTTCAGCTACAAGGGATATAATCAATCTGATTTCAGTATTGACCACCTGGAGATACCCATGTGACGAGTTATCGCCTGCATTGTTGGAAGAGTGTGTTTTCAATGATCAGTGCATTCTCTTGGCATAACTCTGTTAGCCTTTGCCTGCTTCATTTTGTAATCCAAGGCCAAACTTGCATGTTATCCCTTGACTACTTTGGCATTTCAGCCTCCTATGATTAAAAGGACATCTTTTTTGGTGTTAGTTTTAAATGGTCTTGTAGGTCTATATAGAATCATCATTAGTGATTGAGGCATAGATTTGGACTACTGTAATGTTGAATTGTTTGCCTTGGAAACAAACCAAGATCATTCTGTTATTTTCGAGATTGCACCTCACTACTACATTTCAGATGCTTTTGTTGACTATGAGTTCTGTTCCATTTCTAAAAAGGGATTCTTGCCCCAGTAGTAGATATAATGGTCATCTGAATTAAATTTTCCCATCCATTTTAGTTCATTGATTCTTTTTTTTTTTAATTTTCTTTACTTTATTGTGTTAGTTTTGCCATACATTGACATGAATCTGCCATTGGTATACATATGTTCCCCTTCCAGAACCCCCCTTCCTCCTCCCTCCTGATTCCCTCTCTCTGGGTCATCCCAGTGCACCAGCCCTGAGCATCAAACCTGGGCTGGCAATTGATTTCACATATGATAATTAACATGTTTCAATGTCGTTCTCCCATATCATCCCACCCTTGCCCTCTCCCATAGAGTCCAAAAGACTGTTCTATACATCTGTGTTTCTTTTGCTGTCTCGCATACAGGGTTCTCGTTACCATCTTTCTAAATTCCATATATATGTGTTAGGATACTGTATTTTTGTTTTTCCTTCTGGCTTACTTCACTCTGTATAATAGGCTCCAGTTCCGTCCACCTGAGTAGAACTGATTCAAATGAATTCTTTTCAAAGGTTGAGTAATATTCCATCGTGTATATGTCCCACAGCTGTCTTATACATTCGTCTGATGATGGACATCTAGGTTGCTTCCATGTCCTGGCTATTGTAAACAATGCAGCGATGAACATTGGGGTACACGTGGCTCTTTCAGTTCTGGTTTCCTCGGTGTGTATGCCCAGCAGTGGGATTTCTGGGTCATATGGCAGGACTATTTGCAGCTTTTTAAGGAACCTCCACACTGTTTTCCATAGTGGCTGTACTAGTTTGCATTCCCACCAACAGTGTAAGAGGGTTCCCTTTTCTCCACATCCTCTCCAGCATTTATTGCTTGTAGACTTTTGGATGGCAGCCATTCTGACTGGTGTAAAGTGGTACCTCATTGTGGTTTTGATTTGCATTTCTCTGATAATGAGTGATGTTGAGCATCTTTTCATGTGTTTGTTAGCCATTTGTATGTCTTCTTTGGAGAAATGTCTGTTTAGTTCTTTGGCCCACTTTTTGATTGGGTCATTTATTTTTCTGGAATGGAGCTGCAGGAGTTGCTTGTATATTTTTGAGATTAATTGTTTGTCTGTTGCTTTGTTTGCTATTATTTTCTCCCATTCTGAAGGCTGCCTTTTCACCTTGCTTTTAGTTTCCTTTGTTGTGCAGAAGCTTTTCATTTTAATTAGGTCCCATTTGTTCATTTGTGCTTTTATTTCCAATATTCTGGGAGGTGGGTCATAGAGGATCCTGCTTTGGTTTATATCAGAGAGTGTTTTGCCTATGTTTTCCTATAGGAGTTTTATAGTTTCTGGTCTTACGTTTAGATCTTTAATCCATTTTGAGTTTATTCTTGTGTATGGTGTTAGAAAGTGTTTTAGTTTCATTCTTTTACAAGCGGTTCTCTAGTTTTCCCAGCACCACTTGTTAAAGAGATTGAATATTACTCAGCCATTAAAAAGAATTCATTTGAATCAGTTCTACTCAGGTGGACAGAACTGGAGCCTATTATACAGAGTGAAGTAAGCCAGAAGGAAAAACAAAACTACAGTATCCTAACACATATATATGGAATTTAGAAAGATGGTAACGAGAACCCTGTATGCGAGACAGCAAAAGAAACACAGTTGTATAGAACAGTCTTTTGGACTCTATGGGAGAGGGCAAGGGTGGGATGATATGGGAGAATGACATTGAAACATGTTAATTATCATATGTGAAATCAATCGCCAGCCCAGGTTTGATGCCCAGGGCTGGTGCACTGGGATGACCCAGAGAGAGGGAATCAGGAGGGAAGAGGAAGGGGGATTCTGGAAGGGGAACATATGTATACCCACGGCAGATTCATGTCAATGTATGGCAAAACTAACACCATAAAGTAAAGAAAATTTTAAAAAAAGACAATATGTGAGAAAATGTAAAAAAATAAATAAAGTCATCATTTATGTCCACTAATATTTTATAATTTTCTCCACTGAAAACTTAATCTTCCTTTGTTTTATTCCTAGTTTAAGAGTTTCCTTAATTATATATCTTTATTGTTTATTGACTGTAGGTAAACCATTTGACCTTACTTTAAGCAATGTTGGTTTTTAAACTGCTATGATTGGCTAAAACAAACCAGTAGAATGAATCCTATAGAAAAAAAAAAAAAAAAAAGAGAGAGAGATATTATTGTGTAATAGTGAAACATATACCAAGTCATAAGGTAAAACACAAATTTTAGTTCTTAGTGTGGTTTATGGTCAGGTTTAAGACCATAAGTTTTATGCTTTTTTTTGGTTTGTTTTTCAGTGAGCATATGTAGATGTACTGTTACTAATTTCATGTCTTAAAAAATCTGTGATTCCCTTCATTTTGATTAAAAGTGTAATCAGTTAGAGGATTATATATTTCTCTAGTGGTATGAACATATTTGTAACTTTGATTAGAAGTCTGCTTAAATTCAATTGTTGTTCCTCTGTAAAGAGTCTTTCTATTCCTTCCTATAGTATTTTAAGGTTCCCCCCACTTTTTTAATGATTCTCTGAAGTTTTACTCTCGCTTACTTAATTGTATTATTATTTTCAGTGTTCAGAGGGAATATTCAACCTAAGCACCCATTTATTTCTTCTTCTCTAGTAAACTCCACCATTGTTTCTTGGAATGTTACCTTTCTCTTATTCCTTCTCTTCTTTGTCATTTATTAACCTCTACTACCTAAGAACTTATCTCCCAAATTTTACAACTGCTCTTAGTTATTTTTATTCTTACTTGTATATTAATTCTTCAGTAATTATCATCATATTTGTTCATTATCACTTTGACTAGTCCAAATTAAACTTTATTCTATCAACTATGATATCTTTTTAAATTTTTATTATATTGACCATATTTTTCTGTTCTAAGATTTTTAGTTGGTTCCGTTAATTTTAATTGTTATTTTTCTTCTATAACTTTAGCCTCTTTAGTTTCACCATCACTTTTTATGGGCATGTATTCCTTTTCCTCTGATGAACTCCCCAAAATACTATGGGAGTCTGCTTCTAATTGTTCTAGTATTTTTTTTTTTTCCATTCATCTACTGGTTAGTATCTTTTTTTCCTAGCTGTCTATTTAAAATCCATCTATTGTGGAATTTGAATTTCCAGGCTCTCTTTAAGTAAACTAGTTACTTTTTAACTTCTCTTCTGACACCCATTCCTTTTATTTATTTATTTAATTTTCTTTACTTTATTGTGTTGGTTTTGCGATACATTGACATGAAACCGCCATGGGCATACATATGTTCCCCCTCCAGAACCGCCCTCCCTCCTCCCTCCCGATTCCCTCTCTCTGGGTCATCCCGGTGCACCAGCCCCAAGCATCAAACCTGGGCTGGCGATTGATTTCACATATGATAATTAACATGTTTCAATTCCATTCTCCCATATCATCCCACCCCTTCCCTCTTCCACAGAGTCCAGGAGACTGTTCTATACATCTGGGTTTCTTTTGCTGTCTCACATGCAGGGTTCCTTTTAGTTTGTTGGTTCAGTTGCCTTCACTTAGCCTCTGGGCCTTAAGCTGCAGCTCTTTTCTTACATAATTCACTTTGATTTTTGTTCCACAGGGCATATAAGAACTTGAAAGGAAGTTAACCTACAAAAAGAATGATGTTTGTGTTGGCCACAGGCTTGTTTCTGTATTCTCTAAGCCTCTAGGGTAAAAACTCCACAAAGGACAGTGGTCCATGAAGGAGATTGCATGGTTTTACTTCAGCCTTATTTTCCTATGTGGTAGCCTCGCCCTAGACCCTAGTTTAAGTAGGCTCCAAACTTCTTTTCTTCTGTAGGATCCATATTTTAGGGGCTCATAAGTCTGATGCTTCAGTCCTTCTAACTGGTTTTTATTTCTGTTCTGTTTATTATTCAAGGAAAAACTTGTTTTGAAATTATCTAATTTTTATTATACATTGTCAATCATGCTATGTTTTAAAGTCAGAGATATTAGTGTTTTAATTTTTAATATCATGTTGACCAGTGGTCTTGACTCTTCATATATGAAAAGTAAACTATGACACTTTCCTTTACCTATAACTTTGAAGTCCAAGAGGTTAAAAACCAGATCTTCTCATCTTTAGTTGCTCATTCCTAATAATCTGTGTCACACTTTAAGCAGGTAATACACACATTTAACTTGGTGGCTCTTTCCATACTACCTTTTATACCTCAGAGCAAAAAATTCATTCTACATGAATTGAAAAGATAAAGGAGAACCTTCATTCTATTCTTTCCCTGTATTCAGATATATAAAGGCTATAAACTTAAATCTGATTTGTGAAAGTATTTAGAGCTCTCTTTAAATACTTAGTGAATTTATTTTTTTGCTAAATGTTGCAACAAAATGAAATGTGTTATTCCAGATTTATCAAAATAGGATACCAATGAGGTAGGAAGAGTCAGTTCATCTCCTTCCACAGACACACCAAAATTACAACTACTTGTGGAACAACTATATTTGAGGATGACCTGAACACTAGTGGAATGGATTTTCTACAGCTATGAGTATAAAGAAAAGGCTTCATCAAGACAAGAAACAAGAGAAAGATGGTAATCTAATCAGAACCCACAGAACTAATGTGACACACAAGCAGGAGGAATATCATGGTTGCAAAGGGCTCTAAGTGTCACATCAGGCTCCCCAGCCCCAGGTACTCTCACTGGAAGGAAGAACTCTCAAAACATCTGACTTTAAATATCAGTGAGGCTTATGTCCAAGAGAACTGGAGGGTATGGGAAACCAAGACTTGGTTCGCAAAGAGGTTGTGCACACATTCAGTCATTCTGCGTTCCAGTGCAGAAGCAGTAGCTTTAAAAGTACCTAAGTCATACACTAAGGAGATATGTTGACTGATTTTAGAGGATGTGCCAGAGTAACAGGAATCTTTTGGAATTTTTGCCAGGTACAGAACTGCATAACAGCACCATGTTTTTCAACTCTCTTTCTACCCACCTGACCCATTTCTGTCATTCTCCATCAACTCAGCTATACTGCACACTGGCCCTAGTGTTACCAAGTACCAGCGCTGCCCAACTTATTCATCTTGGCCAGTGACTCTCTCTCTCTCTCTCCTAAACCTGGAAAGCTGCTTTGGCTGACAGTGGTGTCCCTCTAAAGCAGCTCCACCTATCAGATTGCCCACAACAGCTGGAGTCTGAAGTTATAACCAGCTGGCCTGGGGCCAACACCATCCCCAGCGTACCTTCAGCAGTTACACCCAAAAGACAATTGGAAAGCACACACTGCTTGACTACCTGATTCTGGCAAGCACAGGGGATTGTGTCTCTGGGCCCAACAAGACACTTGGTAAATAAGTCCACTCTTTCAAGAGTAGGAGACATAGCTAATTTATACTAAAAACCTAGAAACAAATACAGTTAGGCACAAAGAAGAGACAAACTTCAAACAAAAGTACAAATCAAAACCTCAGAAAATAATCCAAATAAAACAGAGATAAACAATTTACCTGATAGGAAACTTAAAAAAATAAATAGGCTCACCAATCTTGAGAGACAAATGGATGAATTCAGCACTTCCAGAAAGAGAAAAAAAAAATTAAAGTGAACCAATCTAAACCAAAGGATACATTAACTGAAATAAAAAATACAAAGAGGAGAGTCAATAGAAGATTAGAGGATACAGAAAGGACTCACAATCTGAAAGGCAGATTAGTGGAAATAACCCAACTGGGAGAGCAAAAGAACAAATAGCAATTTTTTTACAAATGAATATAGTTTAAGAGATCTCTGAAACAATACCATGCAATACTATGATTTGTATTATAGGGGTTTAAGAAGGATAAAGAGAAAGGGATAGAAAAACTGTTTGAAGAGATAATGGTTGAAAACTTCCATAACCTGGCAAAGAAAACAGGTAGCCAAGTCCAGGAAGCACAGAGGTTATCAGACAAGATGAACCAAAAATACCCACACCAATACATGCTGTAATTAGAATGTCAAAAGTTAAAGAGAGAATCTTAAAATCAGCAAGAGAAAAATAAGAAAAACCACAAAGACTATCTATCTCATGACTTTACAGCAGAAACTTCACAGGCCAGAAGGAACTTGCTTAATATATACAAAGTGCTTGGGGATGGGGGAAAAAAAAATTGATAAGAATACTCAAGAATATTCTAGTGGTATTCTAGAGAACTCTGTATCCCAGAGTTTCGCAGACAAGCAAAAACTAAAAAAAAAGAGTTCATCACCACTCAACTGACCTTATAAGAAATATTAAAGGGGCATCATTAAATAGAAAAGAAAAAAGACATAATGAAAAATAAGAAAAGTACTAGAAAAAAATCCTACTAGTAAATCCCAAACATGTAGTAAAGGCAGTGGATCAACTACCTATAAAGCTAGTATGAAGATTAAAAGACAAAAGTAGCAAAAAATTTTATACTTAAAATAGAAAAACAACACACAAATTATAAAAGAGGGGCAGTAACAATGTAGTACTTTTAGAATGTGCTCAAGTTTATGCAGCCATCAACTTTAAACATATATGTAGGTTGTTACATATGAACCACATGCAAAAAAATGTATAATACATAGATAACAAAATAGAGAAAGAAATACAAATATAACACTAAAGAAAGTCAACAAATCACAAAAAGAGAACAATAAAGGAAGAAAATAATCACAAAACAACCAGAAAATAATTAACAAAATAGTATACACATAGTTGCCAAAAATCACTTTAAATGAAAAAAGGTTCTAATTAAAAGACAGTGTTGGTAAATGCCTACTAGAGAATCATATCTTATCTGAAGATGCACAAAATAAAGAAATATAAAATTATATACTATGCAAATGGAAGCAAAGAGAAGGTGGGGTAGTAATATACTTTTAAACTAAGACTTTATCAAGTGAAAAAGGAGGGTATCACGTAATGATAAAGGGAAATTAATCAACCAAGAGGCTATAACATTTGTAAATATCTATGCACCCAACATAGCAGCACCTAAATACATAAAGCAAATAATACATTAAAAAAAAAAAACAGTAATACAGTAAGGGGAGGAAACTTTAACATAACTACTTACATCATTGAAAAGATCAGCCAGACAGAAAACTGATGAGGAAACATTGGCTTAAATGACCTATTAGACCAGATGGATTTAACTAGAGAACATTTCATCCTAAAACAGCAAAATACACATTCCTTTCAAGTGCACATGGAATATTCTCAAGAATAGATCACATGTTAGGCCACATAACATGTATTAATACATGAAGATTGAATTCATATCAAGCACTGTTTTCTGACTGCTGTGTTATGAAACTGAAAATCATTTACAAGAAAAAAAAACTGCAAATAGTATACAAACATTGGAAGCCAAACAACATGCTTCTTAATCAGTAGGCCACTGAAGAAATTTAAGAGAAAATAGAAAAATACCTTGAGACAAATGAAAATAAAAGCACAACAGTCCTAAATTTTCAGGACACAGCAAAACAATTTTAAGAAGGAAGTTTATAGTAATATAGGTCTATGCCAAGAACCAAGAAAAATCTCAATCTAGCCTTACAAGTAACAACACAGAAATACAAAGTATAATAAGATTACTACCAAACATTATATACCAACAAATTTAACAATCTAGAATAAATTGATAAATTCCTATCAATATACAATCTTCTAAGACTTAAATTAGGAAGAAATAGAAAATTTTTATAGACCAATTAATAGTAACGAAGTTGACCCAGTTAAAAAAGCAATTTGTGTGTGTGTGTGCATTTGTCTCCTCAGGCAAGGGCAATAGAAATGAAAATAAATGTGACTATATTAAACTAATAAGCTTTTTTACAGTGAAGGAAACTATCAACCAAATAAAAAGACAACAACTAAACAGGAGTACATATATACTTGATTAAGCTGTTTTCAATTTAAGTTACCACTATATACATGGGATTTGTAACACAGTAACAAACTCCTATGGCATCTCTTAAATATTATCAAACATAACACAACCAGAGTTACTTCGTAAAACAGAAATCCTATTACATACATACCTTAAAGCTTTCCATTGTTTTCCCTTTATCTACTAAAAAATTGAAACTCCTTGTCTTAAATATTAGTATATCCGTGATCACTGTACCATTTTCACAATAACTAAAGGTAGAAGTAACTCAAGTATCCATAAACAGATAAATGGATAAATAAAATATGTTACATACATACACGGAGAAGGCAATGGCAACCCACTCCAGTACTCCTGCCTGGAAAATTCCATGGATGGAGGAGCCTGGTAGGCTGCAGTCCATGGGGTCACTAGGAGTAGGACATGACTGAGCAACTTCACTTTCACTTTTCACTTTCGTGCATTGGAGAATGAAATGGCAACCCACTCTAGTGTTCTTCCCTGGAGAATCCCAGGGACGGCAGAGCCTGGTGGGCTGCCCTCTATGGGGTCGCACAGTGCCAGACACGACTGAAACGACTTAGCAGCAGCAGCAGCATATATGTACAAGAGAACATAGTTCAGCCATAATGAGGCAGATCAACTTCTGATACCTACAACATGAATTAACCTTCGAAATATTATGCTTAGTGAGTTACAACACACAATAAAACAATTATTGTATGACTCCACTTTTATGAAGTATATACAATAGCCAAATTTATAGAAAAAATAGATGAAAGTTTACCAGAGAATACAAGGAGGGGGAATGGGAATAATTGCTTCAATGAGGTTTATCTCTAAAGAGAAAAAGATGTTTTGGAGATGCTTGTTGGTGAGGGTTGCAGAATACTGTGAATGTAATTGACATCACTGAATTGTTCAATTAAAAATAGTTGAAATGGCAAATGTTATGTTTTACTTATTTTTACCTAATTTTAAAAATGTATAATGGAATATACCAAAAACTATTGAATGGTACACTTTTAATTGCATTTCAATAAAAATTTTAATACTTTTTTCTTGACAAACCAAATCCTCCAATATTGGACTCCTCTCTAGGACACTAGCCTCATCTCACACCATTCATGCCATACAACCCATATTCTAATCATACCAAACGATGTGTCACTCCTTGTCTACTCTTTGCTTTTTCATATTTTTAAACTTCAAATTTTCTGAGCCTTTAGTCTAGGAGAGTAGTTTGCAATCATTTTTGTCCTGAGGACTTTTGTACTCTTAAAAAATATTGACTCCAGGAAAATTTTTGTGTATGTGACATATTATCTGTTACCTTGTTAGAAACTTAAACTGAAAAATGTTTTAATATGTATTACTATATTTTAAAAACAAAAATGATAGCATACTAATATAAATACCATAATCTATGAAAATAGCTGCATTTTTTAAATGAGAAAAAGCATTGTTTTATCATTTTATCAATATGCCTAATGACTGGATTACTAGAATATGGCTGAATTCTTACATCTACTTCATCGAATTTGTTGTGTTATTTTAGTTGAAATTTATGAAGATAATCCAGCTTCACACAGCTACAAAGTTGAAAAAGGAAGGAAGGTTTTAATAGCCTTTCAGAAAATTCTGAATATGCTTTTATACTACAGCACATGAAAAGTGATATTTACTTTAAGGTTAGATTCAGTGTAGAATCAGAAAACATCGTGATGAATGTTTCATACTCTATTGCATTAAGTTCATTGGTCTATCTTATACTCTGAATGGATCATTTACCCAGGCATGATTTTATCATGTCATTAGGAAAATACTGGTTCCCTGAGTTATATATATCTTCCAAATGTTGACAATATCAGTATGCAAAAACCCCACAAATCACTAGTAATATCACTACCCATCTTATCAAAAAAGCCTTTAAGTATTGGGAAACTATCAAGCTTACTTTAGTAGATACAATCCTTCAAAAAATTTAATTTTTACCTGAAAGCTTGATTTTTATTATCTGGAACAAATAATGTAGGTCATTTTCCTTGGAATGATAGACTCATTGTATTCAGTCTGCCACACAACCAGGTTTGAATAATCATAGTTTGTCTGTTCCTCATTCAAGTAAAAAATAATGTGCATTAAAAGAACCAAGGACTTACATAAAGACAGAAATACACAGTTTCCTTTAATAGCCATTGGACTTAAGAATGCAATAGAAGTTTCCTATTTGTATTTTATCACAGAGTATAATAGAGAGGTGTAATCTGAAGGATTAGGAAGGATTAAGATTTAATAAAATTATATTTTTTTACCTTTTCTTCAAGGACATTCTTAAGTTAAATTGGCTCTTTTTTTTTTTTTTCTCCCCTGCTATTAAGTGGCAGTGAAAAATACAATGACTACTAGTACTGTTTGGTGCTGTTGTCTTGATTAATGCTAAGATATCAGCAGTTTAGCCACAATGGTTTTTCCACCATTGGTGCAATTTTCAACACTGTAAAAAAGGCAAAAATCTAGGATTATTATGAATATACTTTTGATCATTTAGATTCCTTGACTTAGTTCAGTGGTATCCTCTGCCCTTCCCCAGACAGATTATTTATTCTCTAGACCTTTAGCATCTTAGAGATTTTATTAAATTTCAATAGTTTGTTTACTTATAGTTTTATTCTTAAGCTGTGGCTTCTACGTTTATACCCAAAATGTCTGACAAGGAATCTGGAGCACAGAAAATGTACAACATGAGCACATTCAACTCTGAATTGTATTAGTCTAAGAAAATAGAGGGAGGACCAAAGAGAATTATAATACAAACTTCATAGATATATAACTAAAGAATCAACAACTCTCAAATGTCTGAATTCTATGGTCAGTATATTTATAGTTGTATCTTCATATTTACACACACACTCGAAAGCAAAATAGCATGAACATACAATGCTATTTGTATATTTGTGCTAGAATATACAAATTGGTATTAAACTATCAATAAGTATGGTACCCTACAGAATAAAGAAATAATATTTTGTATTTGTATATACTTGAAAGTACACACTTGAACTGACTTGGAAAGGCTGAGTCAGATTTGAATAGACTCAAAAGGATTTTGAGGATATTAAATGTTGAAAGAACAAAATAAACTATAGCAGGCCTAGCATGCGATAGTAATGTATAACAGAGTTTGACATAAAGTATCTATTTTTCACATGAATAAAATATATGAGTAGATACTGGATCTCTGTAGTTATCAGTATATATATAGTAACAAGAGTTGACTCTTTTATATATTAGCCATATGATAGTAAATATTATAAAATCATTGCTGTCAAAGGTGAGGGAAAATAGGTCTTTTTCATAAACAGTTGATGAAAATATAAATTAATACAGTCTTCTTGAAAAGAAATTTGACCAATTATAAAAAATAAACACATTGATTTTACAGTTCTATTTCTAGGATTCTATACAAAAGCAATATTCACATATATGAAAAAACATTTATGTGTGCAGTTATTCATTGTGACATTCATTGTAGGTAATGATAAGACACCAAAACAACCTAAATGATTGTCTATAAGAAAATGGTTAAATAAATTAGTTTACCCTTAGTATAGGATAGATGGGCTTCTCAGGTGGCGCTAGTGGTAAAGAACCTGCCTGCCAGTGCAGGAGATATAAGAGACTAGGGTTCAATCCCTGGGTCAGGAAGACCCCCCCCCTGCTTGAGGGCATTGCAACCCATTCCAAAATTCTTGCCTGGGAAATCTCACGGACAGAGGAGCCTGGTGTGTTCTAGTCCATACAGCTGCAAAGAGTTGAACTCGACTGAAGCAACTTGGCACAGAGACACAGGATAGATACAGGCTTTCAAAATAATGAGATAGAGCTTTATATACTTAAATGAAAGCATTTGAAGATATATTCTAAGTGAAAAAAAGCAGGTGAGTATAGCATACAGATCATTCCATTTTTGTAATTACAAATGAAACACATACCTATAGAAAATTCTGGAAGCATGACAGCTGTCACAAGTAAATGGAATTGATGTTGCAGTGATGAGGCAAAAACTTCATTTAAAATCCATATTACTTGAACATTTTATAATAAACTTATATATTATTTTGAAATTTGAAAAAGAAATGACAAAAGATTGACCTCAATAAATTAAAATTGAGAAAGTAGGAATATATGGAAATCACATAGAGATGTTAAAATGAGGAATAGGAAGATAGTCCCTGTAAAGTTGGATGACAGGAAGAGGTTTCTCTAAATTATGTAGATAATTCATACATTATCATTTGAGTCCCATAAAACATTAAAATTACTGTCCTATAAAATTTTAAAAATGTCTTAAAAATATTAATCCATGAATTACATTCTCGCATTAAGAATATTATATACACATATATGCACACAAACCAAAAATAATCTCTGATATTTGAGAAAATAAAATTCACCAAATATAATTAGATAGATATTCATAAAGATATAATTTCTCCCATTAGTAGAAAATAAAATTAGCAAGTTTTATACTGAAAAATTATTTCCCATGAATTTTAATAAACATTTATAATAAACATTATAAAGGAATATACTGAATGTTCCATGATTAGAAGCTAATAGTCATAATATTCATACTATACATGCTAAGCAGTTAATTGCTTCTTTGACTTTTGGGGATTTGGATGATATAATTGCACTTGTTTTTGAATAAAAACTCTAAGAAAATATAATGCAATCACCACTCTAATTTCTCTACTACTTCAAATGATACCCGTTTCCACTAAAATAGTTTTAAAAAATGTTGTACTTACTTTCAACAATTATTTGTCTGTCTTCCCAGTTATCTTTAATGAGCTGTATATTTCCAAAGTGTGCATCACTGTAGAAGATTCGGTTGGTACCTTTTCTTTGATTATAGTCAAAAGCCAAGGCTATGACATTCTTGAAATAACGTGGATTTTCATATGGCCTTATTGGTGAATTTAAGTTGGTTTCATCAGAAAGATGTATACTTTTTAATATTGTTCTCCCTGAATACAGCAAATAGCCTTCATGCCTTAGGCATGTAACTCCATCTTCTGCCAAATATCCATGGGCACAAGCACAAGTTCTCTGGGAGTTTCCTCGATAAAGACAGAGCTGCTGACAGCCCCCATTGTCCTTGGCACAAACATTGGTCCCTAGAGAGAAGAAAAAGATACATACACACGTGTTTGTGCTTTTTCTTGTTTTCCATATAGTTTTTTTTCTTAGGAACATATTAAAAAGTTAACACTGAATCTTCTGGGTTATTTTATTCTTCATTTTAAACTGGTCAGTAAAAAATTCAAACACTATAAAGTACTGCTTTGTGTTTTTTTTTAACCACTCCACTTTAAAACCTTAGATTTATTATTTCACACTCTTCTGCTTCCCTGACTATCCAAAGAGAATTATCAAAAGTTAACCTTAATCTGTTATTTAAGTACATAACTTTTCTGAAACTTGATACTGAGATTACAATAGGTTTTAAATATTGTAACCTTTGGAGCAAGTAACTAATTCACTCAAAACATGAACTTAGTTCACCAAGAAAAATAAAAGGAGCACTATCTATGTCTATGAAGCATATAACGTATCAAAGAAATTTATGGTTCCAATGTGCCTAACATCCTAAGTATACTGGGCATAAGTTTTTTACTCCAGTTTTGAGTGAACATGTAATATGCTATTAAGATTTCTATGTCAGACTAATTCTCCTCTATGAATCCATCATCCTCTTCAAAACAATTAATTTTATATACCTTTCTTTGATGTCAAGAAAATTATAATTTACTCTACCGGACACTTAAATATTATCTTAGTGGGAGTGATATTAAAAAATATCTAAGTCACTGTCATACCAGTTTAAAAACATTTTAAAGAAATATGTTTTAAAGAAACATATTATAAAGAAATGTTGACTATGGACACACTTCCGGAGCCATCATCACTTTATATATTAAAATATAATCCACTTTACACCAGTCAGAATGGTTGCAATCCAAAAATCTACAAGCAATAAATGCTGGAGAGGATGTGGAGAAAAGGGAACCCTCTTACACTATTGGTGGGAATGCAAACTAGTAAAGCCACTATGGAGAAAAGTGTGGAGATTCCTTAAAAAACTGCAAATAGACCTGCCATATGACCCAGCAATCCCACTGCTGGGCATACACACCGAGGAAACCAGAATTGAAAGAGACACGTGTACCCCAATGTTCATCACTGCATTGTTTACAATAGCCAGGGCATGGAAGCAACCTAGATGCCCATCAACTGACCAATGGATAAGAAAGCTGTGTTACATATACACAATGGAATACTACTCAGCATTAAAAAAAAAAATTCATTTGAATCAGTTCTACTCAGGTGGACGAAACTGGAGCCTATTATCCAGAGTGAAGTAAGCCAGAAGGAAAAACAAAAATACTGTATACTAACACATATATATGGAATTTAGAAAGATGGTAACGAGAACCCTGCATGCGAGACAGCAAAAGGAACGCAGATGTATAGAATAGACTCGTGGACTCTGTGGATGAGGGCAAGGGTGGGATGATATGGGAGAATGGCATTGAAACATGTTAATTATCATATGTGAAATCAATCGCCAGCCCAGGATTGATGCTCGGGGCTGGTGCACCGAGATGTCCCAGGGGGAGGGAATCGGGAGGGAGGAGGGAGGGGGGTTCTGGAGGGGGAGCATATGTAAACCCATGGTGATTTCATGTCATTGTATGGCAAAACCAACACAATAAAGTAAAGAAAATTAAAAAAAATAAATAAATAAAATATAATCCGACATGAAGACAACCTTTTGGTCCAAGTAATGCAGCATGTTTAGTCAATTCTAAATAAAGTGGAAAAAACATTTTGGCTGCTTTTTGCTAATATCCTAATTGTACTTTGTATACTTAGGTTAAATACATGTGTTTATCGAACGTTTCTATATTACTAGTCTAAACCTGTACTGAAGACAGGCCAAGTATAGAACATGTCCATATACATGCTGTGTAGGCAAAAATATCTATCTGCAAATGATTATAAATTCATTTCATTAGGCTACCATATGATTTTTGTTAGAAATTAGGGGGTAAAATAAACAGAGTCTTGAGGTTTGGGACTTATAAAAATTAATATCTAAGTTAAGTTTGATAAATAAATGTTGAAAAAATAAGAGAAAAAATAGAATAAAATGTATTGATAATAGAAGAGCACTGACCTTTCTCTCTTACTCGGTTAAAGATTTTAACCTCCTTCAGGTTGACTCCAAGACCCGTTCTCATGGTTACAGTTTCTGTGGCATCATTCTTGTGTCCCCTTCTGATGGACCCATTGGCATGTGCTCTGCCAAGAAGTCGAACATACATGATCAATAATCTTTAACTAATTCAAACCAAACCAGTTATTTAAGCTAAAGATAACAGATGGCCCAGCAGAAGGGAAAGAAACCAACATTAGTCTGTGACATTGAAAGGCTTGAGCCTGGAATAGCAAGAGCAACTGCCGTTTTTTTTGGTGGAAATTACATGGCTTTGTGAGATTTTTTTGTGACCTTGCTAAGAAACGGCTAATCCTACAAGGGTAAAGCAACTGACACTAAAATAACATTTTGAGCCTCAAATACTTATGAAAAAATAAATTACCTGTCAGACCAGTAGATATAAGCCCCAAAGACTGCAACTGAAAACATATCCACATTGCTCCCTGACAGCACCATCTCACGATTCCCACCGGTCTCAAGGTCAATTCTTTCTATCTTGTCTGTTCGAGCATCACACCAGTACAATTTATTTTCCTAAGATCAATTGAAAAGTAATATTACAAGCTGTTTTTATTAAGTTTTTTACAAAGAAAGTAAGAAAACACTAAAAATGGAGTAAAGCAAGTTTGCATTTAATGCAGTTTAAACACTTAAGGCATCCAACAGACCTCAAAGTCAATGGAGATACCATTTGGCCACGCTATTCCCATGCTCACAAGGACAACCTTTTCTGAGCCATCTAAGCGAGCCTTTCCAATGCAGGGCATCTGTCCCCATTCAGTCCAGAACAAGTAGCTGAAATGAAATTGTAGATAAACTCAGGTAAACACAAAAATGTAGATTATTAATAAAAACAGTAATAACATTCTTAATAACAACAAAAATACCTCTTACAAATAAATATATGTTTGTATTTGTTTGCAAAAAATAGTTTTTATTGTAAAAAGTTAGCTATTCATAGAAATCACTAGAAAGAATTTCCAAAATACCCTGTGTACACAATACTCCCTAAATGTAATGCCTTTTTCCAATCTACCTACTTAATTTGCTCCTGTCTTTGATATCACAAACATCATTTCCTTCAAGAAGCCTTCTATGTTCTGATTTTTCCACCATACACTCTACTTCATTGCATGAATTAGAGTGGCAAATTTACACTGGTATTTCTTTACAATTTTACTTTTTATTCATATATTTGTGTCCCATTAGACATCAAACACAATGAGGACAGAGATCTTTATTATTCACTATTATACCTATAGCACTACGTAATTTATGAATGCATACACAAATGCAGGATAACTTTCAATTCTGTCCACTTAGATTGCTAAATGGCTAGTTATTCTAGTTTGAATTATATAAATTATCTTGTGACGCCATCTTAAAGCATGAATTCATACAAAGCAAACCTTATTTTAGTAATTTTGTAATGTAATATGGAAGGACTGAGGAAGAAAATAAAATATAGAAAGAAAATCTAGACAGAATATGCAGAAATAAAACATGTCAATAAATGAAATGTTAAAACACAGAAGGTACATAATCCATGTTTTATTTCACCTATTCATTCAACAAATATAACATTTATATTACAATACAGAAATTCATGCTTTCAGATAAACCAGATCTATTCTTCTGAAGTTATGCCCAGTGAAGTTTTATTCAGCTGTCAGATAATAGCAATGACTAAATTTGAGAAAAATATGGCAATCATTGACTCATTCATACAAAAAGGTGTGTACTCTGTGCATATCTGAATACATACATATAAGCAATCATACAGAAGAAGAGAAAGTGAGACTGCATACACATTTTGTATTTCTCCATGAAAATGCTAAACTATATAAAAATAAGTGCATTTCCTTTATACATATTGTTTTGATTTATCTTAAAAGTTGATTTTTTTTCCCCCGAGAATGCTGTATAAAATAAATACATTGAACTTTTACAACGAACTTGAGCTACAGCTGAAATCTCAAGTATATTAATCCTGAAGAAACTTTCACTCACATTTACAAGCTCTATAAATCAAAAAGGGAAAACTTTGTAGCAAGAAATCCAACTATTAATATTTTACTGATTAGATCTAGGTTGAAGCAGGCATGACTATATCTATACTTGTATTAAAATGATGAGTTTTACATCTTTAAGGGACATTGAGTTAAAAAATTATTAAAAATAAATAATAATTTATTTATTTAGCACAATCCTCTATGACCCACCTTCCAGAATATTGGAAGTAGAAGCAAAAATAAACAAATGAGACCTAATTAAAATGAAAAGCTTCTGCACAACAAAGGAAACTAAAAGCAAGGTGAAAAAGCAGCCTTCAGAATGGGAGAAAATAATAGCAAACAAAGCAATGGACAATTAATCTAAAAAATATACAAGCAACTCCTATAGCTCAATTCCAGAAAAATAAATGACCCAATCAAAAAGAGGGCCAAAGAACTAAACAGACATTTCTCCAATGAAGACATACAAATGGCTAACAAACACATGAAAAGATGCTCAACATCACTCATTATCAGAGAAATGCAAATCAAAACCACTTTACACCAGTCAGGATGGCTGCCATCCAAAAGTCTACAAGTAATAAATGCTGGAGAGGATGTGGAGAAAAGGGAACCCTCTTACACTGTTGGTGGGAATGCAAACTAGTAAAGCCACTATGGAAAACAGTGTGGAGGTTCCTTAAAAAGCTGCAAATAGACCTGCCATATGACCCAGCAATCCCACTGCTGGGCATATACACCGAGGAAACCAGAATTGAAAGAGCCACGTGTACACCAATGTTCATAGCGGCACTGTTTACAATAGCCAGGGCATGGAAGCAACCTAGATGTCCATCAGCAGAGGAATGCATAAGAAAGCTGTGGTACATGTACACAATGGAATATTACTCAGCCATTTAAAAGAATACATTTGAATCAGTTATACTCAGGTGGATGAAACTGGAGCCTATTATACAAAGTGAAGTAAGCCAGAAGGAAAAACAATAGAGTATACTAATGCATATATATGCAGTTTAGAGAGATGGTAACAATAACCCTGTATGTGAGACAGCAAAAGAGATGCAGATGTATAGGACAGTCTTTGGACTCTATGGGAGAGGGCAAGGATGGGGTGATATGGGAGAACGACATTGAAATATGTAAATTATCATATGTGAAATGAATCGCCAGCCCAGGTTTGATGCATAATACAGGGTGCTCAGGGCTGGTGCACCAGGATGACCCAGAGGGATGGAATCAGGAGGGTGGTTGGTGGGGGGTTCTGGAAGGGGAACACATGTATATCCATGGCGGATTCATGTCAATGTATGGCAAAATCAACACAGTAATGTAGAAAAAAATAATAATATATAAAAATTATTAAAAATAAATATTTTAACTGAGAGGTAAATGTGTTGCATCATTTAAATTTTCAAGGAGACGTTTTAGCATTGCTAATGACATTAAAATGACTAGTCAGTTATTTTTTTAAATGGGAAGAACATTATACTGTGAATGAGGTATTTTAGGCGCCAAGACAGATGTGCTTATTTACTCAAAATGATTCTTGCCATATACTTTTATTATACTCCAGAGTTAAAATATGGAAGAAAATGAGTATTATATATATTTTATTTAATAGTAATCTGCTTTCAAATGTACTAAATGACAAAAATATTATATTGAGTGAGTAGGTGAAATCAGTCATTTAACATATTACATATCACAACTATAGAAACTGCAATTCAGAGAGTTAATGATCATAATCACATGGCTGATAAGGGAACTGCACAGAGGCTTTGCTAACCCAGGTGTGTACTTTCTTCTCTATGTTGTCTCAAAAAATCCAAATATAATACAACAATCATATCAAGTGTATTTTCCCCTTGGTATAAATATAGCAAAGATCTTCATACTTAAAACACAAAACAAAATATTAAAAAAGTCTTAGTTTTAAAAGTAAGTCTCCTTCTTTATCCCCTGGTTCCTCCTCTTATTTTAAACTTGCAATACTTCCATGCAGCTTTGCCAATGAGGTTTATCCGAGGCATGATTATTGCTAATTGAAAACTTTTCCCAATACCCCACCGTGTTGACTTGAAATATAGTCGGCATTGGCAATTTTTGACAGTCTCTACAGAGACTGAATGAAGCGGATTTAAAAAAAAAAAAAAAATTCCGTGCAGGAGGCTTAGATGAATGGCAACAAAATTAGGAATAAAAAAATATTCAAAATAAAACTGTCTTGAATATAGTGTTTATTCAATTTTCAGTAGTAATTTGACAAACTGTTACACTATAGCCAAATAAGACAAAACTGACTGCAGGCATCACTTTTGCAGCTAAAATATTTATCAGCTTAATAAAACTGAAAGATTCTACATCCACCAAAATTAAGCAACATTTTATGAATGCCAGGCAAGTAACAACTTATTTGTTCATTAAACTGAAATGGAGAGTAAAAAATTAACACCTTGAAAACCTTTGGGAATGATAAACCAAATGTAGAGAAAGAATAGGATGCTACTTACAAAACTGAAGGGAGAAACTTATGAATAATATAAGAGAGTAATTTACATATATGTGCTTGATATATTTTTAATGAACATAGATTCTTCATATTAAATGTGAAATCTAGTAATGGGAAAAAATGAAAATTGTTTTCACTGGTTTTTGAGACTCCATGGAAATTAAGATTCAGTGATAGCATTTCAAATTTATATCATCCCCATATGAGTTCAGTTTTGCTGTAGTGAAGTGTTTGTTGGTTCATATGATACAATCAAGAAAATTTCCCTTAGAGTATTAACTTGGTTGATCCAGCCCTGAAAATACTTTTCAAGGCTATTCCAGATCCAGAAATTTTTAAAATCGTCAAAACCAAATGCTACATTTTACAAAAGACATTTCCCTGGAAAATAATTAGTTTTACAGTGAAAATACCCTCATTCACAGAAGCTTACAGTTATAGAATTATAAAACAGATTTAAAAAAAAATGACATTCAAAAGTGGTTTGAAGTATTATAGAAATACTATTAATACCACAAATCATCATAACACAAATATCCCTATTGTCTTAATTAGACATAGAAGTTCTTGACAGGAATATGTGCAAAGAATACATATTACAAGTTAACTTCCAATTAACTTTTGATATTTTAGTAATAGGTAGAAGACTATTAGGTAGATTTGAGTCCCTAAAAGTTTTTTAATTTATAATTGTAGTGATCACAGTATTAGTTTACACACAGGTGTGTTAATAATGGAAAACAAATGTTTTTACATCACAATTAGATTCTGCTGAAAAATATACTTTACAGGTGCTATAAATGTCTTTGAATAGTTTCAAAAAATATTTTGGGGGAAATAAGGCTAACAGGAAAACTAAGCTCCAAAGTTGGTGGAGAAAGAATAAAGGAGTATGAGTAAGAGAAGAATGAACATGTTTAAAATGTTACAGACATAGTATTATATGTGATTCTTATATTTTAAATATATGAAAAATAGTGAAAAGCCACTAATTTGAATCAATCATTTTCTTTTAAGCTTCTTTGACTCTTTCCCTAGAGCACAGATCTGGGTTGCAATTTTTACAATAAATTTGCTATTTTCTCTATTCCTATCCTTTCCCTAAGATAGTATAATATAAATAGTTTATTAGATATGCTGGAGAAAACCTGAGATAGCCAAAAATTTCCATGCTGGCACAAAAATGAATATCACATAATTGTCTTACATAGGCGGTTGAGAAGAGAATCAAGAATGTCACTTTGTACTCTGCTAGAGTGGAGTTCAACATTATGTTAGTTTATCTGTAAAAAGTAAGAAAGACAAAAGCCCAATAGGATTTTATTTATCAGGAATAGTAACTGAACAATTTCACTAGAATCGCTTAAAACACATACTAATTGAATACCTCATAGGCCAATATATCTGTCTCTAACTTCATGCCAAAGCACAAGCAAAATAATACAGTATTGTCAAACTGAATTCATTTCATGAATATGTGAATTGACATCCTTCATCCCCTATGAGGAATACAATATATTCCTCTATTCCTGAGAAGGATTCTTCACATTCCCTTTGTCTTCATTTGTGTGCAATTTTTGTTTCAACAAAGTATTACACGCCAATCCCAAATCACTTTTCAAGTCCTTATGTGTTACTATTTCTTAGAGGCTCCTGAAAGTATGAAAAGAATGCAACCACAGATACTGGAACACTCTGCTCAAAGAAAGAGAGTCTAGAGAGAATATAACCTTGAATACTACTTTCTAATTTTTTATAGTGGTTTGGTGGATGATTCTCAAAAGTATTCTTTCATTACAGTCATGCACTCATTCAACAAGTAATAAATAGGTATCTATTAAGTGCTAGGAACTGATAATAAGAGATGAATTGGACTCAGTGACCCTTATGAAGGTCCCTGTTTAATGGCAGATACAAATGGGTAAATTAAGAATTACCTGAGAAAAATTTTAACAGCAATGCTTAAAACTTGCTGGTTTTAAGGCTCTATAAGTCATGAAAGTAGGGGCTTCAACACAAAAACTATGCAAGTTCGGTGGTGAGAGAAGTTGTAATCCCCATAAACAACTTCAGAGGTGAAATTTCTAATCAAAGTAAAGATACAGGCCATCTTGGTTGTTGTCTCTGTTTCAACATAAAAAGTATTTTTATTATTTTTGAAATTAATTAATTAATTATTTTAAAATTTTCTTTACATTATCATGTTGGTTTTGCCATACATTGACATGAATCTGCCATGGGTATACATATGTTTCCCTTCCAGAACCTCCCTCCCACCTCCCTCCTGATTCCCTCTCTCTGGGTCATCCTGGTGCACCTTAATATTGAAGATCTGTTTATTCAGATCTTGTTCTGTATTTTTTTTTATCATTATCTTTTACATTAGATTCCTTCTTGACTTTTCAAGGAGATCCAACCAGCTCATCCTAAAGGAAATCAGTCCTGAATATTCATTTGAAGCTGAAACTCCAATACTTTGGCCACCTGATGAAGAACTGACTTATTTGAAAGGACCCTGACACTGGGAAAGATTGAAGGTGGGGGTGAAGGGGACAACAGAGGATGAGATGGTTGGGTGGCATCACCAACTCAATGGACATGAGTTTGAGTAAACTCTGGGAGTTAGTTATAGATAGGGAAGCCTAGTGTGCTTCAGTCAATGGAGTCACAAAGAGTTGGACACAACTGAGCAACTGAACTGTACTGAACTGACTTTGCAATATTAAGTAATTATATAAAACAATTATTTGTGTGCCCAGCCAACAGTGGAGAAATAATTAGAAAAAGTATTTAGAAAGAAACATTTCATTGCATCTGTAATTCCATAACATGTTAGGTTTATATTTAATTCCTTATTTTATGTATCTATTTATACTCTGCCTTATTTTCCATCCTTTCATTTTAATAAATATATACATATACATATATATGCATATTAGTTTGCATTTTTATGGTTAACAGTTGTTTTCCTGAGTGAATGGTCCATTTTTTATTCGCTTTTGGTTTTCTCAATTTATAACACTTGATGTTTCCCTATGAAATATTTAACACAGACTCCAAGAGCCTAGACTTCTAGGGCTCATGAGTTGATTTGGAATGTTTAAAATATTATACAGAAAATTTTAATTGGTTTCATGAGCCCCAACCATCTTATATATCAGTCATATCAGCCTGCCCTGGATATCCCATGTCAAAACAAACTGAGGAAATTTCTATAAGCAAATAAAGAAATATCTTAAACTTCTCTTTCACTCTTTACCACATTTTTAGTGTTTGGATCTCTTCAGAAATTAGGAACAAGGTCCTATACTTTTGTGCAACTATCACTGGTCTCCATTCAACATGGCTTTGGTGGTCTGGCCCAGGGCCTCCTTCTTACAAAAGGAAGTACCATGACCTTTCTGGGCTTTCTTTCTCCTTCACTAGCTTGTACCTGCAATGAAAGCATAGGGCATCTTGATCATTTCTGGCCCTTTATTTTTCTCTTTGGTGGGAGAGGTTAAGATCTAAGATTTGTGTTTAGAGGTGAAGAAATGAGAAACATATAGGGAAAAACAGGTAAGACATAACTATCTTTGAAAGAAGAGTGATTGCAGTAGAATTTTGGAGAAAATTCCTAATGGAATATAAAACAGCAGTTTTCTTTCATTTGGCCTTATAATTTGTTAATATGCCTTTCTCAGAGTCTTGTATTAATAGAAAAAGGTGGCTGTGATTTGGGGAATTATTGTGGTATTCCTGAGTTACTTAACCATCATGGTATATTAATATTATGAACTAGCACCCTGATTCCATCATTGTTTCTATTGCAAATGAAAGTTAATTCCTCCTTTTTTATGTCACCTTGACTTCAGATACAAAATATACTTTAGGAGATGGTGTTAAACTGTGCTATACTTTTGCTATTTCAAAGATGTTAAACTGTCATTCACGACCTTCTATATATTATTGAGCATATTCCAAATGCGCACACACACACACATACATATATGTAATCAATCAAAGTCCATTTAACAGGTGTACTTGTTGAACACGAAAATTCCACACAAAGCTGAATCTTTGCCATGGAAAGAAACACTTTTCAGAAAGTTATTTATGCTCATAGAGACATAAAGCTAAATTAAGTGAGGCAATGCAGATCCTAGTGCCTAAAAGGGGGGGCGAATAGAGTATTTGTGCTTCATTTGGAGATCATACATCATGGAAGATTAACCAACTTTTTTGACATCATACTGTGACTTTCTATACACCTTTTGTGGTAGAAAAATACTTTTTAGCATAAAGAGATTACATTTTAATTTTTTAAAGAGTGAGGCCTTACAAAAAAAAAACGGAGTCAGTGGAGGAGAGAAACTGATTTTTCAAGCTGAACTAAATTCATATACACTTTCTATTTTGCATTTGGCTACACTTTAAAAGACCTCAAGTCTCCATTGTTCAAAATCAGGCTTCATGCCCCACTTTTCAAGGAAGATTTATATTTTGGATTCAGCTGATTTATTCCGTTATGGTTCACCTTTTCCTTTGGCAAGGCCACTTACCACTTTTTAAATTTAGGCAGACTATTTAAATGCTGTACTTCATTCCTATGATATGAATTTTGACACTTATATGTCTATGTAATATCACCTGGAAATCCGTGTTTGAGTAACTTTTACACAGAGTGGTCATTGATAAGCCCTTTTCCCATCCCTCTAAACTCATCAGTTAGCATATAGATAACGTATTGGAAGACACTTATCACTAATATTTCCAAGCAGTAATAAACATTTCCTGAAAGTAAACATAATATCTAAAAATGCATATCAAGTCAATTTTGAATCCTGAAAAATATCTATAGATACAGTAATACTGAAGAAAAGTTTTTAAGAAGAAGTGAAGATAGAGAAATAATGTTTAAAATAGTTATATATGTCAAAGATTTACTTTTTTGAGGGATGAAATGTGAATCTTGTGGGGAGGGGAGGCTCAAAATTAATAAATCAAAAGTGTTTACTGAGATCCTCCAGCTAAGTCATCTCTGAGCTCAGAGTCACAATGGAGAGAAGTCGAAAACCTAGGAGACAGCTGGAGATAAGGAATGACAGGATTTACAGACAGATGAAAATAGTTGATGAAAACCTATGGAAAGTCTAAAGTAAATTTCAATCTTGTCAGGACAAAAGAACCATGGTAACACAAAAAGACACAATGGTTAGGATAGAAAGTAGATGAAAAATAGATGTAGTAGATGAAAGTAGATAAAAAAGTTTTAGTGAAAGTTGGATGTCACTGAAATAAAAATAAATCATTTCTAAAGGAAATTGTAAATGAAATAAAAAGGATGAAGATAAAATATTGGATGTAATGCAATGATTAAAGTTAGAAACATGAAAATACATATAAAAGAAAAATATAGCAAGAGAGAAAATAGCATACAAAGCTTTAAATGAGTGTGCTCAGAACAGATACACAGTGCTCAAAAAAAAAAAAAATATATATATATATATACATACATGGAAGGGACCAGAGAGAACTATAAAACCCCAGAGTTAAAGAAGGTAACAGAGTAAAACTCTTGAGTGGATAATCAATGGAAAAATGTTAAGGAGAAGGCAAGTAGTATGAAACCTGAAAAAAAAAATCTGGATTTGGCTATGGATAAATTTAGATATTCCTAGAAAGAACTAAACTTGAAAACTCATTTCAGAAATTCAGTGATGAGACATTTACTTCTATGAACTAGAGAAGTAAACATGCAGAGAGAAATAGAGCAGCATTTTTCTTTTCAAATAAGAGGTATCTGAGCCTAGTTGAAAACAAAGGGAAAATCTTCATTGTAAGTTAAAGATGATAGAATGGAAGAGTAATTGCAATGAGATGCTCAAAGAAATGGATGCCATTGTGTCTGGAATAAAAGTGAAGTAGATTTAATTAAGGAAAAAAAACCTTTCTGAGGTTATATG
Organism: Antilocapra americana; assembly: GCA_007570785.1. Classification (NCBI taxonomy): domain Eukaryota; kingdom Metazoa; phylum Chordata; class Mammalia; order Artiodactyla; family Antilocapridae; genus Antilocapra; species Antilocapra americana. The sequence goes on from ML660200.1 coordinate 17,498,102, forward strand.
CACTATTTCAAAACATTCACATTATGATTTTGTATATTTCAGTTTCCCTTACCATCACATAGTCTCTCTAATACATTTAAACACCAAATCCATGTAACTGTTTTACTAATAGCTGACAATTTTACCATTTTCTCCCTCCAAGATGATATAATTAGAGACCTTATGACTCACGTTATTGATCCTGTGAACATCCCAGCTCATGCTTCCTCATCTTTTCTGTTTCAGGGACCTACATCTCTCTTTTGTCTCAACCTTACATTACTCTAATTTCCTGTTCTTGGTTTCCTTCCATTTCATTACTAATTTCTAGACCTCATCTCCTGATTAGCAATTCATGGTTACTCCTTTATAATTGCAAACTTTGATTATGTTATCACCTGCTCCCTTTTGGGGTTATTTTTCCTATCATTTTTCTATTGCTAAGTTACCAGGCACTATTACTCAAGGTCATATAAATACCCCATTAGATTCTAGAAGTTCACTGCAGCTGGACACATGTTGCCTGGAATCCTTTTTATTCATATTCTATTTGGCACAATAACTTTAGCAAATCTACCTATTCATTTATAACCACTAATGCTATGCATATCATCTATGCCTTTCTTCAAATTCACTAATTTTAACCTCTAAAATAGATTCTACTGTCATATTCTTACTGTTGAAGCTGAAGCTCCAATTCTTTGGCCACCTGATATGAAGAGCCAACTCATTAGAAAAGACCCTGATGCTGGGAAAGACTGAGGGCAGGAGGAGAAGAGGACGACAGAGGATGAGATGGTTGGGTGGCATCACCAAATCAATGGACATGAGTTTGAGCAAACTCTGGGTGATGGTGAAGAACAGGGAAGCCTGGCATGCTGCAGTCCATGAGGTCGCAGAGTCAGACACAACTAAGTGACTGAACAACAACTGCATACTCAGTCCCCTTCATTCACTCCATCACCAAAAATACCAGAGAACTTTCCCTAATATAATCCTCCTATTTAAATTTACCTTATTTAATCTTCCAAATAACCAAAAACAATATAAAATTTGAGATCAAGATACTTTAAAAGAGAGCAAAGGTAGGAAATGTCCACACTGACCTTCCAAACTGTAGTGGACACCACTGGTGCTGCATTAGACACCCTCTGATCCTATTTGTGATTTCTGTGCACTCTAGTGCCCAGCTACTGTGTTTTTTTGTTTTTGTTTTTGTTTTTTTGTAACTCTTATAGGCAACATTTTTCAGAAGACAGCTACTAGAATCTTCTTATACACGTGGTACTGAGAGCAAGAAATCTTAGGAATGTATATATCCCCAAGGTTGCCTTAACCAGTGAATAACTAGCTGAGAGTTTGAAGTCAAGCTCCCTTGCTAAGAGAGGTTTACCCTCCAAAACTTTCCAAGTTGAACCTTTGTTTGCCCCTTTCTTATCTGACTTCTACTTGACTTGAATGTTCATTCCAGGATCTGTTTTCAGAGATATCCGATTTAAGATTCAAATCTTGTCCATCTGCTATCCTCCATTCTTCCTATTCCACCCTATTGCTTCTTCCTTGCCAAGGTTACTGCTAAACTCCTTGGAATCTGTCTCCTCTACACACATTTTCTTCCACCCCTCAGCTTATGAATATGTGTAATACCTCCCTGGTCCCATACTAATAAAAACCTTTCTTTATACCCTACTATCTTCTCAACAAACTTTATATTTTTTACACTTTTCCTTCATTGTCCAAGTTTCTGTCACTGTATTCTAAACATTCTGGCTCTATTTTCTAATTATCTTTCACTTATTAATTGTTTATACTTGGCTTCTGCTCTTATCAATTTCCTGAAATTCATAACAATTAAAAATGTCATCCCTCTCACCAATTACATATCCTGTTTTCTGCTTTTATGTCTCCAAATCTCCATCTTGCAGGTACATTTGAAGTTCTTCCTAAAACTTTCTTCTCTTGATTTCTATGACAGTGATTTTTCTGAGTATTTGAAATGGCTTCTTTCTCTGCATTTCTTTTGCCTTATTGCTAATTTTGTTTTTGCTCCTCATAATCTTTTTATCCCCTGTTTGTAAACATTCTTTGTGTCATTAGACTTTTTTTCCTGTAGTCTTCCTTGGATAATTTCATCTACTACCATGTTTTATTGCAGAGCCTGAACTCTGTTGGAATAAGTAGGAATGACTCTATATTTATCCAACTCTTGCTTCTATTTATGCTCTACTAACCATCTCTTCTCCAGAATATGCTATCTCAGGAAGAATCCAAGACTTCCAAGGCAATTCTAGTTAAAAAGCAGAATGATATTATTAAGGTTAATTCTCATGCATTAAAGACCAGGTCTTTCTAAGTCTAAACTTATATCTCATATCTATTTAAAAATCTTCTTCCCTCTTTCCAGGTTTGATCCAACTTCCCCTGGCTTAAGAACTTGCAGTAAAAAAGTCACACAACTTTTTCATTTACAACTTTTATATTTATTTTAGTTTTCCATTTATATATTGGTCTCTGGTTGTCTCTCTTGATCTGAGGGCAGAGAAAGAATCCTTCCTCTTCCTCCATAACATCCTTCCTGGAAGCAAAAAGAACCGTTCCTAAGAATTTCTTAAAGAATGCAACGACTTCAATGTACTTCTGATCTCTGCTTATGTGGACTCTCTGGGGGTAATGGGGAAGGCTTAGGAGAAAGGATCCAGGGCCAGTTTGTGTTTCACCTGGTAAACTGGGGATGGAGTCATCATAATATTTTTTAAATGTGGGTAATCCAGTTGCTCATTTTATGGCCCCAACCTATCTTGCACCTACATTAACTACTTTTCCATACATGTCCTTTATATAATTTTGCTCTTGGCAATGGCCTTTGCCACTATTAATTTTTTATTTATTTTATTTCTTATTCGTATATTTCTAGAAATATTCCTTCTTCATATCTCCTAAATAAAGTGTCTACTAATCATCACCACAGCTGCTACTACCCTCACTTTTACTACCTACACCAGTTATAAGCTATCTCTGTTTTCTGAAAATTTAATGTAGTTTTATAACAGTCATATAAAAATTTTCACTTTAACAGGAAATTTAGGTATCAAATTTAAGGTTGAGTTATATCAACATAGTCTTTTGGTTCTTCCATATTAGTTCTACTTTACATTATGATACTTAATTTTTTAACAAAATTTTGTACTTGTTTACAAGTTTAAACAGAAACTCATTTTGAACAAAAGCTACACCTTAATTATAGCATCACACTTTACAGTGTCTACTGGTATCTTTCACCTCATCTATCATCCTGTTTTGTTGGGAATACAAAACCATCTGACCTGTCTCTTAAGAAACCTGTATGCAAGTCAGGAAGCAACAGTTAGAACTGGACATAGAACAGACTGGTTCCAAATAGGAAGAGGAGTATGTCAAGGCTGTACACTGTCACCATGCTTATTTAACTTATATGCAGAGTACATCATGAGAAATGCTGGGGTGGGAGAAGCACAAGCTGGAATCAAGATAGCCGGGAGAAATATCAATAACCTCAGATATGCAGACAACACCACCCTTATGGCAGAAAGTGAAGAGGAACTAAAAAGCCTCTTGATGAAAGTGAAAGAGGAGAGTGAAAAAATTGTCTTGAAGCTCAACATTCAGCAAACTAAGATCATGGCATCTAGCCCATCACTTCATGGGAAATAGATGGGGTAATAAGGTCAGACTTTATTTTTTGGGGCTCCAAAATCACTGCAGGTGGTGATAGCAGCCATGAAATTAAAAGACGCTTACTCCTTGGAAGGAAAGTTATAACCAACCTAGATAGCATATGTAAAAGCAGAGATATTACTTTGCCAACAAAGGTCTGTATAGTCAAGGCTGTGGTTTTTCCAGTAGTCATGTATGGATGTGAGAGTTGGATTGTGAAGAAAGCTGAGTGCTAAAAAATTGATGCTTTTGAACTGTGGTGTTGGAGAAGACTCTTGAGAGTACCTTGGACTGCAAGGATATCCAACAAGTCCATCCTAAAGGAGATCAGTCCTGGGTGTTCATTGGAAGGACTGATGTTGAAGCTGAAACTCCAATACTTTGGCCACCTCATGCAAAGAGTTGACTCATTGGAAAAGACCCTAATGCTGGGAAAGATTGGGGGCAGGGGGAGAAGGGGACGACAGAAGATGAGATGGCTGGATGGCATCACTGACTCGATGGACATGGATTTGCTCCGGGAGTTGGTGATGGACAGGGAGGCCTGGAGGGCTGCGATTCATGGGGTCGCAAAGAGTCGGACACGACTGAGTGACTGAACTAAACTGAATTGAATTAAAGGCTGAGGAGGAGATAGAGACGTCCTGACATGACCTTGTTGGCTGGGCGTAGCACTTAAACTGAGGAAATAGTGAAGTATATGCAGGGTTTTGCCTGATGTCTTTAATCATTTTAAAGAGAAGTAGATATAGTTATGCTAAGATTACTGTACAAAATATACTTAACAAAAGAAGGTTTGGAATAACAACTTGAGGGCAAAACTCAGCTTCAAAAGAAATGCAAGAGAAAACTAAAAATTGACAAGTTAGCAGCGAGAGGCCTGTTAAATTGGACTGCATAAATCAAAAATAGACCAGGCACAAGCAGTTCTCTAGAAAAGTGAAGTAGTGGACTTATTATAAATATGATGGGAAGAAATTATTCAAACAAACTCTTTTCCTGTGTATCTATAATATTTCATAACATTCAAATTATATTCATTTATACCTTCAAAATAATTACATATAGCCCAACAATTGATCAGGTTTCTTTTTTCCATTGAGGGTATACTGATTCACTGCTTTACTATAAAATATAAATGAAAAAGAAATTTTAAAAATGTCATTGCATTAGTCAGTGTTAGTCACTCAGCCATGTCTGATTCTTTGTGACCCTATGGACTGTCAGGATCCTCCATCCAAGAAATTCTCCAGGCAAGACTACTGGAGTGGGTTGCCATTCCTTTCTCTAGGGGATCTTCCCGACCCAAGAATTGAACCAGAGTCTCCTGCATTGCAGGCAGATTCTTAATCATCTGAGCCACCATCACACTGGAAGAAGAAATTTTATATTCAAGTTTACAGGTATGATGTGGACATACTAAACTGAGTCATGTGTTTTATTCTTGGAACTAAACAAAATTATACCTTCCCTCAACAATCTTAATGTGTACTGGCAAGTGTCAATGAACATGCAGTTGTAGGCAAGAGAATGTACAGGGCACGTCAGACCCAATTCAAATATTTTCTAAAACATCTAGCTTTTCCAGCGTTTTCTCATTACTGTTTATTCTCTCTTGCACTTATAGCTCTAGTCTTAAAATTTTTATTATAATTTTTTGCTAAATCTGTTAAGCCTATTTTTTATATGCTTGATATTTTTGGTTATTAGTTTCTGTAATACTTATATATGTATATGTAACAGGTAGCACACATACATATATACATATATAATGCAGCATAATCTTTGAAGTTTAGAAAAATATAACTCTCCCATACATCATGTTAATGACAGAGTAATATATTTTAATTGTGGAATCAGTTTCCTCATCTGTAAAATGAAGGAAATGCCACTCTGGGCTTCCCTGTTAACTCAGTGGTAAATAATCCGCCTGCCAATGCGGGAGACTTGGGTTCAATCCCTGAGTCAGGAAGATGCTCTTGAGAAGAAAATGTACATGCGGTGTGGCAGTTACTTCAGCCATGTCCTACTCTTTGCAACTCTATGGCCTGCAGTCCGCCAGGCTCCTCTGTCCATGGGATTCTCTAGGCAAGAATACTGGAGTGGGTTGCCATGCCCTCCTCCAGGGGATCTTCCTGACCCAGGGATCAAACCCACGTCTCCTGCACTGCAGGTGGATTCTTTACAGCTGAGCCCACTGGGTAGCCCAGGAAATGGCAACCCCTTCCCTGTTTCTGCCTGGGAAACCCCATGGTCGGAAGAGCCTGGAGGCTACAGTCCATCGGGTATAAAAGAGTCAGACATGATTTAGTCATTAAAAGGCAACAACAACACTCTAATAAGTTTGTTATAAGCTTTTAAACAGAGTGAAAGAGGACTCACTGGTGAATTCTGAGCCAAGAAGTTACTGCCACTTACATCTGAGAAGGCTTATTAGGCTGTGACATGAAGAACAGACTGTAGGAATACCAGGATAGAAGACAGTGACCCACAACCCTGAAATTTTGGCAGGATGATTACACTCAGACGAGGGTGGAAACAATGAAAACTGAGAGAAGTAGGGCAAGCATACATGTATTTTGAAGCCAAGGTAACAGGATTCTTGGTATACTGAACATAGGCTATGTGAGAGAGATACCAAAAATGTCATATTGTCACTTTGAAATTCATCTCAAGATTGTCCCCTAGTAATAGAAACTCAGTTTATTTAATTGAAACTGTTAATAGAAACTAAGATTATAGAACTTTAATTAGACTGTAGAGTTTGGTTGTCCAAATGGAATAATGGAACTTTCAATAAGACAGGTAGACATCTGTAACTTAAGAAGAAGAATAAAAGAAGGCTTGGGATGAATATGTTGATATAACAATTATAAATACAGAAATGGAAACTGAAGCTTTAGAAATACTGAAGAACAAGGTTGGCTATCAGATGGTTACTTCATTCAGAAAAAAAAAAAACTGATTTCCAAACATGTAAACAGTTTTAGGGAAGAACTTTAAATGAATAATCTAGGAAAGCATTGGTGTACTCATTTGAATTTACACACACATTAAAGAACTGTATAAGGACTTCCCTGGTGGTCCGTTGGTTAAGAATAATCTGCCAATGCAAAGGACAAGGGTTAGATACCTGATCCAAAAAGATTCCACATGTCTTGGAGCAAATAAACCCATGTGCCATACCTATTGAAGCCCAGGCACCCTAGAGTCCCTGCAATTAGAAGCCCACCACACCGCAAGTAGAGAGCAGTCCCCACTTGCCTCAACTAAAGAAAGCCTGCAGATAGCAGTGAAGACTCAGTGCAGCCATAAATAAATAAATACACATAATAAATGTAAGCCGATCAAATATGTACTGAAATACACATGACAAACTGAAAACAAACTTTCCCTTTCAGTTAGGTAAGATACTGAAATTTGTTTCAAATATTATGATTAAAAATAAATATTAATATCAATGTACAGATTTTTCTTTTAATGAAACTTTAGAAAAGTCACCTAAAATCCCCAAATATATGTAAATGTTAAATTTACCCTTTTTCTGGGTGCAAAGCTATAGATCTTGGTTGATCCAGACCTTGCGAAATAATTACATAACGAAAAGAGCCATTGAGTCTTGCAACTTCAATTAAGTTGAAACCGTGATCTGTCCAGTATATGTTACCTAGAAGAAATACAGAAATGTTTATAATATAATTGTGAGAAAAATTACTTATTAATTATAGCTAAAATTAACTTTCTGAACATTCACATGACCATTAAATAATTTACCTCCTATATTCTTGTTTAATAGGTGCATTAAGCAGAAAGCTATAAATAAACTAATATGTAAATACTTATTAATTTCACACATCTGTTGTTTAACCCATATAATTTTACTTTCATGTGTTGAAAATAAATGGAAACTTCTCTCACCTGAAAAAAAGCTCTACTTTCACTTTCTACTGACTTCAGGCAAAACACAACTTCTAACACCTTTTTACCAGCCTCATGGGACTCTCAGGAGAGTTGAGCAAAGTTAATACTATGTAATCTACTTCTACATGAAAACAGGTATACAAAGGCTCAAAAGTATTAGAAAGAGTGAAACCAAAAGCAAAAGAGACCATTTATCCCTGTGACTAGAAGTACAGAAAAACAAAAACAAACAAACAAAAAAACCCGTGATGACTCAGAAACAGAATTTTTATGAAGCATATTGAGCCCCTAACAATATAGGCTTAAAAAAAACACCAGAAAGCCATGGATTTTACCAGCAATCCAGTCAACAGCTATTCCTTCCACTCTTCCCAAGCCATTGGTGATGATGTCTTCTTTCCAAGTTTGATCTCTTTTAGCTCGGCTAATTTTATTGAAGCCCATGTCTGTCCAGTAGATGGTATCATTTTCTATTGATAAAACAAACAGACAAACATACATACATTATAAAATGTATTGATATATGTATTTGTTGTTATTCAGTTGCTAAATTGTGTCCAACTTTTTGAACATGGACTGCAGCAAGCCAGACTTCCCTGTCCTTCACTGACTCCCAGAGTTTGGTCCAACTCATGTCCATTGAGTTGGTGATGCCATCACCCATTAACCCTCTGTTGCCCTCTTCACCTCCTGCCCTCAATCTTTTCTAGCTTCAGGATTGTATGTATTAGGAGCACATTGCATCAGCATTTTGAGCGTTATCATCCTGGGTGTGCCAGAGTATAAGTGATCTTCATTAAAATTTACTAATGAGAATGGTAAGAAAGATATCAAAACCACATGAGAAAACCTAGTCAAATATGTTTTTTAAAGCATTTTTAAAATATATGTGCAAATAGTCTATTATATCCTTTTTATTTTTTATTTTTCATTTTCCTATTCATTTAAACTCATAAATATCTTATCTCCCATGAATTTACAATGATATCATACCATGTTATTTTGGACCACAGTGTTTCTTGTGACATCTATTCTAATGTCATATAATAAGAATACAACTGGAGATAATCAACAAAGTCTCAAAGTAGAGAGAGAATGGAAAGAAACAGGACATTTCAATTATGTCAAGGGTATTTTAAACATAAGCTCATTTAAAATGTATAAAGCTTTAAAAGTACCTTATCACCCAATTATTCCTTCTGAGGTACTAGTTTCCCAAATGTCAACTACAAACCCTATGCATTCTTTTTTAAACTCTCATTGTTAAAAGGGGCTTAAGAACACTTGAAGAATGGCTCTGCACTATCATATAGTCTTTAAATAACAGTGCTTTTTGAATATTTGAATGAAAAATGTGTCTGAAGACTATAAATGAAATATATGTGCATGCATATGCATAAAGGGTAGCAATTATAGATCAATGATGTTAAATACAGCCACCAGAAAGACACTGGGGACAAATCATTAAATAATAAATTTGCTACCAACTAAGTAAGTTTTTGTGTTGTGACCTACATGGCTAATGAAGAACAAATCCTTTAAGACCAATATAATTTCCATCTGGCATAGTGACAGGCTATGGAAATAAAGAAAAAGCAATTAGTATAAAAAAGCTATTTATCAGTAAGTTTGGGGGTTCTGCTTCAAATGAAATATAGCCTAAATTCTATTACCTATCTAGGGAAAAATTCTGAACAGCCCCTGTTTGCAACAGTGGTTTAGTCAGATACATGCTTGAATCAGAGCAGAGATACCATTTTCATATACATATCTGGAAAGTAAAGACTTGTTCCATCTTTCCCATTTTGTTAAAGTATCAGTTGATATGTTTCATGATTGAAGGAATGAATTGATCAACAAAAATAAGCACTACTTTTGCATAAATATTTAAGTGTTATATGAAGAGCCCCACTCTTCTGTAAACATTAGACCAATATAGCCGGTTACTTATTTTGTTTCTCCACTGGAACGTAAGCAAAGGCAATCTCGAGTGTGAAAGACAGATTTTGGGTTTCTACCTGAAACATGCTTCTCTCACAGTCTGCTGCATGGCAGCTCCCCTTGCCATGGTGGTATGATGAAGGGCACCTCCATCCTTTGTTTCTTGGGTTAAAAACCTCATGCGGTCCTTAATAATTTTTCCTCACACCTCACATCTAATTCATCACCAACTACTCTCCTCTTCAATATACTACCAAATATTTTAGCTCTTTTTATTCTTTAAAATCATATCCCTCATCTCACCACTCTCACGCTGTCTAATTAGAATGTAATCCAAGTCATTATTACCTCCCACCTAAAGTACTGCAAAAGACTCTACCTTAAGCCCAACTTCCACTTTTGCCTCAGGTCTCGTTTTCCTCATGAGCCTTTTCTTCCTTAAGGGTCCACTGTCACCCTATTCAAATTCAGTAAGATAATTTCTCTAATCTTCATTCAGTGTTCTAACCACTTTCCATCTCATTTACAGTAAAAGTAAAGTTCCTTCCCAAGACCTTGCTTCATGATCCACCCACACCCTTCAACTCTCTCTCACCTATTATCCTTCCACTCTCCTCGCTTTAGTAACAAGAACTTCCTCTCCCTAAAACAAACCAAATACTGTTCAGTCTAAATTTCTTTCCATCACTTTTTCTTTTGCATGGGATGCTCTTTCCCTAGCTACCTGCCTGGCTCTGTCTTAGCTCAAATATTTCCCTTCTTACTCAAACTTGCACTGATTACTCTATAGAAATTATTTCCTTGTCATGCTCCATTTCCCTTACAGACCTGTTTTTCTCCACAGCATGTATTACTGTCAAACACATTAGATACTTACTGTTTTGTTTGTTTAGCACCTGTCTTGTCTCACAGAAATATAATCCCTTTGAGGGCTGGAACTTAATGTTCACTGTCTTGTCCCTGGCACCTAGAAGAGTTCCTAGTACATACTAAGGTCAGAGTAAATATCTGATGAACAAATGAATTAATGTGATGTGTAATACAAAGACTGGCTGAAAGGAGACACAACTAAGGGAGACAAAGCTTGTATATGAGAAACTTTATAAAGTAAGTAAGGAACAGAAGGTATGCACATTGAAAAATTACTAACAGTTGACAATAATATAGCATGAACAGCTTATTGGTAGTAAATGTAAGAGGCTTTTAAAAAGATTTTTTTTGGCCGCACCACATGTGGGATCTTAGTTCCCTCACCAGGGATCAAACCTATGCCCCCTGCATTGGAACCACTGAGTCTTAACCACCAGACTGCCAGGGAAGTCCTAAGACAAGAGTTTTTATGAGTTCAAAGAAAACATGACAACAATCTTCACAGGTATTAGAATTAAAAAGACGTTAAATATGTAGTTGACCTTTACTTTTCCCTATTGCTCTCTAATAGCTTTGCCAGCCCTGCAAATTTTATTCAGTTTAACCACAAATCATTCTTTCACACATATACCACATTATCTTGCACATACTTTAATATTATATTGACTTGAAACTGCATCTCTGCATTTCTTCTTAGAAATTGTCTGAGATATGTGATAGGTAGGGACTGCAATTCACTCAGTATTTACCAAAACAGTTATGTGTGCAGTAGATACCTTATGAATATTCAATATATGAATAATAATTTGTAACACTGAGACCATCTCTAAATGGTCAAATCCACTGGATTAGAGCATTGAATAACTGAGATGTTTTCTTATATTCTTTTATGCTGTATATTTAGGATATTAGTAAGCAAATCAATCATGTAGTAATGTATTAAGGAGGACAAAGAGGATAGAAGATTTAAGTCACTCATTCAGATCCAATCGGAGAAGGCAATGGCACCCCACTCCAGTACTCTTGCCTGGAAAATCCCATGGATGGAGGAGCCTGGTAGACTGCAGTCCATGGGGTCGGGAAGAGTCGGACAGGATTGAGTGACTTCCCTTTCACTTTTCACTTTCATGCATTGGAGAAGGAAATGGCAGCCCACTCTGGTGTTCTTGGCTGGAGAATCCCAGGGACAGGGGAGCATGGTGGGCTGCCGTCTATGGGGTTGCACAGAGTCGGACACGACTGAAGCGACTTAGCAGTAGCAGTAGCAGTCACATCCAATTCTCCTTTTCTTATATTAACATACATATTGTATACTTCTAACTCTAAGTGGAATAATTTCACTAAGATATAATAATATGTATTCTAATACCCAGGAATATAACTAAATAAACATATGTTAGGTCAAGAATGTTTTAATTAGTAATAGAATCAGGCAGAAAGATGTCAAAATCTTATGACAAACTTAAAAGAGATAAAGTAGAAATACATATAAAGATAGAAAAGGATGAAAGATTATCATAACTGCACTCCAATACTTATTCTAAAATATGATTTTTTAACTCTAATTATGTCCATTCAACAAATACTTACATAATACTTAGTAAATGCTAAGCATCCATGTAGGCATAGAAGTACAGTGATGAACACACAGATTTTTACTCCTGAAATCATAGATTTCACTTCTGGAGCTGACTTTAAAATTAACTATCCTATAACATATAACGATAAGTAAAGTATAATATAACTGTAAAACTGGAAAGTAAAATTTGTAATTTAAGGTAATAACGGTTAGAGTTAGTGGTCTATTTTCTTATGACTAGTTAATACTGTTGGTCACCTGTCATGAGCACACTAGATTTCATGTTATATTCTCATCCATGTCTTGTAACAGACATACAGCATCATTTCTGTTGGGTACATAAACACAGGTAGAATTGTCGAGTCACAGGACAACTTTAGTAAGTAGGGCTTACTTTAATATGCATTAATTATTGGAAATAACTTCCCCCCAAATAAGAATCTACTCTATAGACTTTCTATAAATACTGTTGAGCTCCATCAACCACAACATATACAGCTGGCTCAACTATAAAGACCTCCTATGATAGATGAACATGCAAGAAACTCTAAAAATTCTCTGATTTCCGGGAATTAGCCATCAAGCTCATCTACCTTGTTTCACAGCATTTACCTTATTGATAAAAAAAACAAAAGTAAGTAACTAGATTAGTATGTTTAGTTGAATAAGTCAGACATAGCAAAACAAATACTCAATATTAAAATCACTGAAACATGAAATCTAAAACAAACAAATGTATATAATGAAACAGAAACAGACTCACAGATATAGAAAACAAACTAGTAGTTACCAGCTGGGGAGAGGTCGGTGGGGAAGGGCAAGTAGGGGTTTGGGATTAAGAGCAACTACTATGTATAAAATACATTAAGTAACAAAGATATATTTATAGCATAGGGAAATATAGCCATTATTTTGTAATAACTTTAAATGGAGTATGATTTATGGAAAAACTGAATCACTATGCTATATATCTGAAACTAATATAATATTGTAAATCAAATATATGTCAATAAGAAATAAAAATATGTACTTACATGGGCATGGCTATATTTTAATAAAATTTTATTTACAAAAAATTTACTTAAGGACATTAGATACTAAAATTTACAACTTTGATGAGCTCTGTTTACCTACCCAATTTTTTTGTGTGTCCATTCTGTTGGACCCATTATACTCTATCCTATACATTGAAAGTAAGGACAATTGTGCTCAATCCCTAAAGTTAATTTACAGAAAATTCTTTAACATGTGTATCCTGGGGCTGCCCTGGTAGCTCAATTGTAAAGAATCCACCTGCCAACACAGGAGACACAGGTATGAGAAGATACCCCATGCTGCAGAGCAACTCAGCTGATGGGCCACAACTACTGGGTCTGTGCTCTCGAGCCTGGGAGCCACAACTACTGAATCCATGGACCGCAACTACTGAAGCCCACATGCCCTAGAACCTCATGTTCTGCAGTCAGAGAAGCCACCATCACCACCACGAGAAGCCCGCACACCGCCACTACAGAGTAGCCACTGCTTACTGCAACTAGAGAAAAGCTCATGCAGCAACAAAGACCCAACACAGCCAAAAAATCAATCAATAAATAACAACAACAACAACAACAACAAATGTGTTCTGGTTTCCGGATAAACTTCAGGCTTGGGTTCTAGAGAATTTTTTACCTGTGGCTATTCAACAGTTTTCACCAGCTACACTCTTAATTACCTTACAGAGACAGCTGTCAGGACTTTGTTGTTACATTTCTAGCTTTTGCTGTTATATAACAAACAAGATTTGGCTGTATGGAGCCAATACAATTCTTGATATCTATGCTTATAGTGAACCTGTACTGTAACTGAAAATTGGAATCAAACTGAACAATGTTACTCACTCCAAACACCAACTTTCGCTTGGACTTTATTTGCTACCACTTTCATATGAGCTGGTTGCAGACACCTTTCTCATTTAAAAATCAAATATAAGCATTCTCCATGTGTTTATTAGCTTTTAAATTAAAAACAATGTGCATTTTTTGCTACTTATGAAGAGTGACCTTAACAGATACACTCAGAAACAAATTGTTTCTACATTTGCAAAGTGCTACACAACCCGTTAACTCCTCTAGTTTAAGTAAAATAATGGTCTCCAAACTGATTTTCATCCTAAAACTTTGACAGATATAACAGTTCCCTCTAATTCAAACCCTGGTCTTTTACTCTTTCAATAACCACCTTCTCTTATTTTTGTAAGAAGAGACTTTATACTATTATTCCTGCATTTTCCACTCATCATGTGTCTCAATGTAATATTTCATTTCTGTTCTGTGTCATTTCAGTCCAGATTCAGTACCCACTTTTTACCTTAATCTATGTCTTAGTGGCTCAGACGGTAAAGCGTATGCTTGCAGTGCAGGAGACCCAGGTTCAATCCCTGGGTTGGGAAGATCTCCTGGAGAAGGAAATGGCAGCCCACTCCAGTACTCTTGCCTGGAAAATCCCATGGACAGAGGAGTCTTGTAGGCTACAGTCCATGGGGTCTCAAAGAGTTGGACAAGACTGAGCAACTTCACTTTCATTTTCAATTTCATACCTTACTATCTCACCTACATTTATACACAGAACTATATATACAAACAGTGAAACAGAATTCACAGAAGCATAAGATACAAAAATTTTATTAACACAACATAAAAACTTCAAGCTGAAAATTAAATGTCTTTATTTTAAATGGTGCCCTAGCCATGCCCACCACAGGATTTGTTTTCCCAGTGGAAACTTCATATTGCGCCCCACACATGTCTTATCCTGAATTTCTCTTCTTGTCTCAATTTATCATTCCCTCCTCTTTCTGATTAGCCACTTTTTAGAAAGAAACCATCTCTAATCACTGTCCCCTTTCTCAGAAATAGGTCTGCCTTTAAATAATCTTATTTTATTTTTGGTTCTTAATGGGTACCCATTAGAATTGCCTGGGGAAGTTTTCAAAGAATACTAAAGATGCAACCACACCTCAGAAATTTTTAAATTGCTTAGTCTAGGGTAGTGTGCAGGTTGAGAATTACTAGTTAACCTGTAAAAGGTACAGATAAGAAGAGAAAGTTATTTAACAGGGTGTAGTATCTTGAGAAGGAGATTTCTATTTTAAAATGCTACTCCCACCCCATCACATCCCACCCTAACCTCCATTACAATCTTGTAATTAATGAGTCATTGCCAAAGGGATTTTCAAGGGGACAAGGGGGAGAAAAGTTGATATAACCTCCAGAATATTATATTATAGCTTTGGGGGTGACATTTTTTTCCCCTCCAGTTTAGGGGAAAAATAATTAAAAAAAAAAAACTTTGTTCAGTTGATCGTGATTGTTCACTGGCCCAGGATATGTTAGAAATTACTGTTCTTCACTCTCTGCCTGATTCAAGTCAAATTATAAGGCAGTTCATAGGAATATTACTTTCTTTTCATCTTTCTTCATTCCCAATAAGCTGTTTTTTATTGAGCTGTTTGTGTTCTACACCACAAGTAGGTATTTTTGCTTGAATTTTCTTAAAATTATATTGACATTGTGAACCCTGAAATTGATTTTCTTCCTGCACCTGTTATTGAAATATAAAAGTTACATTTTTTCTGCCCACTTCTATCAAAATTCTATAGACTTTTACAACATTATTTTATCTCTCATTTCATGTTATTTTTTCCTTAAGTTTTCTCTTAGCATTCATTTTTTTCTATCTTAATTGTTCATCTTATTTCAGTTTCTACATTTTTAGGAATCTCCATAAAATAATTTTTAGAATCAGATGTTATATATAATATACATTATATATAACACATTTTAACACATCAAATCATAATATTACAGACAAGTCACATCAGAGTTGAGTATACACACTGACTAAGAAAATCCAAAGCAATGCAAGGAAACATTGTGGATTTTTTACTTTTTTGTCCCTTATCTTCTAAAATTTCTATTTGGGTATATATTTTACAGTGTATTCAATTATAATATATAATTCAGTAATAATATTTATTCTTTATAAGTAAATAATTGTTAATAAAATAACACATTTTAAGTGAAATCTTTTTGTTTAACTAGTAGGTTGTCTGATAAAAATGGAAGGTTTAAATGGAAGATTTAGTACTACCAAAGCAGCTGCTACTTTCCAGTCATGCCCTGTTTCTGGCACACTCTGCATCAGGTGCACCACAGGAAACCTCTGGAGCAAACTATGATATTATAGAAACTGGGAGGAAAGCAAGGTCAAAGTCAAGGTCATTAGGAAAGAGTTCATGGAAGAAGCGAGGCTTTGACTGATCTTTGATGAGCGGGTAACATTTGGATTAGGAGAGATACACAATATAGTTCCTAGAGACCTAGTTCAGAGAAAGAACCAATTTAATAAATGGGCTCATCTTTGTTAATAGGGGGGAGGGACAACAAAATCATTTCAGGAAGAATCACAAACCTAACTGATGATGACAGCCAGTTCTGATGCCTGGGAACAGATTAGAATTAAAGTGTACTTTCTAGTCTTTTCTAACTTTGAATCATTTCTTCAGACATTTTTGCAGCTTAAAAGTGACCTAAGTTCTTGATATTCCATATTACAAGGGATTCAACAGTAAAGTGCTAATGAATTACATTTGTTTCTTTTATTTTGAGAAAGGCAAATCAATACAAACCCTAATGGGCAATTTCCCTACAGCAACAAATCAGTAAGAACTTCATCTTGTGAGTAAATAAAATCTGCAAGACTTCAAAGTTTCTAGATATCTTAATCCCCTTAAGGTACAATGTTACGAAACCTTAGATAATGTACATTCTCTTTTAAATTACTCTTTTACCAAATAAGAAATATATGCCTGTTGAGCTTTTGTGTCTTGAATGAAATCTGCATTAAACATACTTATTATAAAAGCAATTCCATTTTCAGGTGTTGAACTGTTTCCTCTCAGGGTAACAAAAAAATCTTTCACATTTTCTTAAGCATTCGCTGTTTTATCTCTTCAAAGCAATAGCCAAGGTGCAGTTTTTCACATGTATTAAGTTAGTTCTCACAGCCCTGTATGCTTAATTTTGACTTTTAGGTAGCATACAAGAACTCAAATGTGCTGTAACACTCGCATCTTCTTCAGATAAGAAGAGGACTGATAGTAGCTCCAAGGAGAAATTGTTTTAATTTATTCTATTTTAGACATCCAAAACAAAGCTGTAAAATTGAGACAGCACGTTGAGTAGATATATCTTCGGGGGACATCCACTCAGAGATTTTTTCAGGAAACCATCATCCTACTTCAGAAATCACTAACGTTCTGTATCACTTTTAATTTTGAATAGGGAAAAGGCAAAAATCTTGTTATTCGAATGTTTGGTTTCTATATTCTACCTCAAATTAGTTAAGTCAGACTAAGATGGAGTATAAACCTTAAAAACAGAGGATTTCCCAGCACATTTGTCTGGAGGATTTTGTTTTTTGCTTTCTTTGTTACTTCTGATGAAAAAAAGAAAAATCCTTAAGAAGTTTACTAAAGCAAGCAATGTAGCATAATAATTAACAGCTTGCACAGTGTGGTTGGATTTCCTGAGTTATAGATCTCAGCTGTATTACTTAGAGGCACTTTAAAGTTCCTTAATCTTTCTGTTCAGTTTCCCAATATGTGAACTGGGACTAACAAAGTGGCTATGAGGATAAGTAAATAAATGCTTTGTTAAAGTATGTAATGCCTAGTACATAATATATATAATCAACTGTTAAAATTCAAAATACAGTCAGTCTGTATGATATAACAGAATGAAGTGTATACTGACTAGTTGGGTCTTCCCTGGCAGTCTGGTGGGTTAAGATTCCACACTTCCACTGTAGGGGGCATGGGTTAGAGAACTAAGATCTCATATGCCAAAAAAAAAGTATAATAAATTTGACAATTTTGTAAACTTTTGAATTTTAATGTGGTTTGAATTTAATATAACATCATCTTTATAAACAAAATTACAGAAAGCGTTCTGATTCTCCTCTATAAAAGGCCAAATATATAAATTACTATCACCCAAATAAATTAAAAAAATATAAAATTTCTTCAAAATAAACATTTGGCATTGCCATATATTTCCAAAGTCACTAGCAATTAATTATTTATAATAAGAATTAATAT
This sequence comes from Antilocapra americana, assembly GCA_007570785.1. Taxonomy (NCBI): domain Eukaryota; kingdom Metazoa; phylum Chordata; class Mammalia; order Artiodactyla; family Antilocapridae; genus Antilocapra; species Antilocapra americana. Next base: position 17,516,224 of record ML660200.1, read on the forward strand.
TGATTTGGATGCATAGTGACATTTTCAGGAGGCAAAGTTAAGTTTACTATTAAAAGTGATACAGGAAATTTTCTCTAAAGCCTAGTTGAGGTTGTCAGTGTTTACTGTACTTAAAGACAGGCCAAAAAATTTTCAAACTTGGAGAGTTATTACTAACACTATTAAAGAATCAATAAAATTTCTGTCCTCAATGGTTGTCTTAAATATCTATGCATTCCATATAATTCAGAGGTGATGGATGAATAAGAATCTTAAGATATAATTATTTTCTCCATTGACTTTACTGTTTTTTAATCATAGCTAACATGAAAAAATGTAGTATATAAATGTGCTCTGAGCTTTCAGAAAAAATCACAATGATTCTATTTTTGTAAACAAATTCCTGATAAACATTTTTTAAACTGTATATTGATGCTTTTTATTCAAGGATTGTTGTATTATAAAGGGATACCAAAATGACCAAGAAGACTCTTTCAAGCTTCCCAAAGAATCAGTCACCCTCTTGTAAGTACTTGGTAGCCACAAACATTACCTATCATTTTACAGTAAGTCACAGTTGTCTCTCAACTTGTATGGAGAGTACGTTGGAAGTAAGGTTCCATGTTATCTTTCCAGTTAGCTCCTCAGAATCCAGTACATTACTTTGGACTATATAGATACAAAAGCTTAAAGAATGAATAACCTAGCATGAGTTCATGCCATGAAACAGTTCAAATTCAACATGTCAGAACACAAACCAGAGCCAGGCTTCCTGTTTGCTCAGTGGTAAAGAAGCCTCCTGTCAATGCAAGAGACATGGATTAGACCCCTAATCCAGGAGAATCCCACATGCCAAGAAACAGCTAGGCCCATGTGCCACAACTGGAGAATGACCAGGTTTGTTGCAACTAGAGAAAACCCTGCACAGAAACAAAGACCCAGCACAGTAATAAATAAATGAATATTATTATTAAAAGCAAACAAACTTAAAGAGCTGCCCTAAATCCACTCTTTGCTCTTTCTCTCTCTCACTTAATGGGAAGAACATACTCCGCATCACCCAAAGATCTGAAAGTTGTCCTTGATTCCATCTGTATTTATTATGTTATCATCATATCCAATCAATCACCAAGTACTGCAGGTTTTGACTCCTATTTTGTTTTTCAATCTGCATGTACCACTACAGTTTCATTCAGGTCTTTACTATCTCTCTTTGGAACGACTGCAATAGCCTCCTAAATGGTTTCCTTCCTACAATTTTATCTTCCTCAAATCTGTTTTCACAAATATCTTAGCTAAAATTCAAATCAGGTCTTCTCACGTACCATTGCACATGTTCCTAGATTTCTCACAATTTAGGAAGAAGTTCACATTACTTAGTAAGTCATACGAGGCATCTATGATCAAGAACTGTGGCCTCCAAAATTTTCTGTAAAATAATCTGAGTATTTTCTCTTTCTCCCTCTTTCTATTTGTGTGTGTTTATATATTTTATATGTAAATATATAAATCCATTATACATGTACATATATATGAAACATGCATAGAAATACAAATTTTTAAAGGTCAAGAAAAATTAAATACAAACATTTTTAATATGTATTTACTCTGTATTTGACTATACTATTAGTTACAGAGCTTCCCTCTTGGGAAAGATTCAGCCCGTAGTACTACTTTGGTTTTGTCCAGGACACCTCCTGCCTCAGGTCTGATGCTTGTGTTACCATCATGTTTGCAGTTGCCCTTACTCTCTGTGCACACATCCATCATATCACTTCTCTGTGCTTTTTCTCATGTCATTTCTTCTGTACCTCAGTTCAGTTCAGTCACTCAGTCATGTATGACTCTTTGAGACCCCATGAATTGCAGCATGCCAGGCTTCTCTGTCCATCAACATCTTCCAGAGTCTACCCAAACCCATGTACATTGAGTCGGTGATGCGATCCAGCCCTCTAATCCTCTGTCGTCTCCTTCTCCTCCTGCCCCTAATCTGTCCCAGCATCAGGGTCTTTTCCAATGAGTCAACTCTTCACATGAGGTGGCCAAAGTATTGGAGTTTTGGCTTCAACATCAGTCCTTCCAATGAACACCCAGGACTGATCTCCTTTAGGATGGACTGGTTGGATCTCCTTGCACTCCAACGGACTCTTAAGAGTTTTCTCCAACACCACAGTTCAAAAGCATCAGTTCTTTGGTGCTCAGCTTTCTTCACCATCCAACTGTAACATCCATACATGACCACTGGAAAAACCATAGTCTTGACTAGGCAGACTTTTGTTGACAAAGTAATGTCTCTGCTTTTCAATATGCTAGCTAGGTTGGTCATAACATTCCTTCCAAGGAGTAAGCGTTTTTTAATTTCATGGCTGCAATCACCATCTGCAGTGATTTTGGAGCCTAGAAAAATAAAGTCTGACACTTTTTCCACTGTTTCCCATGAAGTGATGGGACCAAATGCCATGATCTTAGTTTTCTGAATGTAGAGCTTTAAGCCAACTTTTTCACTCACCTCTTTCACTTTCATCAAGAGGCTTTTTAGTTCCTTTTCACTTTCTATCTTATATAAGGGTGGGGTCATCTGAGGCTATTGATATTTCTCCCGGCAATCTTGATTCCAGCTTGTGCTTCCTCCAGGCCAGCGTTTCTCATGATGTACTCTGGATCTAAGGTATCTCTAATTTTCTTGAAGAGATCTCCACTCTTTCCCATTCTGTTGTTCCCCCCTATTTCTTTGCATTGATCGCTAAGGGAGGCCTTCTTATCTCTCCTTGCTACTCTGTACCTCATTACCCAGAAAACTATTTTTCAGATGTTAAGACTCATGCTTTCCTCCTCCAGGAAGACTTCTCAATTATCCTAGTTTAAATCACCATCTTCCTTGTTGCTTACCTCTATAGCTGTGATTAACTCAGAGTATTGCATAGCTTACTTGTATGCATCTCCCTTTCCAGTAGGTTGAAACTGATTTTTGCTCATCATGGATTCACAATGCCTATATATAGCTTTCCATAAATGGTAATTGAATACATTAAGTCCCCTAGATATGAATCTTCAAGTTATGAATTTTCAAAGATGTGAACATGCCCAGCTATTGTACTGTACTACTGTACTTTTCAAGGTACTGTAATATTAAAAAATTTTTCTTTATTTTTTTTATTAGCTTTCTGTTTTTAATGTATTATTCGTGTGGAAACTATTACAAACCTATTACAGTATAGTACCAAATAGACAATTTTGTTAGCTGGTTAACAAGACTAACAATTTTGTTAGCTGGTTAACAAGACTAACAATTTTGTTAGCTGGTTAACAAGACTCCTTAAGGCAAAGTTAGACCTAGCCTAACTTTGTTGGACTTACAAAGAAATTAGACTTATGAACATACTCTTAGAACTGACCTCATTCATGTGTAGGGGACTTACTATACATATTGTATTCAATTAACAACAAAGCAAATAGAATAAAGTAAATGGTTTAAAAAGAAGTTAAAGACAGAGTATCATCTAGTGTAAAGGAGGATAAGTGAAGACATAATTTGATTAGATGATAATTTCCTGAGATGGTGATATTTTAGAAGATTTTGTGATAATAAAATATATCATAAAGCTCTAATTTTTAACACAGTTTAATTGGATGACACAATATTCTACCAATTTAGGAAACTAAGAAGCTGCAGAAATTTCAGCAACATTTTACTATAACTATTAACCATGAATTTTGCATTTTAGGAATAAAGAAACAGTCAAAAAACCAAATAAAACCTTGAAGCAAACAAAGTATTCATATGAACTAGGCTTTCGAGGGTGCATTTTAGAAATAGCCTTATTCTTGGTCTTAGCAGAATGAGGAACAAGTTTACTAAAAATAGTCTTAAAGCAACTTGGGCAAGGGAATGATTTTTCACCTCAATTAAATCAAGCTCATGCTGATGAGAAGTTAAAGATTATATTAGAAAATTAACTCTGATGAAACAGAAAAAAATTTAAAAGATCCCCATATCAGCTTGCATTATCAAGTAAATGAAGAAAGATGTAATTTAATAAGAAACAATAATAAGGTAGGCTCAGACATTCTAAAAAAAATATTAATATGTCCTAGGGAAATAAAGAAAACAAGACTCCTTAAGACATTTTGATTCAGTGAGAATACAAATGAAATAGTTTTAGAAAGTTAGTGACAGAACATATTAAGGGTAGATCAAGGACAAAGACTTTTTCTGAAGTAGCAAATTTGAAATATTTCTCATTATCAAAGAAGAGATATAACAATTCTCTCTATATATGTATGTTGTGTGTGTATCCTTTCCTTCTACTATACTACCTTGAGCTCAAGTCTTAGATCTTAAAAGAAAAACTGTGACAGACTAGAAGATAATTGGATAGGCGTCTACAAAAGGAAACTCTAGTGCTTCAGGAAATGTAGTGAGTGACTAAGTGGAACTGCCTTTTTTCCTTGGAAGTCAAATTGAATGAATGCATGCCATGACAAAGTCTTTATTTAAGACATGTATGAAGAATGTCTTCCTATAAATCCTACACTATATGTTGTATTTTGTTTCTGTTTTTCCAATGTATGAAATATGATGCTTAGATCATAAAGTTAAATAATGAAATATCTATAAAAACCTTTGTACAAGAGTCTAAAGCTTTATACATACAAGCCACAAACTAGAAATGTACAAGACATTCACCAATGGAAGAATAGATAAACAGACTAAAGTATATTCACACAATGGGATATTATTCAGCAATAGGAAGAAACTCACTACTAAGACATGCACAGATATGATGGCCTGAAGTGAAAGAAAGACACAGAAGAGTATACAGTATGTGATTCTATTTAAATATAATTCTAAAAGTGGCAAAACTAACCTATGGTGATAAAAATCAGATTGCTTCTGAAGATAGTGCATTAAGAATTAAAAGATGAAACAAATACTCTCAATGACCCCCTGGAGGATTTTGTGTTTTTCTTGCCTGTGACTCTGGATTCTGTAGGGTTGGAGCTCCTGGCTGCAAAGGGATACACTTTTGTCAAATGACCCCTGCAAGGGTCTCACTGAACTAGAAGCTACCCCAGCTGCCAAGAGACTCTCCACTTCTTGTGTCCAGAGGATCACCAGATGAAAAGCTAAGTCTCCAAACCAGCATGGACTTTTGACCCTGAGCAGCCTGAGGAAGTACAACTGTTCCCAAACCATGCAGCCAGGAAGGAGTATATGTGAAACCTGGGTCATTCACTCAGGAGCCTTCTAGTACTCTCCCAAAAAAGACAAATCCAGCAATACTAGTCTGAGAACTATGACCAAGGATTCAGACCCTTCGGAAACTAAGGGTCGGTTCATACCATCAGATAAGCCCCTGACCCCATCTGGATTGTGAAGAGAATCAAAGATTGGATTATTGCTGCCAGGTCACTCATATGGCCAACAAGTGGAAGATAAGGAGGCAATTTCTACCCATATCTCAAGGAATTTACTTCTCTGTCAGTTTGGCTCACAGGGCTGCAGCCCACTGACCTCACTAGTTTCAACACATCAACACATTTCTGTCTTAGGGCTTACTGTGCTCTGCTTTCCAGTGAATCTGCATAGGATTCTCGTTTCTTTCACTCAAGCTAAAACTCACCTCTCCACATTTTTCCTGAACACATGATCTAAAATAGCAGCTGCTTTGAATGTTCCACTCTTTAAAGTGGCTTTTCCTCATTAGTGACCATCACTGTCTGACATCAAATTATACTGGGGAGGGAAAAGAGTGTTTGTGATCTAGTTTCCCACTAGGATATAAGCTCCATGTGAACAGAGATGCTGTCAGTTTTGTTTCTGCTGCACCTTCCATTTGTAGAAGAGCTCGGCACAGTGTAGGTGCTCAAGATTCTTGAGCCAATGAAACTGGCCAATGGATAACAGCACAATTCAATAATAATATTGTATTTCAAATTATTTGTTGCTTAAAAAGAATTAGGTCAAATATATCATTATTTTTCAAACTAAAATGTACTATTGCAATAGTAGAAAAAAGTAATCAGACAGGGAACAGACTATTCACTTTCGCTGAGAAAATTCTTGGAAGCCAACGTGCATATGAAAGTTTGTACCCCATATTTTACATTTATTTATGGTATTCTTTTTAAAGCATCCTGTAAAAAGATGACCCAAATGTAAAAGAAGAATATGTAAAACTACTTTAAGGAGTTAAAGGTCAACCCCTTCAAAAGTGATCAACTCTACTGAATTTAAAGTCAACGAGCCAATGCCTAATTGGTCAATTTCTATTATTGAAATTCTTTTAAAAAAAACAACAACACATTTTTGTTTTTCTGTTGTATTTTACAATAGGAGAAGAACCTAATCTGATCGAGCAGCTTTTTAACTTTTAAAAAACTACTATAAAATTGTTTTGTGCTTTCAAATTAATGCTGAGCATGCATTCATTTTATTAAAGTTACGACTATCCTGAAACAATTTACAAAATGTGTGAAAATTATTTTTTTAATACTTTCCACTTTGAGAACTCATCCTCCCTTTTCTTCCTCTCCCGTTTTTGTCGTTCATCAGAATTGCTCCATTTAATAAAATACTTTCTTCCTGAACCCAGATACTCCACAGCCTGACCTCCCCCAACTTCCTTTCCAAGGCAAAAGCCATTTGGTTACCTTCAGTATGAAAAATCTGTCTGTGAAAAACCTTTTTCACAATGACTATATATTAGCTTATAACTTGTCTCTTCACACTCAAAGTATTAAGTAATCAAATAAACTATTTACTGTTTAGCAGAGGGAATATTGTAAGGTAGAAAGAAAACTGAGTTTCAGAGGCAGGAAAGAACTGAATATTCGGGTGCCATAGTGTATCAGATATGGGACTTTGAACAAATTATTTAACCTCTCTGAGGTCTGAGGTACAAATCTATTTAAATGGGAATAAAGCCTATTACACAGGATTGTTCTGAGGTTTTTGTGATATCTATGGGAAGTTGTCCAGCCTTGGGTTAATATATGGTTCATGATACAGTTGATAAATAAACACCTGAAGAGGCCTTCTGGAGATACTGCTGCATTTCTGCTCTAACAGTGAAAGAACTCTGTAAAAGATGCTCTTCAATACTTCTCCGATTCCCCTACATATAAACTCCCTTTTTTCTTTTCTATTTATAGAGTTTGCAAAAAGAGCCATGAATGAAGATTACTATCTTTCCGAAAAGTAGAAAAACTGAAACAAAAAAATTAAATCTAAATAAAAATGTAGTAAAAATTATTATTAAATTATTTTCTAATATTGAATCAAATTGTAGCTTTGCTAAGCAGGTGAATAGGTAGGTGTCTTACCTAATTATTTTATTTTACTGGTCACCTAGCCTGAATTCTTTAAAACTCATTTAACTTGAATCATAGTTGAAATATTCCAATGCTCAGATCCCTGATAATAACCTGGAAATAAGTTATGTTTCACAACGTTAATTTGTGATTAATTCTGTATTTTACTGTGATTATTGTAAGTTTGCAAATGCACACAGGAGAGTCATGTCTTTTTTTCTTTTTTTCTGAATTTCAGCACTTAGTTTCTCATCGCATGCATTTAAGGAGAGGTTTGTATATTACTGATTATTTGCTAGAGCCTTTTAGTCATATTTTTGCCAGCAGCAGACAAAATGAAGCCATTTTATGCAACAGAATAAAAGGAAAGTGTTTTGGCCTTTACTTTCAAGGTAAAGCTATGTTAATTAGCAACAAAGAAGAGTCTGTGGTAGCAAGAAGAAAAAAAAAAATCAAAACCCTACTATTTTCTTTCAAATAGCCTTATGAAAAATCAAGCAAAATCTAATAACACATCCAAACATGTTTTTTTTAAAAAAGAAAACACGTGGTGAAGTAGAAGTATTAAGCTCAATCAGAACCCTATTATTTGTCACCAACTCTGTCACTCACAGATGTGCATTTTGGACAAGTCACTTCAACAGTCTGGGCTTCTGTGCCAGTTTCTAAGGCTGTGTAATAAATCATTCCAGAACTTTGGGGCTGAAAACCACAGTATTGCTTATGAACCTGCCAGAGGAGCTAGGCTCAGTAGGGGCAGTTTGCTGCTCTGATGTCTCTGCTCTGCTTGCCATCAGCTGGGGTGAGCAGAATGCTAGCGGACATAGTCATGTGAAAGCTCGCTGGCTTGTGTACCTGGGAAAACTCAAACAGTGAGACCTGGTACAGAGTTCCTTAGGTACATCTCTGTTTCTATGAAGTCTGTCAGCATGAAGGCCATTTGGGAACAAAACTTAACTTTACATAAAAAATAATCAATTTGGATTAGATAAACTCTAAAGTCTCTCATCTCAAACTTTGGTAAATCTCTGATTAAATGAAAACAGATAACTTAAAAATGATCTGAGACAGCTGGCATAATGTTAATACATTGGGATGGAGAAGAACTTCAGAGAGTAAGTAACTCTAGAAGTGTGTAAAGCATCTAAATCAGCAAATTACCACATTTTTGAGAATTAAGGATTATGTGTAATTGCAAATGCAGGACTATTTTCATAGGAAGCAATTTCCAGGACAGAGGGCAAGTTGATTGTTCCAGATCATTTAGTCTTTCTGTTCAAAAACATAATTATCATGGCTCATTTAAAATTTGAACACCTGATGTGATATCAAGAGCTGTCAACACATTACTATTGCTAAGATTTAAAAAAAGTCCTAGTAGTATTTATCTATATTTCAATATATTGTCAATCCATAAAAAAATTTTGAATCATAATAATATAATGCTATTTTGTATGTCCATCCTGATACTGTAAATTCCATTTGAAACTGACTAAGAGAACCAATATTACCAGTGGGAAATTGTCTTTAACAACAAAAATTAGCTGGCCTGGACATCTGGAGACTATATAATCAATTACAGGAGTACAGTGAAACAAAGCACGGGGAATTCTCTAAGGATAAATGGCAGGAATTCAACCAGAAACAGAGGTGTAAAAAGTCAACCAGTCCATTCTGATTTCAAGTTTTATACCTGTTTTAATGCATAGTGAGTTATTTTGATATTATTCTGTATTCACAAGTCACAATTGCTATATAAAAAATGTTTGACAATTGCTTTCAGTAATTGATGGCTTTCTAGAATGGGGAAGTTTGTTAAACAAAGCATGGACACTTGTCGTTACTTATTTCTTGCCACAGATTCATATGCATTTTGTCAGTTGAAAAACTAAAATTCAAAAAGGTTAAAGCTTGTAAGGTCATATCATTTATTAATCTTAACCTTGTAATTTATAAATGTAGTGACACGGGACTCTAGTATTTCACACAGAAGGAAAATGACACAAATGCAAAAGGAATTTCCAGATTAAATTTCTCAATCATTTCTGAAGTGTGACTAAATATGCAAAGACTTTCAATATCTAAGTTACCTTAAATAAACAGTTCTTAGGTACCCTGAACTGTCTCTTAAGGATGGGACATAGTTTCCCAGTAAACTGAAACCCTTTTAGACATCCAACCTGTGATCTGAATGTAAAAAAGACAAAACCGAACAAAAAGCCTATGTTTGCCTACACAGTTTAACTTTTCAGCATGCGTTATATGCAAGTGAAAAATCTACTTAAAGTATCTGGAAACAGAAGTACTCTTCAGCAACATGAATAAAATCTGATTTTCAAAGTTGAAATAAATGTTCAAAACTCCTTTTAACAATGACTATGGTTCTTAATTTTTCCACCATTTATTTTAGTGCATTTGGAAATATTTTAGCTTTAAATTCCATGCAAGTTTTGTATTCCATTCTTTGACACATGAGTTCATATAAATATACAATTAATATTCTAAGAACTATTTTTCCCCAGAAAATCTTCAAGTACAATTCATGCCAAGTAACTGAGTCATGATCTCATGGTTTCATGCTTCCCCTGAAATATCTGACACATAGGCCTAATGATATTTAAATCCCATTTTGAAGAGACAGCACTTCTCTTAATAAAATCAAGCTTTGATTTTTCCAAATTTGTCACTAAAATGATTTATATTTGGAGAAAGATATATAAACTTTTCTCTTGTCACCAAGATTCAATTTCCTGTTTGGAATATGTCTATCATTAAAGCTGCTACCACTGTTGAGTTCTCAGGAAAATCACTGTAAAACACAACAGGGTATATTAATGCTCATAGAAGAGATACACAGGAGCAACAGCAGCAGAAGGAGTGCTTTGTTATGAATAGCATCTATTCATCTGAATAGTGTTCTGTAATCAAGGACATTAAACAGCCACTGGATGAACAGACTCTACTAAATCTAATGATCAAAATTAACAAATTAAAATGCCATATTTTAGTATTTATTCTATAAAGGGTGATGTTTATTGATATATTTGTTCCAGAATGATTGTATATTATACAAACATATCAAATCCTGTTTATAATAGACAATTTTTTAGAAACAATTGTAGGTTCATAGTAAAACTGAATCACCTACACATACACACAGTCACTCTCACTATCAAAATCCTACACTAGAGTGATGTATTTGTTTCAGATAAGGAAGCTACAGTGACACATCATTTTCTCTTAAAGTTCATGGTTTACATTAGGAATCACTCTTGGCATTGTATATTCCACAGGTTTGTCAAGGGCATAATGATGTGTGTCCACTATTATTGTATTATGCAGAATAGTTTCACTACTCTAAAAATTCTCTATGTCCCACCTACTCATTCCTCCCGCACCTCTATCCCCTCCCAATTACTGATCTTTCACTGTCTTCATAGTTTTGCCTTTTCTAAAATGGCATATACATCTCAAATCATTTTTTAGTTATGGTTTTGGAATAAGGTAGTCATAGAAACATTTTTCCATTGCAGATAAAATTTTAAGTGTAACAAAATATTTATATTTAATTTTCAGCAAATCTATTATAATTTTTCATTTCTGCAGCTAAACAACAATATAATCTTTGTGAACTCATTTAATGACTGAGTAAATTCTACTTCAAAATCTTGTTTCACTTCAGTAAACAAGACATCAATCCCTGAAAAAAAATTAAATTAAACTTGAGCCACTTGTTTTCATATTTCTTGCACAAATTATACAGAAATACTTTGTCAGTAAGAGTTTAAACCATGTCATTGATTTATGCATACTTGAATACTAAGTGCCAAGAATTCTAGTCTCAGAATGGTGACATGAGGAGCATAGTGGGTCCAAACTCCAGGGAAACAAGTAAAACTGGTAAAAATTATTTTCAGAAAGTTCAAAATCTTTCAAAATTAATGTAATGGTATGTAGTAAATGGAAAAACACATTTTAAAAGAATTGCCTAATCTTAGTAGGAACAGTCCCTCTTATCACTGTCCCAATTCAGCTTGGTGGAAACTCTACTACTGCCAGAATTGTGTAAGAAGATGGGGTTCTCTTTCTCCTCAGCTCCAAATAAGGAGTCTTACCAGGAAAGACAGGACACCAGCATTTCTTCTATCCCCCAAATCCAAGTTGCAGACACCAAACTGGTGATTCAGCAGAAAGCTCAGGGCCTCCCTAACTGACCCAGCCCCCAGCTGTAGGGGGAAAGTTCTTCCTCAGGAGAGGAAGACTAGGAACAGTGTGATCTTGACTGCCCTTACTTCACTTTGCTGCTGGAGCAGAAGTTCCATGACAAGAGAGACAAGCCAGAGACTACTACCCTCTCTAGTACCAGGATTAGTGACAAGCAGATTTTATTCAGAATGAGAAACAGTCCATAAGAGTTAAGTACTTCAAAACTCTCCCCAAAACAATTGACTTCATTTGAACAGTCTGGAGAAGTTCAGCTTTTAGTGCGCTATCAAAAGCAACAAAGACTTTTGTTGTAAATAATTAAGAGAAGGATCAGGCTTATGAAAGCTACAAGCGAAACTATAGGCCAACTAGTTGCCCAAATAAAACTATGAAAAGGGACATCAAAACTTTTACATATGGAAATATATTAATGTAGTACACCGTATCATAAGAGTAAATAAGAAAAGGTGCAAGATCATCTCAAGAAACAGAGAAAAAACACTGAACCAAATTCAGCACTCCTTTACAATAAAAATATTCAACAAATTAGGAATAGATTAAAGGTATCAACAAAATGATAGTAGTAAAAACAGCTCACATCATGTAATTAGTTAATGTATCAATATTGGATGTTTCCCTTAATATCAAGAACAAGACAAGAATGTCTGCATACTACAGATTTTAAGCAGGAAAATTATGCCCCAAAAAAAAAAAAAAAAGAAGAGGAGAGGAAGAGGAAGATGAGAAGGAAAAGGAGAGTAAAATTAAGTAAATAAATTATAAAATAAAAAGAAGAAATACTAGGTAGAAGTTGAAAAAAAGGCATCCATACTAAAAATAAAGAAGTATGCTAACTCACAGAAGGAATGTCATTATATACAGCAAATACTAAGGAATTCAGTAAAAATCTACTGCAATTAATAAATGAGTTTTGTAAGGCTGCAGGATACAGGATCAATATACAAAATTAATTTTATTTCTATACACTTATAATGAATAATCCAAAAATAAAATCAATAAATTTCCTTTCATTAGCATACAAACAGGAATAAATTTAACAAAACAAATAAGCTCATACCATTCAACATCATAGTAATCCAAATCTGTGCCTCATCACTAATGCTGAAAATGCTGAAGTCAAACAGTTCTACGAAGACCTACAAGACCTTCTAAAACTGACACCAAAGGAAGAAAAAATACAGTCCTTTGCATCAAAAAGAATTAGAATGCAAAAGTAGGAAGATAGATACCTAGAGTAACAGGCAAGTTTGGCCTTGGAGTATAAAATGAAGCAGGAAAAAGACTAACAGAGTTTTTGCCAAGAGAATGTACTGGTCATAGCAAACATCCTCATCCAACAACACAAAACACGACTCTACTCATGGACATCACCAGACGGTCATGATGAAATCAGATTGATTACATTCTTTGCAGTTAAAGATGCACAAGCTCTATACAGTCAGCAAAACAAGATCTGGTTGTGACTGTGTTGCTGATCACCAGCTCCTTATTGCAAAATTCAGGCTTAAATTGAATAAAGTAAGCCATTCAGGTATAACCTAAATCAAATCCCTTAGAGTACTACAATGGAAGTGACAAATAGATTCATGGGATTAGATCTGGTAGAGTGCATGAAGAACTATGTATGGAGATTTATAAGATTATACAGGAGGTGGTGACCAAAACCATACCTAAGAAAAAGAAATTCAAGAAGGCAAAATGGTTGTCTGAGGAGGCCTTACCAAGATGAAAAAGAAGAGAAGTGAAAGGCAAAGGAGAAAGAAAAAGATATACCCAACTGAATGCAGAATTCCAAAGAAGAGCAAGGAGGGATAAGAAAGCCTTTTAAGTGAACAATGCAAAGAAATAGAGGAAAACAGTAGAATGGGAAAGACTAGAGATTTTTTTCAAGAAAATTAGAGATACCAAGGGAACATTTCATGCAAAGATGGGCACAATAAAGGACAGAAACAGCAAGGACCTAACAGAAGCAAAAGAGATTTAAAAAATGTGGCAAGAATACACAGAACTATATCCAAAAGGTCTTAATTATCTGAAAAACCACCATGGTGTGTCACTCATTCTGGAAAGTTAAGTGGGCCTTAGGAAGCATTACTACAGACAAAGCAAGTGGAGGTGATGGAATTCCAGCTGAGTTATTCCAAATCCTAAAAGATAATGCTGTGAAAGTGCTGCACTCATTATGCCAGAAATTTGGAAAACTCAGCATTGTCCACAAAGGTCAGTTTTCCTTCCAATTCCAAAGAAAGACAATGTGAAAGAAAGTTCAAACTACCACACAATTGCACTCATTTCACATGCTAGCAAAGTAAGTAATGCTCAAAATTCTCCAAGTTAGGCGTCAGCAGTACGTGAACCAAGAACTTTCACATGTACAAGCTGGATTTAGAAAAGGCAGAGGAATCAGAAATCAAATTGCCAATATCTGTTGGATCATAGAAGGAAAGAGAATTCCAGAGAAACATCTATTTCTGTCTTATCGACTACGCTAAAGCCTTTGACTATGAGGATAACAACAAACTTTGGGAAATTCTTTTACCTGTCTTCTGAGAAACCAGTATGTGAGTCAAGAAGCAACAGTTAGAACCACACATGGAATGACGGCCTGGTTAAAAATTGGAAAATGAGTATATCAAGACTGTATATTGTCACCTAGCTTATATGCAGAGTATATCATGTGAAATGCTGGGCTGGGTGATTCAAGCTGGAATCAAGATGGCAGGGAGAAACAGCAATAATCTCAGATATGCTGATGATACCTAATCATTCTAATGGCAGAAAGCGAAGAGGAACTAAAGAACCTCGTAATGAGAGCAAAAGAGGAGAGTGAAAAAGCTGGCTTAAAACTCAACATTCAAAAAAATAAAATAATGGCATGAGGTCCTATCATTTCATGGCAAATAGATGGGGACAAAGTGGAAACAGTAAAATATTTTATTTTCCTGGGCTCCAAAATCACTGTGGACAGTGAGTACAGCAATGAAATTAAAAGACACTTGCTCTTTGGAAGAAAAGCTATGCTAAACCTAGACAGTGTATCAAAAAGCAAAGACATCAATTTGCCAACAAAGGGCCATACGGTCAAAACTATGGTTTCTCCAGTAGTCATGTATGGGTGTGAGCTTTGGACAGTAAAGAAAGCTGAGTGCCAAAGAATTCATGCTTCCAAATTGTGGTGCTGGAGAAGACTCTTGAGAGTCCCTTGCACAGCAAGGAGATCAAACCAGTCAATCCTAAAGGAAAACAGCCCTGAATATTCATTGGAAGGATAGATGCTGAAGCCGAAACTCCAATACTTTGGCCACCTGATGCAAAGAACTGACTCATTGGTAAAGACCCTGATGCTGGAAAAGATTGAGGGCAGGAGGAGAAGGGGACAACAAAGGATGAGATGGTTGGATGGCATCACAGACTCAATAGATATTAGTTTGCACAAACTCTGGGAGATAGAGAAGGACAGGGAAGCCTGGTGTGCTTCAGTCCATGGGTCTTAAAAAGTCAGACACGATATCATCACTGAACAACATGTAAGTACACAAGGATATTATCCTCCGTATGTGAAAATTAGGTCAAAACAGATCATTGACCCACATATAAAAATTAAAATATAACACTGAAATGGAAACATAGAATTAAATTAGAGGCAATGTTTTCTTAGAACCTCAGGAGCACAATAAACAAAATTAAAAAAATAATTGGACTTCATTAAAATTTAAAGTTTTGTGTTCCACAATACATCAGAAAGTGAAAAGACTAACATACCATGGGAGAAGACTTGCAAATCACATACTTTATAAGGGATTTTATCTATAATAAATCAAGAACTCTAGGAACTCAACATTAAAAAAAATAAAAAATAGAAATCCTGAGGAGACATTTCCTTCTCAATACATACAAATGACCAATAATCACATCAAAAGATACTCAAAATCATTAGGCTTCAGGGAAATGCAATCAAAACCACAGTAAGATATCATTTATGACTATTAAAAAAGATAATAACAAGTCATGGTGAGGATGTAGAAAAATTAGACCCTTCACACACGACTGTGGGAATGCAAGGCACTTTAACCAGTTTTGAAAACTGTCTGGTGTTCTTCAAAAGTTTAACTATAGAGTTACCATATAACCTATCATGTTTGTTTCTAGGTATATATCATAGAGAAGTAAAATATATATATATATCCACATCAAAATCAGTATATGAATGTTTCTGGAAGCTTAAAAAAGTGAAAACAGCTCAAATGACAATCAGTTGGTGAATCGATAAATAAATGTCATATGTTCATAAAATAAAATATTGTTTGGTAAAAAAATAATTAGGTACTGAGTCTACAACATGTATGAACTTTATGCTAAGTGAAATAAATCATCACAAAGGGCCATATATCAGATGATTCCATTTATATGAAATGTCCAGAATAGGCAAATCTATACAGAAAGTAGATTAGTGGTTGTCTTAGGAAATTAGGAGAAACATGAGACTTACTCTTGGGTATGGAGTTTTCCTTTAGAATAATGAAAATGTTCTAAAATTAAATATTGGTGATGGTGGTACAACTCTTTGAATATACTCCAAATCACTGACTTATACATTTTAAATGTTTTCATTCTATGATGTGTGACTTATATTTCAAAAAAGTTATTAGTTATTTAAAAAAAGAACTGTTTTGAGGAATTATCACAAATGTTGAAAAAGACTTACAGCCAAAACCTTAAATAATCAGAATGTTCAAAAATATTAGAAAGAAATAAAAAAAACCTGTGGTAAGCCACATGATAAATAATGTAGCCCTATTCAAAATATTTATTTACAGATTGTTAATTACAACATAGTAAGGTGTTTATCTTAAAATAGCAAGTAAAAAGTTTTGTATAACATTTTATCAAAAGAAGATATTTATATTTTAAAAACATAGACTGAATGTTAATACTCGAAAATATTAACAGTTGCTGTTGGTGTAGTAATTTTTGTCTCAACTTTGTTCCATGTTCCTTAATTTTCCAAATTCCCCATTATGTACAATTTAGAAAAATTTTTAATAAATAAAATATCTATTTAAAAATTAATATCTGCCATCAGATGATTGCTGAACTAATGACTATTACTCCACAAACTCATTTCAATAATGTTTAATGATGATTGAACTGGTGGATGTCTACTTTTTCATTTAATCATCACTATTTTGAGTTCATAGGTTTTCACGTTAACACTGTAAATAGTATGCAAATGCACTCACTGTAATTCTTTATTGCATCTAAAATTCAAGTCTGAACCCAGCTCAAAAATATCACTTGCTTTATCACTAAAATAGTATAAAGGGGAAGCATTAAATGGAAACACTATAAGTCTATAATGACATTTTAAATAAGGTTATGAATAACAGTCCCTAACAAATCTTAGCTCTTTTTCCTTATAATCAGCATAATGTCTCATAAGTAACATAAGATTTTTGAATCCTCTTATCCAGGATTTAGAAAATAGCTTTTCATATATAGTTAGAACCTTGAATTACCATGGAATCATCAGTTATTTTTAGTATCTTAATATTCAATTTGTAAGGAAAGCAGGAACACAAATAGAATCTCTTCAGTGAACATCTCTTTTGTTTTTCCCCTGAAGAAAAGAATAGATCCACAATAGTCCACTTTCTGTGCTTCAATTACGCAAACCTAATTATGATTCCATTCACATAGGTTCTAATGACTGTTGACTAAAAAAATAGATGGGTTTGAAAAATAGCCTACAGGTTGTTACTGTTGAAGCTATTAATACTGGAAGTTGAATAGTCAAAAAAAAAGCTGAAAGACACCCAGAGAAATCATGATTCAGAAGTGGTTTGTTTTAATTCTTTAAAATCCTCCAGAGCCAGAGATTCATAATTTGTAAGTAATCTATTCTAGTATTTAATACACTGACTATAAAGTTCCATTTCCAGTTGCATCTGAGCTTTTCCCCACTTGATTTACATCTAGCCCCTCTCATTCAGTCCTCAATAAAATTCAATAATAAATAAATAAGACAAAATTCTAAAGATCAGGTTTTTGTTTTTTTCAGCATAGTCCTAGATGAATATATTGACAGAAAGCTTTACCCACAGCAAACAAGGGGGAATAACATGCTATCCTTGGAAGATTTGCACAGATACTCTGTGTCCCATGGTGGGTGAGCATAAAGAACTGTCAATTGTTGCCAAGTATTTTGGAGTTCCCTACCTAGACAAAAAACTCTAGCCAGGAACACTGGATACATGCTAAACTCATTCTAAGCATATTTAACATCAGTCAACACACAGCCTGTTTTGGTGCCAAGAAGAAGGCAACTACACCCATAATTCTGTGGGTGTCATATACCTCTGTATCCCCTAGGCAATCCTAGATATCTTTAAGCAATTTCTTGAAAGAGCTTTTCTTAAAAGCCTTTGGTCCCAGACAGTTGTCAGTAGAAGATTCAGTGGAAGTTAATATTATATGAAGACTTCTCCAGATACTGGTCAAAAACTGTAAAAGTTGATATGAGTTTCTGGATTTTTCCTGGAATCCTGGTCAAAAGCAAATTTTGGCAAAGTCACGATATGAAAAACCAGATACTAATGAATAAGATGACTAAGATAACAAATAGTCCCCTAATGAAAAGATATTGGGTCTGCTACTTTCATGGATAGTGGCAGTACATCAGAGGTGCATTTCAAAATCATTGAAAATATATGTTAGATTTTTCAACCTTAGCACTTTGCATCTGAAGTTAAATAATTCTTTATTATGGAAATCTGTCTTATGCATTGTTTAGCAGAATCCTTGGCTTCTATCCAGTAGATGCCAGTAGCACCCCTTCAGTTGTGACAATGAAAAATGTTTCCAGATATTGCCAGATATAATCTAGGACATACAATCATCCCCAGTTGAGAATCACTGTCATAGAACTACTAAGTCAGATATTAGTACCAGGACACAAACTATCACCTGTCCTCAGCCTGCCTTTCTGAACCCAAGACATTGAATGGCCAGATATCTCTGAGCCTTTGAGTAACATAATACATTTGTTGTTGTTGTTGAAAACACATCCATTCTTGAGTGCTTCTGGAATCTTTCCTCACTTATGTCTTACCCTAGCATGATAGTATAAAGAAAACTAAGGTTTAGGAAATACATATATAACATACCCACACATATATACACATATATGAGTGTGTGTATATATATCCACACACACATTAGGAAATATATATGTGTGTATGTGTGTGTGTGTGAGTGTGTGTGTGTGTGTGTGTATACACACATACATATATATATTCAACTTTGTCCCATTCCATCTGTAAAGCATTTGACAGTTTACTTAGGCCTTATTATTTTTCTCTGCCTAGAGCACTTCTCCAGGTATTCAAGGCTTATTATTTATTACAGGTAAAAGATTCAAGACTGTGATTCTGGTTCTTCATATTAATTCATCCTCAATTGGTTTAAACCAGAATTTAGAACTGTCTGTAGAGGTGCCTCAAGGATAACCCAAACTGACAATCAAAATTCACCTTTTAGACAACAATGTATAGAGATAATATGGATAAAACTCTGTAATATTGTAAGCAGCCTCTGATGTGGCCACCAGTGAGTCCCGTCATCTGGTATACATTCCCTCCTCTAATTTGAATGTGGGCTAGACTGAGTAACTAGCTTCTAATAAATAGAATATTCTAAAATGATGGGCTATCATTTATGATATTTGGTTACAAAAGGTCTGGCTTCTGTTAATAGTTTCTGTGTGCTTTTTCTCTCTCTTTTATTATTATTATCATTAGTTCTAAGAAAAGCAAGCATCATGTTTTAAACTGTCCTGTGAAGAGGCACTCATGACCAGAAACTAAGGTCAACAGTCAGCGAGAAGCTGTGACTCACAGTCAAACACTCACAGGATATAATTCCTGCCATCAACCACATTGATAATTTGGAGGCAGATCCTCTCTAGTTGATCCTTCTGATGAGACCACATATCTGGCCAATACTTTGAAGGCAACCTCATAAGAGACCTAAGAGATCTAATAGATGCTATACTATTTTTTTGTTGTTGTTTTATGTAGCTAAATTTTAGTAATTTGTTATAGAGCAACAGATAAATAATACAAACATTACATGGAACTCTGGTCAATGTTATGTGCCAGCCTGGATGGGAAGGGGGTTGAGGGGAGAATGGATACATGTATATGTATGGCTGAGTCCTTTCACTGATCACCTGAAACTCTCACAGCATTGTGAATTGGCTATACCCTAACATAAAATTTTTGGCATTAAAAACATAAAAATAAAATTAAAACAATAATATAAACATCAAGAGATAATAATTTTCTTATTCTCCTTTTGATTATGACAGTGATCACTATCATCAACTCCCCCAACTCTCTCTCAGATGAGGCTGTATCATTAACTGTCTGCTCCTAAGTTTATCAGGAGTAATCCTACAATTGGTAACCATATTATCATTGTTCCCCAAAATCCTCTGCCCTAATATTGCCTATCAATTATCTTTTCCAACCATAAGTACAACATAATTAAAATCCTCATTATGAAATTATCAGGGATCTAATATTGATTACTTCACTACTCTTTATTCAGTCATGACTTATATGAATTTCAAGGGCAAAAATCCAAAGGCAAGTACTTAATGAATAATTCAATTTGAGCATTCCAAAGCAATCAACTCTACTCTGCATTCATTTTGTTATTGTTCAGTCTCCAAATTGTGTCCAACTCTTTGCAACCCACACATAGCAGCACACCAGCCTCCCTGTCCCTCACCATCCCTTGGAGTCCATATCACATCCCCAAACTCAGTTTTTCTTCATTGTTTAAAATACTATCTTCCTCGACAGATTATTTTGATCACTTACATTACATAAACACATAACATTTTCCAAATTTAACTACAATAATGGAGTAAGTGCTTAAAAAATGATAAGGAGTTTTGAGGATGTTATTTTAATTTCATCCTCTTCCTAATCTACCATGAGTGATTAGTTCCATTTCTAAGATTTCTAGTGTAGCCAGGTCTATATTCTAAAAATAGGAAGAATTTTATAGAAATAATTAGTTCATTTTTCCTTTCAAGTTCCCAGAAAGGATCCACTTACCTCTTACTGCCCCTGGCTAAGAATAGAACCAAATGAGAAAAAAACAATTAAAGATCATCCATTCCTTATGGCCAGTCAGAAAATCATTTAAATAACTTCTTTTTTCCTCTTTTAACTAGAAAATTGTCTATTTGATTACAAACTAATGGCCAACAATCTTGTAAGCTGAATTATAGCTTTAAAATTTATTTTTAAAGAAAGGGTATCAAAAAGGAAAAAGTACTAATGTGTCCTCAGTTTTCTTAAAATGGGGAAAATAAACACTTCTAGGTTAAAGTTACACTTACCAATATTAATGGTATCAATGCACCTAAGCTAAAAGAGATGTTTACATTATCATTTGATCTATTAGCAGTTTCCACAACTAAATAGATGCCTATCTATTATCTTAGAGACAGAGTATGAAATAATTTGAAAAACATCCACAAGATTGACCTATTCCTAAGCGTTAGTTTCTTCACGTCTTTAATTATGCTTTTGTTGAATTTATAATATTTGGTTAATATACAGTGCTTTGTTCAAACATACCAGTAAGATAATTTGTCAATTTCTTAGCCACTCTTAATTTATTATGAATTAGTGTAACAAGATCTTTTGAGAATAGGGTTCAAAATTCAGTTTTTACAAGGAAAGGAGTAGAAAATATATTAGAGTATCAGATATAAAGATATAAGAGATATCTGAAGAAAATCCTAATCTGAAAAGGATCCTGAGAAGTTAAAAATAAATACAGCAGCACAGAGATACTCAGGAAAAGGGGGGAAAGGTGTTAAAATAGACTGGATGTTCTTCTGTGAATAAGTACAAAGCTGGTATTGTGACCTTTCACTTCCATGAGGAATGCTAACTGCCTGAGAAAGAAGTTTCATGAAACTTTGTTACTCTTTTGATAACAGAATAATATACCCTAAATAAGCTAACTGACCAAAGCTTTCATCATAGTAGGTCATCACTGTGAATCTTCTGGAGCTTTTGATTTCAAGTAACCTGTTGAGAACTCCAGAGGCCTAACAGAAGGTTACTTTGTTTTGCTTTGTATTTTATGCTCTGAGTTCAGAAATTATCCAAAAAAGGATTTATGAATTACTTCCAATAATTTTTTTAACCTATAATGACTTATTCTATGTATGGTTATATTTGTTTCCTGGTAGTGTTGGAAAGTTTGTTTTCTTGTGGTAACTGGTATTATATGTCTTGAAAGATTTACTGGACTTACCTATCTACAAATACATACAAACTATTCACATGATTTGAAAATACAGTCTTGAAGCAAATTTGAAATGACAACACAAAGCAGTATTGGTTCACTGTCACAAGAACAAGAAGAAATTGAACCAGCCCTAAAAATTCACTTTGTCGCCAAGGAAATGGTTTTCATAAAATTGAGAAAATGTCTGAAAGCAACAGTATTGCATTTCTTAAGCTATTGCTGTTACTGACATAAAATGAATTCTTTCTATAATTCTTTTTTGGCCTTGGTTGGTGACAGAATGGTTATTAGAAAAAGATTGTAAACAGCTGTTTGCTAAGCCTCCCGGCAAAGGAAAATGAGCCTCTCACTTGATTGTCACCTGCTTCAATTATTAAATGGATTTAAAGTCATATGATTCTTTACATAAATCAAAATAAAGCATGATCTTCTATCAGTATAAATTTGCAGAAGTGCAAGTTTGTTTCATCAAGTAGTGCCAATAATGGCCTAAGTAAGACTGTGTTTAAGATGTTAGAAATGCAAGATGGCATAGCATGAAGAATTAAAAGTAGGATACTCCATTACTACTCCCTGCCTTGATCTCTCTGGGTTTGTTTCCTTATCTGTAACATGAGGAATGCCACTAGATTGAGTCAAAAATTCATTCTAACATTCAAAGATAGATGTAAATGATGTGAGACTATTAAGAAGAAAGTCTCTCATGGAAATAAATGACTTTCAACTATGTAAATACAGTGGCAGTATCATGTCACATAACCTCTTTCAATGGCAGTGTGTATTTTTATAATAGACTTTACTTTTATAGCAGTTTTAAATTCACAGCAAATTTGAGCAGGAGTCCCCATATACCCTTTCCTTTCCTACACTCACAGCCTCTTCCACTACCACCATCTCAAATAAGAGTGGTACATCTGTTACAAGTATTGAACCTACCCTGATAGTTCCATAGTTTGTATTAGTATCTATAGGTTACATTAGAATTTAGTCTTTGTGTTTTATATTCTCTGGATTTTAACAGATGGGTAATAGTATGTTCTGTCAGTTTGTGTATTGTCTTAACAGCCAGATCACTATGTGATGGTGGAAAAGGCATTAGAATATTCCCCATAGTAACTGTAAAGCAATGATATCCCAATAATGGCTCTTTGATGCTCTCTTTAGAAAAGGAAAAATATCCTACTGATTATCCATTCATGCATTACTTCTGAAACTATTTCTTGTTCATCCTTATCCCCCACAGCAACTTAGCTGTGATGTACTACTCCTAGCAGATAGTAATCAACATTTGTTAATACTGAGTTGGATAACTCCAATTTGAGAAAAAGAGGTAAAAAATAAAAAAAAGAATGTAAGCTGGAAAAGTTTAGCAAATCATTATGCTCTGAGTAGAATTTCACCCAGTTAAATAATATCCTATTATGTGATTATTATGGAAAATAATATCATGAATATCCCCAAAGTGGTGGTGGGGAAATTGAATAGAGCATTGCTTACTGAAAATTGCATTTCTAACTGGAGCAGTGAGCTTTGTTATGAAGACTTTTCCCCTAATTAAAATATATCTTTAAAACATCAAATGCAGTATTCATTCATCAGGAGGGATATCACCCAGCAGGCCAGGATTTTCAAAGCTGAATTTTTTTTTTCCAGTGGAATGGGACTTTTCCAGTGAAATGATAAAGAACGCTTTGAACATTTTGAAATAGCCACAGGGTCTTCTTTCTTCTTTGGGTAGTATCCAGAATTGCTTCATCTGGTGAAAGAAATTCTTTCACTCACTGCAGAAAACTTTAATTCATTACAACCAAAACCCAGCAAGATTCAGATATGTTAATCCTTATGAAAGGTATGGATTTGAGCATATATTTATCCCTGAGAATTGTAGTAGTGAAATATTATTATATAAATTATGATGGTCATACTTGACAAGCAATCCTCCTTCACACCATTTCCTTATTATGTTTAGAATAAGAGGCTGTTGTGCCTTTATATTTTGTCATCTTTATTTTGATCCTAAAAGTAGAAGTTATGTCTCTGAAGTGAATACAATCAATGAAAAAAAGAGGAGATAGAATGTCTGTATAGGAACTACTGTTGGAAGAACCTATGATCAGGTTATAAAAGTCATAATAAAAAATAGGGATTGATGCATCAAAAATTACTTTTTCTATTAATCTCTCTGGGGAACTTCAGTTATTTTCCTTCCTTCCTCTCAAAATCATCTTCACTCAGCCTAACCACAGAGCTTCTATACTGTCTACAGTGATATTGATATGAATCAAGTTTCTGATACTTACTCTGATGCTAATACATTTTCATAAAATTTAGTCATGAAAGGATCAAGTTGTATAGTGGAAGGAAGCACCAAAGGTATGTGGAAACATGGTCAAAAACTCCTGATAAGACTACCACCACCACCATCATCATTAGTGTTTTCTGTTGGTTTACTGTCTAAGTACTGTCCATCAGACACTGTCTAGCCTCCTAGGTTTATATTAAATGACTTCAAAGAGCTGGTGCTGTTATTTAATCTTCAAATATCTGCTCTACATATTATTCATTATCATTAAGTTCATCTTCACTAGAGAAATTTACTAACCTACTCTTTCTGTCTCCAAGAAGTTAAGAAACAACTACTAATCTATGCACATAACTGAAAAAAAAAAAGTAAAAAAAACCAGAAAACAAAATCCTTGCTAATTGGGAGTTTAAATATAGCTTGCAAAACTATAAATATATAGTTTGTAAATATATATCACATATGCTAACTTCTACAATTTACTGTTTTCCATGGAAAGGTATTGATTTCTATGATATTATCACTATTTTCTAAGTACCCATGTGTATCAAGCACTGTTTCAAACATTTGCACAAAGTGATCTAAATATTCTCATATCACCAAAAGTGAGGAGACTGAAGCTCAGGAAAATTAAATAATGTACCCAAGGTCAACATTTGTTAAATGTTTAAACTGATTATAGAATCCAAGTTGTCTGCTGCTAAAATCTGGCCTTTTCCCACCATAGTTTTTATTGGTCCCTATGTTTGACCCTCTTTGATTTCAAAGCAAGTTCTATCTCTCTGTTTTCTGATTAATAGAAATTTAATAGCCTATTCAGCATTCTAATTTCACATGACTATTACAAATGCTTACATCCTTTTAAATTTAGAATAAAATGATTTTCTAAAGAGCCTTCCTTTCTAAGAATACAGTTTTAAAATACAGACATGTACAATATGAAGAACACAAAGTTTTAACAAAAAACTAGGAATTGTTCTATTGAAAAATTATTCTGATACAAAGTATGTTTATTACAAAATATCAGTCCTTACTAAGGATTTGGGGCTTTCCAGCTGGCACTAGTGGTAAAGAATCTGCATGCCAATGGAGGAGACATAAGAGAAAGGGGTTAGATCTGTGGGTTGGAAAGATCCATTGGAGGACGGCATGGCAACTTACTCCAGTATTCTTGCCTCAAGAATCCCAGGAACAGAGGAGCCTGGTGGGCTATGGTCCATGGGGTCATAAACAGTTGGACATGAAGTGACTTAGCACACATGTAGAAATGGGGAGAAGACTATTCTTTGCAAATAAAATTACCACTCTCATGGCATATTATTTGAAACTTCAACATCTCAGGGTCATTATAAAACCCTGGCAATTAATCAACTCATACAAATAATCAGTTTGCCCTTAAGGAACAAGAGGTTACTAATGATCTAATCACAGCATTTGACCAAATGGCTTATTTGACATTTGACTTGAAAATTTATCAAATACTTTCAGAAATTATTATGGAGTTTTTAAAAGAATCAAACATGTGATACCAGCTAAAACATGGGATTTGTATATTTAGAAAAAATACATATACTTATATGAATACACTTTTCAAGAAGTTAAAGTTCTTTTCTTAGTTTTACATCTATTAAATCCTAATAATAAAATTCTAAAGAAAGATATGCTTGTAAATTAAAGCAGAGTAGATTACACATGGTAGAGTAGTGAGCACTCCACAAATAGTGAGATTGGATCAAAGAGCCTTGTTTGATCAAAAATCACACTAATTTTGGCAAAATTAACATATAAATCAATGAAATATGCTATATCTATCTAAATATATTTGGCAAAACCATTTAGCCATTTCAAAAACATAGGAAATTTGCATCTCTGTGATTCAAAGTATTTGGTACAAATAATCTTCTTAAGAAAAGCCATCTTTCAATAATCTGTGAAAATTCCCAGTAACTTTTTAATCTATAGCCATGCATTGTATTAACACATGATTGAACAATGTGTAAAAGCTGAGGGGAAAAAATAGGCTTTATGTCAGAAGTTCATGTATTGATGCTTATTTTTTTTTAAAGATTACAGGTCAAGTAAGGATTATCTTAATATTAGATAAAACTGTCTTTACACATATAAAAAATATACTGGGAACATGAATTGTATCTTTAACACTGAAACATTAACTCAAGAGGCACAAGACTTGGTTGGGTAAGAGATGGAGAAATCTGTTTTTATAAATTTAATCCTTCAAGCATTGAATAATAAATATGAATATTAATGAAAGACTTATATCCAATTATTATGCTATATCTGAATTTAGCAATTAGAACAAAAGACATATATCCTACAATAGATTTAACAGTTTCTACCATCAATTCCCAATCACATGAGTTTTTTTGTTTCTTTATTTGCTTTGTTCCTTTGTTTGGCTTTGACACTCAGCTTGTGGTATCTCAGTTTGCCAGCCAAGGATTGAACCTGGGCCCTGGTGTGAAAGTGCTGAATCTTAACCACTAGACCACCAGGGAACTGCCCCCTCCATCATATACTTTTTATTAGCCACAGAAAAAATGATACAGTCCAATCTGCTTTCTTTCTCTGTTTGCTAAAACAAAAAGGTAAGTTAAACTCTGACTTTAAAATGATAGCTACTGTATTGAAAAGTAATACAGAATTGCTTAGCGTTTATAATTGTTTCTATTATTTGGACTCCAGTATTCTTGGGGCTTCCCTGGTAGCTCAGACAGTAAAGAATCTGCCTGCAATACCTAGGCTCAATTCCTGGGTTGTGAAGATCCCCTGGAGAAGGGAATGGCTACACACTCCAGTGGGCTATGATCCATGGGGTTGCAAAGAGTCAGACATGACTGAGCAACCAACATTTTCACCTGCATTTGCTGCTACCTGTATTAGAATAGATAATCACATTCTGAAAAATATTTTAAATATATATGTCTAAGTATATAAGCTAAAGTGTATTGATTTTTAATATGTATCATTGGATAAAAGTAAACATACCATTTGAAAAATAAAAAAGTAAAAACAAAGCAACCAAGTGACAAATATGTCATTTTTATATTGTTATATGTTAGAAAAATTTTACTTTTCAAACAAAATATATTTATAACAATTTGTGTGAGGCTTAGAAATTCACTTCTGATTTGTTTCCTTGTTCCTCATCTTGACTATCAGAGTACAGATGGAAAGGTCCTATTTCCATCATGTTTAATAAATCAAAACATCATACATAAATTATGAATAAAAAGCTATCTACCTGCATGGAAATCTATTCCCACAGCAAATGAAGTTCCTGAGATAGGCATCAAAGCATCCATTTTGTCACTTGGTTCCAGAGGTATTCCCCTGATTCCTTCATGAACAGAGTACATAAGAAATGACTCTATACCTAAATTTAAAAGAAAAGAAAAATGAATATTTAATATTGAAATCATTCCATTGGCAGGAGGGGGAATCAATATTGCAGAGTGGAAAGACCCTGAACTTACCTCCTTCCAAAGGAATGAAAAATTACAACTACTTACAGAGCATCTACTTAAGAGAACATTCTGAAAATTAGCAAAAAAGATTTTCCACTCTTTCCTTTATATCTTTATAAATATATAAAGGAAGAATCACAATAACATGGGTAGAAATGGCAGAGACATGGTCTTGTCAGTCAGGAAACACACCCACTCCCCGGGAGGAGGAGGATTCACAACCTGGGGTTCCTTCCTGAGGAGTGAAGGGTCTGAGCCCCACACAGCACTCCTCAGCCCAAGGATCCTTCAGCTGAGGAGCGCTGTGTGAGGCTTCTCTTTTACAGAGTGCACACAAAATGTCACATATTGCCAGTACCAGCAAGAGACAGTAGCTTGAAAGGTGCCCGGGTCAGATCTACTTGATGATCCTGTAGAGCCTCATTGAGAGGCAGGAGGAAATTGGGAAGACCCTTGGGGACTGACAGGCTAGCAGCAGCCACTTTAGAGATCTTGGTATCCTCAAATTATCCAGAAAATAATCCATAGGAAGGAACACCTCCAAATTATTTCTATGAGGACAGCATCACTCTAAATCCAAAACCAGACAAAGATACCACATGAAGATAAAAATGATAGGCCAATATCGCTGATGAGCATAGATGTGAAAATTCTCATTAAATGTTAGCAAACTGAATTTAAGAATATGTTGAAAGGGTCATACATAATGATCAGGTGTTAATTATGCAAGGGATTTGAGGATAGTTCAATGTCTATAAATCAGTCAATGAGACACATCATGTTAACAAAATAAAGAATAAGAAATTATATGGTAATCTCAATAAACAAAGATAAAACTGACTCTGGTTGCCTAAAATCTGTATCAATGAAATAAATGCATCAGAAATAAGATTTTCAAGACCTTATACCTCGACATGACATGCGGTTCTTTTGAAGATAATATCCCACTGTACACATGCAAGTTCTTGTAGTTTCAGATGTTGGCAAACAAAGCTGAGAACATCCACCATTATTTAGTTGGCAGGAATTGCTGCCTGCAAAGTAGAAAAACAAAGAAAGAAACATAAAAATCAAGAAAAGTAAAGCATGTATAATTCAATATCAATGGTTTAAACAAATATTCTAATAACATGCTATTATTGATTTATAAATGCTGCTGTTTCATATTGGTTAGTATCATGTTTTATTCCCTCAAATAAGTAGAAGCAGCAGATTATGGTTGAAATCTGTCTTTCCAAAAAACGCACAGTATAGTGATACAGACAACAATACTATAATCAATTTAGAGTGCTGATGCTAAAGGAAATCAATCTGAATATTAATTGAAAGGACTAATGCTGATGCTGAAACTCTAATACTTTGGCCACTTGATGAAAAGAGCCAACTCATTGGAAAAGACCTTGATGCTGGGGAAAAGACTGAAGGCATGAGGAGAGGGGACGACAGAGGAAGAGATGGTTGGATGTCATCACCAACTCAATCGACATGAGCTTGCGCAAACTCTAGGAGACAGTGGACGACAGAGAAGCCTTGTATACCCCAGTCCCTGGGGTTGCAAAGAGTCAGATATGACTTTGCAACTAAATGACAAGAGATTAGATATTAACTGTTCCCACTAAAAGAAAAGAAATGATAACCACGTGATGTAGCAACTAGTACTACAGTAGTAACCATATTGCAATATAACAAAATATTAAATCAATACACTCTACATTAACCAGCTATCTGTCAATTATATCTCAGTAAGTATATATTTACAATGAATAATAATTAATATCTTGCAAAGTGAGCTATATGAGCGAATTCATAGTGACAGAAAAGTAAAAGGCAATGGGTATGTCATGAATGTGGTCACAGACTCTAACACTTTAAGGCCACATAAACCAGGAAATCTCTTTTCTAACTTCTAAATTTCACCTCAACTCTATAGTTACTTCATTTTCAAGAATACATTATCCAACTGTATCAAATAAACGGTTATTAATTTATATTACTGACTCAAAGATCATACCATTAAAAGTAAGGTGATTTGTATAAATATATACATATATATATGTATATATATATATATATATATATAATTTCTTAAAAGCAAGGAACTAACTGTTGCCATTTCAAGGAACATAATTCTTCCAAAATAAATTTAAAATACACCCATAAGAGTTCTCTAATTGGCATATTAATTTTCCTTATTCCTGTGTAGTAGCAATAACAAATATTAGTCAGTTAATCAGAGTTAGGCATTCTATAAAGATGTTCCATTGAATTTACTAGGCCCGATGTGCTAATTAAAGCTGGTAGCAGGAAGTTAAGTAATTTACAATCTTATCCAGCAAGTTCATTAAATATCCCAGTTTTATAACATTTTTATTATTCTAGGACATGCAATGACATTTGCTGGATGTTCAAACACTGATTTGAAGTGCAATAAATCCAATGAGAATTACAAAACATGATGAAAGCTATTTATCAACAGTGCTCTATGGAAAATTCAAAATACCAATGCAGCTCATTATTTCTAATCTCCTGAATTCAAGATAGTCTAATGGGATTTAATTGTTCAATCAAACCTGTCACATACTCTGTCATGTTTAAAGTGTGAAATAGGCTCAACTGGGACAATTTTTCATCAGGGAGGTCTACCACATTCTTTGCTGATTTCCCATAACTGGCAGTTGTTCTTACGTAGATTTACATACTATGATTTGCCTTGAACTTTTGAAACAATTACCTTTGTTTCCTATATAAACTAATAAAGATTAATTGATTTATTCCTTTTTACCAAGCTGACATAATAAGATGAATTTTCAGCTCTATTTCTATTTTAGTGATAAATCAATTATTTTTATAGATCTATAGTAATTCTATACTGACCCAATACTTATTTCATTTTATAGGAAGCATGTGAATGGATAAGTGAAAGGCAAAAGAGAAAGGGAAATATATACCCAACTGAATGCAGAGTTCCAAGGAATAGTAAGGAGAGATAAAAAAGCCTTCTTAAGTGAACTACAGCACAACTGTGCTCATTTCACATGTTAGCAAGGTTATGCTCAAAATCCTTTAAGCTAGGCTTTAATAGTACATGAACTGAGAAATTTCAGATGTACACACTGGATTTAGAAAAGGCAGAGGAACCAGAGATCAAATTGCCAAAATCTGTTGGATCATAGAAAGCAAGAAGATTCCAGAAAAACATATACTTCTATTTCATTGACTACACTAAAGCCTTTGACTGTATGGAACACAATAAAATGTAGGAAAAAATTTAAAGTGAAGGGAATACCAGACCACTTTACCTGCCTTCTGAGAAACCTGCATATAGGCCAAGAAGCAACAGGTAGAACAGACATTGAACAATGGGCTGTTTAAAAATTGGGAAAGGGGTACTTCAAAGCTGTATACTGTCACCCTGCTTATTTAATTTATATGCAGAGCAATCATGCAAAATGCTTGGCTGGAGGAATTACAAGCTGGAATCAAGATTGCCAGCAGAAATGTTAATAACCTCAGATGTGCAGATTATACCATCCTAATGGCAGATGGTTAAGAGGAACTAAAGAGTCTCTTGATGAGGGTGAAAGAGGAGAGTGGAAAAAGCTGGCTTAAAACTCAACATTCAAAAAACAAAGATCATGGCACATAGTCCTATCACTTCATGGCAAATAGACTAGGAAACGGTGGAAACACTAACAGACTTAATTTTTTGTGTGCAAAACCAATGCAGATGGTGACTGCAGCTATGAAATTATAACACATTTGCTTTCTTGGAAGAAAAGCTATGGTAAACCTAAGCAACATTAAAAGGCAGAGACATCACTGCTTATAAAGGTCCATATAGTCAAAGCTATGGTTTTTCCAATAGTCATTTACAGATATAAGAGTTGGACCATAAGGAGGCTGAGGACAAAAGAACTCATGTTTTCAAACTGTGGTGCTGGAGAAGACTCTTGAGAGTCCCTTGGACTGCAAGGAGATCAAACCAGTTAATCCTAAGGAAATCAACCCTGGATATTTATTAGAAGGACTGATACTGAAGCTGAAACTTCAATACTTTGGCTACCTGATGCTAAGAGCCAACTCACTGGAAAAGACCCTGATGCTGGGAAAGATTGAGGAGAAAGGGACAGTAGAGAATTAGATGGTTGGATGGCATCACTGACTCAATGGACATGAATCTGAGCAAACTCCTGGAGATAGTGAAGGACAAGGAAGCCTGGCATTCTGCAGTACAGAGAGTCACACATGACTGAGCAACTGAACAACAGCATGTGAATGTATATTAATACAGTGCAATATGCATTTAGATATAAATTTTTTTCCAACTACCATTGAAGAGTGAAAATCTGACAAGTGGCACTTATCTATAAATTTTGACAAGACGACCAATGGACAGCAGAGGAAACAAAGGAACTAAAGAAATAAAGAATAATGGATTAGAGAATGATTTATAAAAAGAGAAAATACAGAGTTATATAACCTTGATATCCAAAATGCATGAAGAATGAAGAAAAAGGAGCTTCTGAGATTGTGTATTTTAAAACATAATAATAATAGAAATATACAATGAGATATAATTATTTTTATAAATAATAAATTTCAATATGCTCATAATGCTGTACAAAAATAACACATGTTGTATATTATTTGTTTAGTCTCTAAGAGAAAAAGTAAAATAAAAATGATTTTTAATAAGTATCTTTGCCTATTAAATATAAATTTAATGCAGAAAATAATAGTTTTTTAAAGTAATAATTTAGGTGGTGAATATCTAGCACATTAGAAAAAGTGGCTTGGATTAATATTTTGCAATGATATAGATGTTCAAACCTCATTCCTCAATTCACTAGTGGAACTAGAAAAGTCCACTTGGCTGAGGAGAAGTCTCAGCTCTCCAGTGATCTGTATCAAAAATGATAAATGAAGTAACTAATTGTACTTTGAAATCTGAAGTGGTAGTACTGTTAACACCTTAAGTAGTCCTAAATTGCTCATATTTCATACTAATGAAGCTTTTAAACTACCTGCTATGATTCTGTTAATGGGGTTGTCTTTAATACAGATGCTTTTATCAGCATATTCTTCTGGTAGAAACAGTATCTTCACTACATTTTAAGTTTAGTATTATCATACCATTAATTTCTAAGTGTTAGAGGCCCTGGTCAGTTTGGAAATACTTTCACAGTGCATGGAAGCCCCAACTCTACCTATAGAATAAAATCCTTAAACGATTAATGGAGTCTTGTTCAAATGAACAATGTGAGACAAGCATAATATACTGAATTTTTCTTCCAAGAAACTTCATTAGAACTGTATCTACAAAAAATTGACTATTTTATTAATTTAAAATTTTCAACAAAGTATGTGTGTGTTCTTTTGAAGAAGTGAATATATGTTTTTTTAATGTTTGGAAATAATTTGTATTTTATATTGTTGCATGTTTTCAGATATGATTTCATTCAGTGTAGACTATAAACTTAAGTTTAGCACAGTACTGTAAGTTTTTACACTTATCAAATACATTGTATTGAAATCCACAAAAATGCAATCATATTTTATTTACTGAGTATCAGTTATTTATTTCCAGTTATATAATATATTCTTTAAGACTTAAATGCCAGTAAAGTCATTTATTTTGATACAGAATTTTTTCTATTAAATAATTCCTATTGAAAATACTCATTCATTATTACAGACAATAACAAAAAAGAATCAGAGAATAAATACAGATTTGTGCATATGAGTTTGGATGTCAGTGTCATCTCAACCATGAAAGGATCTCAGCAATCAGATTGTTTTAAAAAGTAATTTTTTATCTTAAAAATATTTTTTTTTCCTTGATAAAGAAATGCATTCCCTGCTACTACTGGCAAGAAAGGATTTCAGACTAAAATTTGACCCATACTTTATTCAGAAAAGGCAATCCTGAACCTGGTTTTCATTTTGTCTCTGGATGTACAGGATGGTTTTCACTTGGTATCTCCCAATAAATTAATTCTGCCTGGTTGTCTTCAGAATTAGTGAACTCTTTGGATCACTATTCTTTTTTGTTGTCTTTTAAAAATTTTTTTTGGTTCACTCTTCTTATCTCTACCCTTATCTGTTTTGGTCTACATGCCCAAATCCTTTAAATAAAAATCTCTCTAAGTTTTACGGATATTTTCTTTCCTAAGCAGAAAAATATATTAACAAAAGTTATTTTCATGGACGAGATGTAAGAAAGACAGTAGAATATAGAAGAATATTTTTATGGGAAGGGAGTTCTGCTAATGTCATGGATCATGAACCAAAAACTAAGAAAAAACAAGCAGGTGTGGGGCCATACAGCCTGGTATCTCCAATTTAAATGCCATTTGGGCAATGTGACAAGTCCACCTATATAAGCCATCTGTTATTTCTCTCACTCCATTTCACTGCATACCATTTAGACAAGCAGAAACAAAAAGCAAAATGCTTACAGCCAAACAAGTAGTGCTTTTGGTTATGAAATTCTTGTATCAACATAGTCCATTTGAAGTCCCTTAGTTCTTCCATTTTCTGGGTATAATTATACTTTGAATATATTTTGCTGGAATTTTAAAATTATTTTCATATTCTTAAATCAAGAACTGAATAGACCTCTTTGAAGACCTGACAAATTCAGATTTCTTGGACAGCTTTGCTAACATTTTGAAAACTCATTATATACCTTATGTTAAAGATATTTCTTCTGCAGTATTAAGCAGTATTTGCCTTCCTCCCTCCGCTTTTTTTTATTAGGAGGAAAATAGGAAACATCAATTGTTGACTTGAGAAAATTATATGAATAATTATGTATTCAAAAGGCAGCACAAAGTCATTACTATATGACTTACCTTGCTGCGCTTCTTTATCATATACTTTCATGTGAACAACCCCAGACGTCTTATTTCTTAGAACGGTGGGGTTTCTTCCATCTCTTTTGCTGCAGGTTCCCAGCTGAGCTAAGTTTTGGTCTGCCCACCACAGTTTCTTATCTATAAAAATGAAAAGATTTTTAATGAAAAAGATAATCATCTTATTAAATAATAATAAAGAACTATTAAACTCTAATGCTTTCTGATTTCTTTGGTTAAATTTGCAAACTCTGTTTATAAGGGAGATGGCACAATCACTTTAACTTTTAAAAATACTTATCATGGTACATTCTATTACTTAAATTTTCCTTCTTTTACTCCAATTAGAGATTCTTGACTTTAACTTTTCTTTTTCTTAAATAATAAATGATATAAATAAAGATATAGTTCAAATTAATATGAAATACAAATTTTATTATTTACAATCTAAACCATAATTATAGTAGTATTGTACTATATCTGTAAATGAACAGTAAAATCCAACAAAATATCTAAACAACTGCAAAAAAGATTGTTCTCTAAGTTCTATATAAAGCATGTGAGCTTTTAATCACTGATACTCTCCATTACTCGATTCTTCACAGTTATAATGACTTATTTTTTGTACAGTTCATGCTCAATTCTCCAAAATTTTATTTGAAATGAATACTATTAACTGGTATTGAATGTTTATTTGGTAGTAGAGAATATGCAATGTATCTCAGATTAAAATTGGCCAGTAGCTAGAACTGTAGTCAATTTCTATGTTTATTATTACAGTATATTATGTCAAACTGTCATATCAAAACTATAGAGATGCTATTATTATTTTCTGAGATTCAAAGAGATTAACTACCTTAGTCAAATTCATATATATGGTTGTTCTGTCTCCAAAATTTGTTTTCTTTCCAAGAGTCTACTCTTAGTGCATTAAAACATTTAAGGTAATAAAATAATTTTAAATCAAGTTCATAATTTTAAAGGTATTGAACAACCTAGATATTTCAACAAGAATCTTCAGCAAGACAATTGAGACTATATCAATTCCAATGGAGAAGTCCAAGTCAGGTTTTGAACACAGGGAAGAAAACAGTAACAATGCAGTCTTTACCTTCAAGGTACAATTATTCTCAATCAAATGTCACTATATTTTAGACTGAACCAAAGCTCCATCTAACAGAAGAGTAATAACAGAGACATTAATGATAACTATCCCTTTCTAAATCTGATTTTATGCAATGTACAATTCTAAACACTATAAAGTGAAAGAAAGTGAAGTCATTGCTCAGTCATGTCCGACTCTGCGACTCCTTGGACTGTAGCCTACCAGGCTCCTCCATCCACGGGATTTTCCAGGCAAGAATACTGGAGTGGGTTGTCATTTCCTTCTCCAGGAGATCTTCCCAACCCAGGGATTGAACCCAGGTCTCCCATGTTGTAGGCAGATGCTTTACCATCTGAGCCACCAGGGATAATTCATTTAATCTCCACAAATCCATAAGGTAAGTGCTACTATTATTAAGTTCAGTTCAGTTCAGTTGCTCAGTTATGTCTGCATCTTTGTGACCCCATGGACTGCAACATTCCAGGCTTCCCTGTCCTTCACCAACTCCCGGAGCTTGCTCAAACTCATGTCCATCGAGTCGGTGATGCCATTCAGCCATCTCATCCTCTGTTGCGCTCTTCTCCTCCTGCCTTCAATCTTTCCCAGCATCAGGGTCTTTTCCAATAAGGCAGTTCTTTGCATCAGGTGGCCAAAGTATTAGAGTTTCAGCTTCAGCATCAGTCCTTCCAATGAATATTCAGGACTGATTTCCTTGAGGATAGACTGGTTGCATCTCCTTGCAGTTCAAGGGACTCTCAAGAGTCTTCTCCAACACCACAGTTCAAAAGCATCAATTCTTCAGTGCTCAGCTTTCTTTATAGTTCAACTCTCACATCCATATATGACTACTGGAAAAACCATAGTTTTGACTAGACGGACCTTTTTAAATCATCTTACAATTAAGAACATTGAGGCAAATAGAGTTTAAGAGGTTTTTCCCAGTATCACAGAATGAATACCAACCCCAAATTTTGAACTAAGCACTGATTTTAGAGTCCATGGCTATAAATCTCATTTCTACAGTGTCTTCTTCCCTAGAAGGATAGAGTTGAGTCTTCTTTCTCTTGACATATAATATGGATATTATATTATGATGGGGAAGTTGAGTAGCCCATTCACTTAGGTTTTATTAAGTAAACCTCACTGCCAAGGTAATCAGCAATGTTTCAGAAAGTAGCTACTCTAAAGTCCTGGCTCCTGAGGGGCAGAAGAGGATGACACAGAGCACAATGTTTTCATAAATATGCAGCTGTGCCCTTCAAAACACCTACAGACAAGTTATAAAAAGTCATGAACCACTGCCCTTACTCCTAACGTATCTCCTTCCCAGCAAATACAGACACCCTTCTGGAGGTCCTCCACCCTTCTGAAGGACTCTGGGAGGCAAACCTCTGTCTGTCTCTGGGAAGAGTTGACAGCTGAGGTTGTTATATCCTAAGCAGCCACCTATCATCCTAGCTGCACTCAAGAAATTCTGGGCAAAAAATCGTTAGTTCTTTTCTCTTACACAGTCATGGATGAGGATTCATGCTCCATAGGGCAAGAATGTTATTTAATGAATGAACAAACAAATGAAAAAGACAAACAGAAAATATAATAGTAAAAGGAAAAAGTAAAATATCAGTCTGAAAAGTACAATAGAGAATTTCCTGGTGGTCCAGTGGTAGACTCTGCTTCCAGTGCAGGGGTCATGGGTTTAATCCTGAGGCACTAAGATCCCATATGACATGCAGCCCACTCTCGCCTCAAATAAATAAAAGTCCAATACCCAGTATCATCAGACTGTACTTACAAGAATTAGATTAACTATTTCCATGAAGTTACGGGGTGGGGGGAAGTCTAGTTTTACTTTAAAATATCCGTAATTAAAAAGTAGCAAGCATCAATTTTGTTCAGTTCAGGCATTTTTATTATTCTGAGTAACAAAAATGGGAGCCTCTGCATGTAGAGAGCACTTTGGGTGCATCAGTTCAGTTCAGTTCAGTTCAGTCACTCAGTCATGTCCGACTGTTTGCAACCCCATGAACCATAGCACGCCAGGCCTCCCTGTCCATCATCAACCGCTGGAGTCCACCCAAACCCATGCCCATTGACTCGGTGATGTCATCCAACCATCTCATTCCCTGTTGTTCCCTTCCCCTCCTGCTCTCAATCTTTACCAGCATTATGGGCTTTCAAATGAGTCAGCTCTTTGCATCAGGTGGCCAAAGTATTGGAGTTTCAGCTTCAACATCAGTCCTTCTAATGAACTGATCTTTAGGATGGACTGGCTGAATCTCCTTGCAGTTCAAGGGACTCTCAAGAGTCTTCTCCAACATCATAGTTCAAAACATCAATTCTTCGGTGCTCAGCTTTATTTATAGTCCAATTCTCACATCCATATATGACCACTGGAAAAAAGATAGCCTTGACTAGACAGACCATTGTTTACGAAGTAATGTCTCTGCTTTTTAATATGCTATCTGGGTTGGTCATAACTTTCCTTCCAAAGAGTAAGCATCTTTTAATTTCATGGCTGCAATCACCATCTGCAGTGATTTTGGAGCCCAAAAAATTAATGTCAGCCACTAGTTTCACTGTTTCCCCAACTATTTCCCATGAAATGATGGGACTAGATGCCATGATCTTAGTTTTCTGATTGTTGAGTTTTAAGCCAACTTTTTCACTCTCCTCTTTCACTTTTATCAAGAGGCTCTTTAGTTCTTCTTCACTTTCTGCCATAAGGGTGGTGTCATCTGCATATCTGTGAGGTAATCTCCAGGCAATCTTGATTCTAGCTTGTGCTTCCTCCAACCCAGCGTTTCTCATGATGTACTCTGCATATAAGTTAAATAAGCATGGTGACAATATACAACCTTGACGTACTCCTTTTCCTATTTGGAACAAGTCTGTTGCTCCATGTCCAGTTCTAACTGTTGCTTCCTGACTCTCACACGTATTTCTCAAGAGGCAGGTCAGGTGGTCCAGTATTCCCATCTCTTTCAGAATTTTGCACAGTTTATTGTGATCCACACAGTCAAAGGCTTTGGAATAGCCAATAAAGCAGAAACAGATGTTTTCCTGGAACTCTCTTGCTTTTTCAATGATCCAGGGGATGTTGGCAATTTGATCTCTGGTTCCTCTGCCTTTTCTAAAACCAGCTTTAACATCTGGAAGTTCATGATTCACGTATTGCTGAAGCCTGGCTTGGAGAATTTTAAGCATTACTTTACCAGCATGTGAGATGAGTGCAATTATGTGGTAGTCTGAGAATTCTTTGGCATCGCCTTTCTTTGGGATTGGAATGTAAACTGACCTTTTCCAGTCCTGTGGCCACTGCTGTTTTCCAAATTTGCTGGCAAATAGAGTATAGCACTTTCACAGCATCATCTTTCAGGATTTGAAATAATTCAACTGTTATTCCATCACCTTCACTAGCTTTGTTTGTAGTGATGCTTCCTAAGGCCCATTTGATTTCACATTCCAGGATGTCTGGCTCTAGGTGAGTGTGAGTGATTACACCATTGTGATTATCTGGGTCATGGGTGCATAGTGAACTACAATTGTGTAGAACAAATGTACTTCTGAGATAACTTAAACTACAGGAAGAATGAGCTATTTTTTTCAAAGCATATAATTTTATCATTAAAAGAATGTTTGACAATCCACAGCTCTTCAGACTTTTATATTTGGCAGAATTTTTTTTTCAAAACAACAACAAAAAAAGGGAATGAACAGAGTTTGACAATATCCAACTTTGAGACTTATTACAAAGCTATAATAGTTGAGACAGTGTCATATTGTCGAAAGAATAAGATCTCTGTAGATTCTATTTTCTAGTGAGGGAAACAGACAAAAATAAACACCCAGAAATGGTATACCTAAAACTCCTATAAATCTTCAGCAAATAAATAACCTAATTGAAAATGGGCAAATAAATGAAACATTTCTCTAAAGAAGATTTGCAAACAGCCAGCAGATATATGATAAATGCTCAACATCATTAATCATCAGGAATATGCAAATCAAAACCACAATAATGTATCACCTCACACCTGGCTCTCAAAAAAGTACAAACAAAACAACACACAAACAAAAAACATATAACAATCCTGGGAAGGATGCAATGA
The DNA here is from genome assembly GCA_007570785.1 of Antilocapra americana. Taxonomy (NCBI): domain Eukaryota; kingdom Metazoa; phylum Chordata; class Mammalia; order Artiodactyla; family Antilocapridae; genus Antilocapra; species Antilocapra americana. Next base: position 17,555,931 of record ML660200.1, read on the forward strand.
TGTGATAAACTGAAACTCTTGTACACTGTTGCTAGGAATGTAAAATGGTACAGACACTATTTAAAATGGTACAGAGATTAGTCAAAAAAATTGAAAATGGACTACCTTATGACCTTAGCTACCTGATGAGAAGAGCTGACTCTGGAAAAGACCCTGATGCTGGGAAACATTGAAGGCAAATGGAGAAGGGGGTGGTAGAGGATGAAATGGTTAGATAGCATCACTGACTAATGGACATGAGTTTGAGCAAACTCTGGGAGATAGTGGAGGACAGGGAAGCCTGCAGTGCTGCAGTCCATGGGGTTGCAAAAGTTGGAAATGACTTAGGGACTGAACAACAACAACAACAGTGTTCTAGCAATCCCATTTCTGGGTATATCTACAAAACAACTGAAGTCAAAATCTTGAAGAGATATTAACACTCCAATTTTCACTGCAGCGTTATTCATAATAACAAATGTAAACATATGGAAACAACCTAATCCACCAAAAGATGAATGGATTAATAAAATCTGGTGTGCATATACAATGGAATACTATTCAAGGATAATAATCTCATGGAGGATGTTGATAACAGGCAAGGCTACATGTGGGTAGAGATAAGGAGAATATAGGAAATCTCTGCATTTTCTTGTCAATTTTGCTGTGAACCTAAAACTGCTCTAACAAAATAAAGTCTTTAAAAACAGAGAGAACTTCACCACATGCAACAAGATGGATGAAACTTGAGGATATTATGGTAAATAAGATGAGCCAGTCAAAGAAGGATAAATACTATATGATTCCACTCATATGGGGTATCTAAAATAGTCAAACTCCTAGTAACAGAGTAGACGAGTGGTTGCCAGGAGTGGGACATGGGGATGGGGGATGAGGGAGCTGCTGTCCAGTATGCATAAAAAGTTTTAGTTATAGAAGATGAATGGATTCTAAAGATCTGCTATACAGTATTGTGCCTACAGCTAACAATACTTTATCGTGCATTTAAAAATTTGTTAAGAGGATAGATCTTATGGTAAGTGTTCTTACCATAATAAAAAAAGATGAGAAATAACTGAAGACTGGCATTAGTCCTATAAAGAAAATAGCCACAGTTTCATTTTCTGGTTTCCCTATTTTTGTCTGCACATCACTCCACTCTAAATACCCTTCACTGTACAAGTCTAACCCTATGCTCAGTGCAATACTTCAGACTAGCACATCCCACATAGACTCTTCTTTCTCATTGATTCCAAAGCCTCTACAGACAGCATCATATGGTTTTGTATGAAATTGCTGCTTTTTCTTTTCTTTTCACTTGTACTAATTTTGACTCTTTATACAGAGATGAAAACCCTGAGAATAAGGATCCTGTCTTGTATTTCTTTGTATTCTTCACAGTGCTTATATTCTTTTGAACTGAGTGTGATGTAGAAATTCCCTAAATATCTTTGAAATGACTGGGGAAATAATATCCCTAAAAATATCTCCCATAATAATTTACTATGTAGAAAACATTTAAATAAAGCCATCTTCTCCACTTCCTCATGAAATGTTCTCTTTTTAAATATTTTTTCTTTTTTTGACAACTCCTCTAATATAAAGAACTTTGGTTTTGACACTGTAATTATTTAGAATCATATTTCTATCACTTTTTTCCTTATACTGTTATTCATATAAATATACTAGAATCTTCAGAAATTACCAGAATTCAAAAACTACTTGCTTATGTTGGAAGCAATTATGGATATTCTATTTCACTATTATAGGCTGAACTCTGCACCACAAAATTCATATGTTAAAATCCTAACTCTCAGTACCTCAGACTGGGGCTGTATTTGAACATAATATCATTAAAGTAGTAATTAGGTTTCCCTGGTGGCTCAGATGGTAAAGAGTGTTCCTGTAGTGACAGAGACCTGGGTGCGATCCCTGGGTTAGGAACATCCCTTGGAAAAGGAAATGGCTACCCACTCCAGTATTCTTGCTTGGGGAATCCCATGGACAGAAGAGCCTGGTATGCTACAGTCCATGGGGGTCACAAAGAGTCAGACAGGAGTGAGCAATTAGGACCCAAGTAATAGGGTGGGTCCTAATCCAATATGACACATGTTCTTATAAAAAGAAAATTAGGCCACAGAAACTCACAGATGGAAGACTCAAGGAGGAAAACATAGCCATCTACAAGCCATGGAGAGAGGCCTCGAAGAAATCAACCATGTTGACTCCTGGATTTCAGACTCCAAGATTCCAGAACAGTGAGACAATGAATTTCTCTCAAGAAATCCAGTCTGTGGGACCTTGTTAGGGCAGCTCTAGCAAACAAATACATTTACTAATAGGGATATAGAAGACACTTATGAAAGAATTGACATAAATATCATAAATGTAAATTGGTTCCATCATACAATCACCAAACTCTGCACTCAAAAGAGAGAGAAATAAAGGAAATAATTTTACTGAGACACAACTGAGCAAATTAGCGCTAAGTCCCAAGGCCTTTGTTAGGCACATATAACTGTCTCGGCCGTTCATAAGTGAGTGGATGCAATAAAATGCCTGTCAATAAGCAAAACCTGTAACTTAAAAAAAAAATCCACAAATACAGCAACAAACATCAAAATAAATAATCCAAAGAGTTGAAATTGCATCTACTGCGTGGGAATTGGAAGAAGAGTAAGGGTCACTTGTGATTTCGGTAACTAAATTTCACCCTCAGAGCTCCAAAATCTCTTTCATATGCCTAACTATCCTCTTAATCTTTGGCCTATATATGCTACTACATACTAGGAATTTCTACTTGAATATAAGGAAGTCACTGTAAACTTTACATGACCAAAATAATATCCATTTTATTTGTCCCATGTATACTTATTTCCCAATAGGATTCTGTATGAGTTAATGTTTGTGTCCCCTGCTAAATTCATATATTGAAATCTTATTCCCAGGGTGTGGTGCCCTGGGAGGTGATTAGGCTGTAAGGGTGGAGCCCTCATGAGTGAAATTAGTGCCCTTATAAAAGACACACCCCTGATAAAAGCTCTCTATCCTTTCTGCTGTGAGACAGTAAGACCAGCTGGCTGCCTGTGAAGCAGGAAGCACATTCTCACCAGACACCAAATCTGCTACCACCTTGATCTTGGACTTCTCAACCTCCAGAATATTAAGAAATAAATATTTGTCACTTAAAGCATCCCAGCCTGTGGTATTTTTGTTATAGCATTTTGAACTAAGACAGCTTCTCACAGTGAATGGGTCCTCCACTTGGTTATCTGTGGTAAAAACTAGAGGGTCATCTTTTTTACCCTCCCAGGGCCATGTCTCTTAAGTGCTCATCCCAATGTTTTATTTCCTCTCCATTCTCACTAAAACTTCTTAGCTCAGGACTCCATTACTTCACATTCTCCTGACGACCTTTGCTGAGGAAACACTAGAGTGATCTTTCAAAAACGTAAATCTAAGCATGTCACTCCACCACTTAAAGTTCTAGAGTGGATTGCATTCCCCTGCCAAACCACTTAGCATGGCACAAAGGCCATTCGTGATTTGATGCCTACTTAACTTTCTATCACTAGATCTATTACTGCCTGCTGTTTACCATGTTTTAGGAATACTGAACTGTAGTCAACTTTCAATTTCCCAAGGATAGATTAACCACATTATGAGGGGAAGATGGGTGAAAATGGGCCAAAGACAGCTTATTTGTAAAGAAGAAGAACTAAAATTGTAGTGGATTAGAGAAATACCTACATATCAGAATGAGTCTATTATTTATAATTATATAGGAACCGTTTCATTTTTACATTGTACCTACCACAAATAAGGAATGCCCCTTCACCTGGACAGTCAAAACTGGCTATGTGCAAATGCAGTCTATTAGCTGCTCTTTGGTACAGGAGCAGCTTTCTGCAGTTTGTCTGAAGCTCTGGGCAAAAATCTATTTCTTAGAACAATGATGGTACTAGAAATCTCTTTTCTGTGCTTTCTCCCAAGATTTGTTTTTATTTATTTTTCTCAAACAGAGAATCTAGAGAATGGCCAGGGAGGTGAGAGGAAGAGCAACACAGAACAGAACTCAGAATTTTGTTCCAAAGCCTTTGTGACCTTGAAGTGACAGATATGATCTTAAAATTCCTTCAATTCATTGTTACATTAAGGTTTGCCTCACTGAGAGCTGAGGGGCAGTCTAGGATTGTAGTGAGAAAAACCTGAGAGTGGCAGGTAATTTAATTTCCAAGTTGATGGCTTGACTGTGTTGCCAGTGAACTAGTGTTCGTGTGATGATGAAGGAGAGAATGACAGTGAGAGAGAAGAATTTTCTAACAAAACAAAGAGGCCCCAAATTACTGCTTGCTGCAATGTTTAGAAAACAAAACTGTTTATTTAGTGAAAATACTTTATTTAGTGAAAATATATATATATATATATAAAAAATATATATATATATATAAAACTGAATCACTTCGCTAAATTTCAGAAATTAGCATAATATTGTAAAGCAAATAAAAAGAAAATCAGAAGAGGAGAAAGAGGAGCAGGAGAAGAAAGAGGTAAAGACCCACTGACCTCATGCAGACAATTAAACATTCTAAAGAAATGCATTTGAATTAAATATCCATCTTGTGTCACAGTTGTGTTAAATTGGATCTGAACAATATTTTATCTGTATTTTCCTGATTTCCATTACCCCAGTAAATAGGATAATACAGAGTTGATATAGTTTTTCAAAACAATGATTCCCAAATATTCTGAAGCCCTTTTATGTGTGAGTGTTCAGTTGCAAAATCTGTCTGACTCTGATTTTTCAGGCAAGAATACTAAAGTGGTTGCTATTTCCTTCTCCAGAAGATCTTCTTGACCCAGAGATTGAACCATGTGTCTCACATTTCCTGCCCTGGCTGGCAAATTCTTTACTATTGCACCACCTGGGAACCCTCCAATGCCAATTACATGGATGGTTTACATGGATGGTATTTAAGGCTTGTTGAGAGTCACTATATACAGTGGGTGAGGGAGTATGGCTTGGGGTCATACAAACATACTTTGATGTCTGGCTATGGTATATTCTGAGTGATTTTGAACAACATACTTGAATCCTTATTATTAGTCTTCTCATCTGTAAAAGGAAAAAATTCCACTACACTCATATAATTTATTAAATAATTAACTACATGATTTGAATGGTAAAGACAATCATTGGTAGCTACTTTGAATAAAAGAATGAGTCAACAAAAATCTAAAATATATTTGAGTATACTAATTCTAATATACAAGCAATTCAGAAAAAAATATTTCTATCCACTGTAGATAGAAAAGTGCATGTAATTTTTTTCCCATAATTAATGATGAGTTACTGCATTTCTGGGCTTTCCTGATGGCTCAGACAGTAATGAATCTCCCTGCAATGCAGGTGACCAGAGTTCATAACCTGGTCGGGAAGATCTCCTGCAGTAGGAAATGACAGCCCACTCTAGTATTCTTGCCTGGGAAATCCTATGGACACAGGTGCTTGGCAGGCCACAGTCCATGGGGCTGCAAAGAGGTGGACACAACTGAAGGACTAATACTAAACAGTTCTATGATTCTACACTACTTCTCTTATGGCTAATAGAATGTGCCACCTGAAAATGTGTCTCTTTAGCATAAGGATTATTTTGAGCTAATTATTTCAAGAAAAATCAGACATAGGATAAACTCTGAAAATAGAATAGAAATTGCTCTTTTGTAAGGGAAATTTACATTAGAAAGTGGGCCTGTACCAGGAGGACAGACATCACCAGGGATAATCTTTTCATCTGAGGGATTCATCTGCAAGGTGTGACAACTTTGTTTACTAAACATTTCCTAATTTCATCTTTCCATGAACTGCCTTCCCCTTCTTTGAAGCTGCAGACCCCATCTGTTTCTTTAGCTCAGGAAATAAATAGTATATAAAATAATAAATGATATATAAACATCAATAGTATAGCTATCTTTTGAACCTCATATTTTTGTAGGGCCCAACCATACATAAGACATTTTTTTTTCCTCTTATTTATCTGTCTTTGAGTTTCACTGATAGCTCAGTGGGTAAACAATCTATGTAAAATGCAGGAGATGTAGGAGACAAAGGTATTTGATAACTGTGTTGGGCAGATCCCCTGGAGGAGGAAATGCTGACCCACATTAATATTCTTCCTGAAAAACCCCAGGGATAGAGGAGCTTCGTGGGCTACAGCCTGAAAGGGTTGCAAAGAGTTGGACACTACTGAGCACTTTAGCACACACAGCAAAATCTTTTATTACAAGGGATATCAGTCAAGAGTCTAGGATGGTGCAAAGAATATTATTTTCCTTCCCTTCCCACTAGTTAGATTCATTCACATAAAGATGGGTTGAGATTAGTACTATAAAGAGAGTGGAAAAGAATAATGCTCATTGCCAGTGGCAATCACTCCAAGTGATGACCAAGTTCAGATCAGTTCAGTCACTCAGACATGTCCAACTCTTTGCAACCCCATGAACCGCAGCTCGCCAGGTCTCCCTGTCCATCACCAACTCCCGGAGTCTACCCAAACCTATGGCCATTGAGTCAGTGATGCCATCCAACCATCTCATCCTCTGTCGTTCCCTTCTCCTCGTGCCCTCAATCTTTCCCAGGGTCAAGGTCTTTCCAACTGAGTCAGCACTTTGCATCAGGTGGCCTAAGTACTGGAGTTTCAGCTTCAACATCAGTCCTTCCAATGAATACCCAGGACTGATGTCCTTTAGAATGGACTGGTTGGATCTCCTTGCAGTCCAAGGGACTCTCAAGACTTTTCTTCAACACTACAGTACACAAGCATCAATTCTTTAGTGCTCAGCTTTCTTTATAATCCAATTCTCACATCCATACATGACCACTGGAAAGAACATAGCCTTGACTAGACAGACTTTGTTGCAAAAGTAATATCTCTGCTTTTTAATATGCTGTCTAGGTTGGTCATAACTTTCCTTCCAAGGAGTAAGCATCTTTTAATTTCATGGCTGAAATCACCATCTGCAGTGATTTTGGAACCCAGAAAAATAAAGTCAGCCACTGGTTCCACTGTTTCCACATCTATTTGCCATGAAGTGATGGGACCAGATGCCATGATCTTAGTTTACTGAATGTTGAGCTTTAAGCCAGCTTTTTCACTCTCCTCTTTCACTTTCATCAAGAGGCTCTTTAGTTTTTCACTTTCTCCCATAAGGGTGGTGTCATCTGCATATCTGAGGTTATTGATATTTCTCCTGGCAATCTTGATTCCAGCTTGTGCTTCCTCCAGGCCAGCGTTTCTCATGATGTATTCTGCATATAAGTTAAATAAGCACAGTGACAATATACCGACTTGACATACTCCTTTTCCTATTTGGAACAAGTCTGTTGTTCCATGTCCAGTTCTAACTGTTGCTTCCTGACCTGCATACAGATTTCTCGAGGCAGGTCAGGTGGTCTGGTATTCCCATCTCTTTCAGAATTTTCCACAGTTTATTGTGATCCACACAGTCAAAGGCTTTGGCATAGTCAATAAAGCAGAAATAGATGTGTTCCTGGAACTCTCTTGCTTTTTCAATGATCCAGTGGATGTTGGCAATTTGATCTCTGGTTCCTCTCCCTTTTCTAAAATCAGCTTGAACATCTGGAAGTTCATGATTCACGTATTGCTGAAGCCTGGCTTGGAAAATGTTACGCATTACTTTACCAGCATGTGAGATGAGTGCAATTGTGTGGTAGTTTGAACATTCTTTGGCATTGCCTTTCTTTGGGATTGGAATGAAACTGACCTTTTCCAATCCTGTGGCCATTTCTGAGTTTTCCAAATTTGTTGGCATATTGAGTGCAGCACTTTCACAGCATCATCTTTCAGGATTTGAAATAGCTCAACTAGAATTCCATCATCTCCATAGCTTTGTTTGTAGTGATGTTTCCTAAGGCCCACTTGACTTCACGTTCCAGGATGTCTGGCTTTAGGTGATTGATCACATCATCATGATTATATGGGTCGTGAAAATCTTTTTTGTACAGTTCTTCTGTGTATTCTTGCCACATCTTCTTAATATCTTCTGCTTCTGTTATGTCCCTACCACTTCTGTCCTTTATTGAGCCCATCTTTGCATAAAATGTTCCCTTGGTATCTCTAATTTTCTTGAAGAGATCTTTAGTCTTTCCCATTCTATTGTTTTCCTCTATTTCTTTGCACTGATCCCTAAGGAAAGCTTTCTTATCTCTCCTTTCTATTCTTTGGAACTTTGCATTCAAATGGGTATATCTTTTCTTTTCCACTTTGCTTTCACCTCTCTTCTTTTCACAGCTACTCCACAATCATAGTCAACTAGCCAATCTGATGACAACAGCCTTGTCTAACTCAATGAAACTAAACCATGCTGTTTGGGGCCACTCAAGATGGATGGGTCATGGTGGAAAGCTCTGACAGAATGTGGTCCATTGGAGAAGGAAATGGCAAACCACTTCAGTATTCTTGCCTCGAGAACCCCATGAACAGTATGAAAAGGCAGAAACATAGGACATTAAAAGATGAACTTCCCAGGTCAGTAGGTGTCTTATGCTACTGAAGATCAGTAGAGAAATAATTCCAGAAAGAATGAAGGGATGGAGTTAAAGCAAAAACAACACCTGGTTGTGGATGGAACTGGTAATATAAGCAAGGCTCGATGCTGTAAAGAGCAATATTGCATAGGAACCTGAAATGTTATGTCCATGAATCAAGGCAAATTGGAAGTGGTCAAAGAGGAGATGACAAGAGGAACATCGACATTCTGATTCCTATCAGCGAACTAAGATGGACTGGAATGGGTGAATTTAACTCAGATGACCATTATGTCTACTACTGTGGGTAGGCATCCTTTAGAAGAAATGGAGTAGCCTTCATAGTCAACAAAAGAGTCTTAAATGCAGTACGTGGATTCAATCTCACAAATGACAGAATCATCTCTGTTCATTTCCAAGGCAAATCATTCAATATCATGGTAATCCAAGTCTCTGTCCTGATCAGTAATGCTGAAGAAGCTGAATTGAAGTTCTATGAAGTTCTATGAAGACCTACAAGACCTTCTACAACTAACACCCCCCAAAAATGTCCTTTTCATAATTGTGAACTGGCATGCAAAAGTAGGAAGTCAAGAAACACCTAGAGTAGCAGGCAAATTTTCCTTGGAATACAGATTGAAGCAGGGCAAAAGCTAATAGAGATCTGCCAAGAGAACACACTGATCATAGCAAATACCCTCTTTCAACAGTACAAGAGAAGATTCTACACATGGACATCACCAGATGGCCGAAACCAAAATCAGATCAATTACCAAGTTCAAGTCACATATAAAATGGCCTATTAAGTTGGGATAAGTAGAATATTGGTTTCCTTGGTGGCTCAGATGGTAAATAAATTTCTTTCAATGTAGAAGCCAGGGTTTGATCCTAGGATGGGGAAGATTCCCCTGGAGAAGGGAATGGCTACTCACTCCAGTATTCTTGCCTGGAGAATCCCATGGAAAGAGGAGTCTGGTGGGCCATAGTCCATGGGGTTGCAAAGAGTCAGGCATGATAGATTGACTAACACAAGTAGAATATTAGATCTTTCAATTTGTATTTGTAACTGCTGTAAACAAGGGAGATTAACAGTGTTCAAAGACAACAATATAATTCTTTGTTTGAGTTTTATATATACATTGTTTAGGAGAAATGTTTAAGAGAATCATTTCCCCTTTATTAGGGTGCTTACCTTAAGCAAGGTCTACAGAGGATTAAGTTAGATAATGACCTTCTGTCTGTTGGACTGAGTTGTGTCCTCCCCAAAACAGAGACACTGAAGTCCTAACCCCCAATGTGACTGTATCTGGAATTGGGTCTTCAGAGAGGTAACTAAGGTTACATGAGGTCATAACGGTGGTACCCCAGTCCATACGTGACTGGTGTCACTACAAGAAGATACCAGAGATGTGGGCATAGAAGGAAGACAAGGGGAGGATGTGGTGAGAAGGTGGATGTCTGTAAGCCAAGGAAACCTGGGTAGAAACCAAACCTGCTGACACATTGATCTCGGACTTCCAGCCTCTGGAAAGGTAAGCAGATAAATATCTATTCTTTAAGCCATCTGGTCTAATATTTGATATGGCAGCCCTTACTGACTAATACTCTGACATATATCTGCTCATTTATTAGGAACTGAACACAGTCCTGTGAAAGTTATTGAAAAAAGTCTGAGATTTTGAGTTCATGCTGAAACGCACAATAAGAACCACTGAGATAAAACTCAGTCTATATTCAAGCAGATCTGTACATTACTTCTAAAATAGCCTCCAATTGCCTACTTCCAAATTACATATTTCCAAGACCTCCACTGCTTCCACTTCCACTGCTACCATGCTAGGCCAAGCTGTCAAAGAGTCTCACCTGAACTCCTATACCAGCCCCTTAAAGTTCACCAGCATCCATTCTTTTCCTCTTCCATAGCCCAGTCTTCACACAGCTTTGAGTACTCATTTTATTAATAAAACACAAACCAGGATTTAAACTTCTGTTCAACTCTTCAGTTGACTACTGAAGTTTTCAGTCTTTAGCAGGTAAGTCCCTGAGAATCTTGTTACCCTTGACCCTCCTTTCCTGTGGAATGAAGCTCCTGTTACTCCAGTCACATTAGTCAGAACCTGCAAAGTACTTTCTGATCTTAAAGAGTATTTACTTGCTATTTTCTCTGCACAGAAAACTCTTCCTTAGACATCTTCACAAGGCTAGATTCTGCTTGCCATTAAAGTGTAAGCTCAAATAGCACCTCCCTGGCAAGGACTTCATGGAAACTCTTATTTCACACCACTTTTCCCTATCTGACATTTTCACAAATGTTTATGCATTTACTGTCTATGTCAGCTAAGTGCAAGTTCATGAAGATAGGGACTGAAGCTACCTTTTTTCACCCCTGTGTCTCTATATTGAAAAGATATAATCTAGATATATAACAATTAATACATTCTCACTAGTCTTATAAAATTCTAGTTCTAGAAATAACTAGAGCTGATACAAAAAATATCCCCAATTCTGTCATGCTGATGATTAGAACATGCTTTGGGTAAGAGGGCTGTGGCCATTTAGAATTATTATCACCTGGAGCCTCAGCAGTTATATAGATTCTTCTTTTGTTTTGATATCCCTGAATAAATGGAACACTGGAAAAGAGTTAAAAGTAAAAGCTTTTTCTTTCAGTAGCAATGGCATCTCAAACTTCTGATGTTCAGTTTCATCAGTGAACCTGGAAGCAGCAAGTGTGACCTTTTTTGCTGCTCCTCCCATGGCAGTCATGGTCAATGGGGACATTTCTCAGGTTGAGTGCCAGCTCTCTACTAAGCAGTGAGGCATGACTACAAGAGGGAATATCTAAAGGTTGGTAATTAAGATTGTCCTCAGCAAGTAGTTCTAGGGTCTTTTAAGAGATTGCAAGCAATAGGAAGATAAATGTAAAATCAGAGGAATCACAAGTCTGTTCTCCACAGAAAAACTGAAAGAGTAGCACTGACATATAGATGGCTAGTGGGAAGCTGCTGTGTAGCACAAGGAGCTTAGCTCACTGCTCTGTGATAATCCAGAGAGGTGGGAGCTGAGAGTGGGAGTGAACCCAAGAGGGAGGGGACATATATAGACTTATAGCTGATTCATGTTGTTATAGAGCAGAAACTAATACAATGCTGTAAAGCAATTATACTCCAGTTAAAAAATAAATAAACAAAAGGCGAGGGTGGGATGATTTGAGAGAATAGCACTGAAACATGTATATTACCGTATGTGAAATAGATCACTAGTCCAAGCTGATGCATGAAACAGGGCACTCAAAGCCGGTACAATGGGACAACCCAGAGGGATGGGATGGGGAGGGAGGTAGGAGGGGGGTTTGAAATGGGAGACACATGTACACTTGTGGCTGATTCAGGTCAATGTATGGCAACAACCACCACAATACTGTAAAGCAATAAGCCTCCAATTATAATTAATTAATTAATTACATTCAAAAAATTAAAGGATTTTTGAAAAATCAAGGTAAGTAGATAGCTGCAGCTGCCTGCACTTTCTATGCTCTCTGAGGATGGCGCGGGGAGGTGAAGATGGCTCGAAGGAAGTGGACAGCTGAGAACTGGAATCTGGGGAACAGTGGTGGAGTTGTATAGAGTTCCCTTTCCTCAAAGTAAACCACGATTTCATTTTTAAGGTGAAACATCTAGGAGACTCAGCTGTGATTTTACCTGGCACTCCACAGACCAGTGCCAATCTACTGCCACCCCTCAAACTAGGTCAAGAAAACAACCTATGAGTGCACAAGTAGAGAAAATAGTCAAGGAAAACAAGATCTTCATAAGGTCTTAAATTAGAGAAGGAAGAGAGCTATCAGAACTTTTCAGAAAATCCAGCAATTTCAACGTAAAGAAGTTTGGAGTTAAAAAAATGTATTATATACACAGAGACTGAATATGAAGAAAGTACATGTTTAAAAAATGCCTTCAGGAATATCAGTGCATGTGGGTTTGAATCACTTGATACATGGTCCTGCAATGATCTTCACATTGATTTTCTGAATGACATTCTTCCCAAACAAAAATTAAATGAAGAAAAAACAAAACTGATGAAGCAGGTTCATGAGGAAGAAGACTTTCTTCAGAATTTAAAACTAGTTAACATGTATAGATAAAAGAGGAACTTGTCTTGGTCACAATTGTTAACAAAGAAATAGAGAAGTCACAGCCAGCTGTTGCTCTGAGTTGCAGTCAACTGTGTCTAAAAATCTAAGCTTTACTCAGTTGATAGACCACTAAGGGTTAGATGAGAAATTGCTACATTATAATGGGGCTTCCCAGGTGGCTCAGCCGGTAAAGAATTCCTCTGCAATGCAGGTGACCAGGGTTTGATCTCTGGGCTGGGAAGATTCCCTGGCAAAGGGAATGGCTACCCACGCCAGTATTCTTGCCTGGAGAATTTTGTGGACAGAGGAGCCTGGCAGGCTACAGTGCATGGAGTTAGTTGCAAAGAGTTGGACATGATTGAGCAACTAACACTTTTACATATACACGTTTATCCCCCTTATAACTTCTATTCATTTGGAAATGGAGTTGAAGGGGCCATAGTGAACCATGAGTCACTTGGAACCAACTATCCATGAACTTCACTGCTGAAGTCCCTTTGTATCAGTTTGACCTTCCAGGCCAGTCTGTCTGAGAGGCATTCTATCAATCCAGGATTTTGTTAAAATTTTTGTTTCATTTTGGAATACATGTATTTTTATAATAGACATTTCTTCCTTACTTGAGACAGAATGAAAATCTCTCTTCCTGGTAACCAGATTCTATGTAGAATAGTGCCCAGAAAGTATTAATCTCAGTAGACATTGTCCTAAATATATTCTTATAATTATGTTCATGTCTTGGTTTTCAGTTTTGTGGGAAAAAAATCTATCATTTTAAATATATAAATATATACTATTAAATGATTTATAAAGTGTATAAACATTAAAATGATATTATAGGGATTTCCCTGGTGGTTCAGTTGCTAAAACTCCTGCTCCCAATTCAGGAAGACCAAGCTCAATCCCTGGTCATGAGGCTCAAACCTACACGACTCAACTAAGACCTGGTGCAGCCAAATACAAAAACTACTAAAAACTGATGTTTTATTGACCTAGACATATTTATTGACCTAGAAATCAATGTTTATGACAAGTTAAAACTGAAAAAAGTTTATATATAATTTGTAAAAAAGATCATAAATTTTAACTTTTCTAAATAAAGTTTTAAAATAGTTTGCTAACAAATATTATTCATATCTTTAAATGATCCTATTCTGCTCATTTTTAAATTATTTACTGATCAGCATTCATATTAAATTTTGACTTCAGTTAATTTAAATCATTTTTACAGTGTGCTTCTTGAGCAATGTTTTCTTTTTTAATATCATATGAGATTCAGTGAACTAGTATTTCATTCTGGTTTGAACACACTGTATATTAAAAGGTTACAATATTTCAAAAATTGCTTCAAATGGTTGTTCTACCCCTGATAATTTATTGCTCTGTCTTTATTATTAAAATATGAATGTTGTTGTTGTAGTACTACCCAACTCTTGACACTGCCAAATAATTAATATTGTAAAATTTACTGACTAGAAATATATATATGTGAGTGTAAATATAAATATATTACTGGGAAAAGGTTAAAAAATAAATACTGTCACAAATAAATGATCTTTGGTGCTCCCATTTGCCATGATCCTGTCTTTCCCAAATAATTCAATATGATATATCTATTCATTTGAAAATAAAAGCACATAAAACGTCTACATTATAGCACATTTCAGAAGGAAGCATTGCCCATTTAAATAATGTTACCAAAATATTATGCCATTGCAACTTAAGACTTTCAATTGAATTGGATGGGATAGCTGCCAGTTGGAGTGATACTCTTGAATCAGAAAATAAAAATAAAATTGTGGTTTGTAAAATGAGCATCATTTTATAATCTGTTACTTTGTAACTCATTAAATTCTGTAACATTAAATCATATATCTTAATTGTGAATCATAAAACAAAAAAGCATGTGCTTTTTATAAAGAATCTCAGGATGAGCATCCCTATGAAATCACTTCATTGTGCTCTCATTTTCAAAACTGGAAATCCACAAGATAAGGACTTGGTATACTAGAACTAAGTCACAATATAATGTTCTTGAATAAAGAATGTAACAGTGAATTTGCTAATGCATATAGTTCTCATTGGGGCTTCCTCAGTGGCTCCATGGTAAAGAACCCACCAGCCGATGCAGGAGATACAGGAGGCGTGGATTCGGTCCCTGGGTTGGGAAAACCCCCTGGAAGAGGAAATGGCAACCCACTCCAGTATTCTTGCTTAGAAAATCCCATGGACATAGAAACCTGGTGGGCTGCAGTCCAGGGGGTTGCAAAAGAATCAGACATTGCTTAGTAACTGAGTTACAATGCAGTTACAAGCACAACACAGTTCTCATTAAATTGGAGATTTAAAGTAAAATGGTAAGCTTATTGATACAAGACTTTTTAAGAAGAAAGAATGGTAAGATGAACTGGAGATGTGATTTTTGTCATTCTACACCAAGTATCATCTGGCTCTGACTAGGTTTCTCACAACTAGAATTCCCTATGGAAAATATAGGTGGCAAAATATGATAGGAAAAAAAATACATGAATGCTTACATTTAACTTACATGGAAATAAATTGGAGGTATATTGACTATTTCAAAAAAAAAAAAAACCATGCTTCAAGGGCCGGGGGATGTCTAGATAAATTTTCAAGTGATAACATGTGGTTAAAACATTTTGAAATTTTCCTGAGAGCATATGTTATGGCTATGTTCTGAAACTATGCAACTTTTATATATTCTATTGTTAATCAAATGGAAATGTAAGTATTTCAATTTAATAAGTATCCAAAATTTTGCCTCTATTAAGGTAATATTACAGGATGATGAGGTGAGATTCATTTTTTTTAAAAACCAAAATTGTTCTTCCAAAGTGAAATCTTAGCAGTCCTTAATATGGCACAAATATTATTCATGTCTCACTTTTCCAGTGAGCCAAGAGATCTCTTGTAAAGCTCTTAATCTCTATTCCAAGGTAACAGAATCTTTTTCCCTCCCACACATAATCTCATTATGAGTCAATTCAACACAAAATAATCTCATCACCTGCCTTTTGAGTACTTTTCATCTGTGATAAATCAGTATGCATATATATAACAATTATACTTAAAATTTAAAAACCTAAAAGCATGAGATATTTTTAAAGGTGTACATGTTTTATGGTTGCTTTTTTAAAGATATTCTTTGAGTGGTTATAATTTCAATATAGAACACTACTAATTAGAATTAAATTGATATAGACATTTATTTCAACTTTTACTGATAATTCATTATGAAAAAGGAATAAACAGAAATTTGTATGTTGATACTCAAGTACAAATATTTTTTTTTAATTTACCTATATCTAGGTATATATGACCTCTCAAAATCCTCTATGATCAGATGCCTTCCATCAGAGTCTAATTTGGATTGAACCAAACTGTCAAATACAATAATCCTCCCTTATCTGAAGGCTCCCTGGTGGTTTAGATAGTAAAGAATCTGCCTGCAATGCAGGAGACTCTACTGCAGGGTTGGGAAGATCCCCTGGAGAAGGAAATGGCAACCCACTTTAGTATTTTTGCCAGAAGAATACCATGGACAGAGGATCCTGGTGGGCTATAGTCCACTGTGTCATAGACTTGGACATGACTGAGCAACTTAACACTTTCGTTTGCTTTCCCTTAATTGAGGTTTCAATATCCACGGTTTTAGTTACCTAAGGTCAAACAAGATCTGAAACTATTGTATGAAAAATTCAAGAAATAAAGATTTCTTAAGTTTTAAAATACACACTGGGCTGAGTTCACTTCAGTTCAGTCGCTCAGTCATGTCCGACTCTTGGCTGGAAAGCCTAACTGTCAACATCTTTTTCATGACATCCATCTTGTCATGGCTCAGTGATCCAGGATTATCCTAAGCAGATGATCCTCCTGCTGGATAGTCAGAAGGTCAGTAGTAGCTTAATGCTATCTCACACCACCTATCTATTCACCTTACCTCATCTCATCACATAGTCACTTTATCATCTCACAGTGGAATGGAAAAGGACCCTATGGTCCTTGCCCCCCTCATGCCCTCGCCCTGTAGAAAACCTTTAGCTAAAGCATAATCAGAGAAGTAAGAAAATGCTGAAGCAAATGAAATCTGTCAAACAGGACAAAACAATGATAGTTTAGTCACCAAGCAAAGTTGAGGACCTTTAATTCCTTTTCAAGGGTTATAGATAAAATTCTGAGCCATATCCTATGAGCTGTCTTATAGATACTGAAGCCCCCACCAAGTGGAAGTAGTTAGCTACATGATGACCAGCTTGTAGCCATGACACCATTCAGAGAACTGACCTCAAGGAAATGGGGGGAAAAAAAACTGACCCTAAAACTAAAGATTAACTGTACTTAAGATAACACACATCAGACCACTGCATGACCAATTTCAAGACAGTTGTCAGAGCTGAGTGTGCTGTTTCTGTGAGTAACCCACTCCCTCTAGCAATAAAAGCTCTTGTCCACTGATTGTCAGTGGAGGTGACTTGACTTTTGGACAGAATTCACCCACCCACACTCCCTGCCATTGCTGGCATCCTAAATAAAGCACATTTTCCTTTCCACCAACCTTGTTTCTTAATTGGCTTTTGATCAGTGAGCAGTCAGACTTCGTTTGGTTTTAAGAGACAGAGAGAGATCACATTCATAACTTTACAACATATTTTTAGAATTGTTCTATTTTATGGTTAGTTACTATGGTTAATCTCCTTCTATGCCTAATTTATGAATTAAACTTTATCTTAGGGAAAATTTTAGTACTATTCAATATTACCATATTGCATATAGGATTTGGTATAAGCCACAGTTGCAGGCATCCATTGCAGGTCTTGAAATGTATTCTCCAAGGATAAGCAGGATTATTATAGTAAAAGGACTGAGGGTTGATTGTTTAGCCCCAGTTTAAATGAATAATACTCACCAGATCATGACATGATTCCAAGTTATTTTCTATGTTTCAACATCAGATAATACCTACAGATATGGGCAGACTTTTGGAATGAACTCTCTGATTCTCTTGATTTATTTTCTACCTATAACTAATATGTTGCTATAATTATATTAACTCAAAATTCTATCATAAATCTAAAGCACACTAAATCTTTGCCCACTCTGAACATTTATTATTTCTTATTTTTAAGTGAAGGGAGACATGGGGGAACATAAAATAGTTATATCTCTACTCCGAAGAATTATACATTTTCAAATTTATTCTTATTTTAATGCCATGCATGACCATGAACAATATAATTTTACTGAAGATGACTCCCATAAAGTTAACCTTTAGTAGTTTACAAAAAGAGAAAAAGTCACTATTTAATGTTTTTAAGTACAGTAAAGCTGAGGTGATTTAATTATTCCATTTATGCTAATGAAACCATTCTCTGATCACTAATTATAATCTAGTTAAAAAAATAGTACTTGATGTACTTTGGAATTGTAGTATTTATACATTCTGTAAGGTAATTAGCATTAAGAAGAGTAACATATTGGAACACAGCAATTTAAGGTGACAAAAATTGATGGAATAAAATCACATATAGTCCTTTGGAGATTTCCCACAGTACTTTTAATGAAAATTTTGATGGGCTATTAGTTTTCATTAATGCTAGTTCTAGTACTTAGAGAAGACAACTATGTGCTATACTTAGTACTGGGCAAATTGCCTGGATATATTTCAAATATTACTGTTACTTTAATGAATAGTATTAAGGCAATTAGAAGACTGATGACTTAGAAAATTTAGGTGGTGTATTTAAAGTTCTTTGAACTAAGTGACACTGCTCACTGTACACTAAAAGGTAAATTATCCCATTTGAAAAAGTATGATTTGAAAGCAGAATCACTTAAAATACATAGCATAATTATAGTATATTTAAAATAGACTGGTTGTATATATTGAATTACAGAGAGAAAGCAATGTTTCAATTAAATCACTGCATCTTTTGCTGAAAGAGTGGCTGTAAATATGATTTTTAAGTAAATATCATTTGAATCTTTTTAAATAGTATGCTATTTGGCCAGCTTTTCATCATCTGTATTTTCTGAAGTAGAACATGTTTACATAATTCAGGTATAGACATGACAATACTAATTATATAAATATATATTATAATTGCACTGATGATTATTTATATACCTAAGAGAATTAACATTTTTTTCAATCCTTGTGAGGGAAGGAATCATTTTTTCTGATTTGTTTTAAAAATTCTTCATTAAAACATCCATTCTCAAGTATTATAGTCCATGTTTCACAAATGTTATGAATATTTTCTACTGAGTAATATTTTATAAAGGCATACTCTGGTGTCTAGATTTTAGTCTCTCAAAAATTCAAGCTTTTTTTTAAAGAATATGTTAGTGAAAGTGAAGTCACTCAGTCGTGTCCGACTTTTTGCGACCCCACGGACTGTAGCCCACCAGGCTCCACCATCCATGGGATTCTCCAGGCAAGAGTACTAGAGTGGGTTGTGATTTCCTTCTCCAGGGGATCTTCCTGACTCAGGGATGGAACCTGGGTCTCCTGAACTGTAGGCAGATGCTTTACTATCTGAGCCATCAGGGAAATAATTTTTGTTGTTTGAGATAATTTTAACTGGCATGACACAATTTCATAAACATATAAATACTCAAGCTTTTAATTTTATTTATTTATTTTACATTGTGAACTATTTTTAATGTGGAATGCTGTATTCAGCAGCTGCACACACAGCAACAAGGGTGCACTGCCAACATCATGATGTGCCAGTGGGTGAACTCACTCAGTCACAGCCGACTCTGCCACCCCATGGACCGTAGCCTACCAATCTCCTCTGTCCATGGGATTTTCCAGGCAAGAGCACTGGAGTGGGTTGCCATTTCTTTCTCCACAAGCTTTTAATTTTAGAACATTTGATATTAAAGCAACAAACTATAAGTTCTACAAAGTTAAATTTGTTTTAAATAACTATAATTAATTTCTTCATGTGACTGATTTATGGTTATTTCTATAAACATTAACCATAACAGCTTGAAATAATCATATTTACTAGAAGTTTCTCTTCTTTCTTATTAAAATGCATACTCATTAATAGCAACTTTGTATAAAATAAATTGGAAATAAAACAAAACACATGGGGCAGAACTAATTTCATCATCATTAAGAATTTCAACATACGTAAACTAAAAGCTTCCCTTTAGAGAAGTAAAGTTAATGTAGATGACTACTTTTAGCTCATATGCATAAATTAACTATATATCCTATTTTACTAGATTAGTTTAATGACAGCATTAAAATTACACACACGCATCAGGAATTTTTTAAACATAGCAAAAGCTCCAACGAGGAGGAGAGTGAGGTGAATACCTAGAGCATTAAAACAAGCAAAACAACAACAACAAAAAAAAACACATCTAAAAGCAAAAGTATTTCAATATATGATCCATAGTAAATTGAATTTCCTGTTTTCTCTGTCTCCCTCAAATGTTCTTCCCCCAAGTACCTGAATGACTCACTCCTTTACTTCCTGCAGATTCTTGCTCAGCTGCCATTTCCCACTGAAAATTTGCTGTGACCTCTGTACATAAAACTGTAATTTTTCTGGTTCCTTTCTCCCAACTCAACTCTGCATTCCCTGTTCTTATGCCTGGGTTGAATTTTCTCCATTAGTATCTTGTACCACTTGACAAACTTTATTTTACTTGAGTATTATAGCTGACCCTTGGAAAACTCAAGTTAGGAGCACAGCATCAGCCTGGAAGTTGAAAATCTAACTTATAGTCAGCTTTCTATGTTCTCCCTCTTTATCTGCATCCAAGATTTCAACCAAATGCAGATCTATTACAGTAAATACTGTAGAATTTACAAAAAAAAAAAAAATCTCTGTATAAGTGGATCTATGCAGATCAAATCCATGTTGTTGAAGTGTCAAGTGTACACTATTTTCCCACTCTAAGAATACTGACCCTTTAGTAATGGAATTGTTACATGCTTCATGCCCTGCTGTTTACCTAGCACCTTCATAGTGCCCAGGCCAAAATAGTCACTTGATAAATGGTTGAATTGGTAAATGCATTAAAATTTGGACAGATAAGTATGCTCTCTATTATGATATACTATATATATAAGTATAAATAGAAACATAAGAGAAGCAAGTCTTGATTATTTTTCATTAAGTTACATTTAAAAGAAAGAAAGAAAACATGAGAGAATTATATATCCCCTCCTTTCTCTGCCATCTATCCTTATCTGCCTCTCCAAGACAATTTCATACCAGCAGCTCTTATAAACACCAAGTGCTTGTTTTTATTTATATATTTTCAGGCTTTCTATTTTAATCAAAAACATCATGTGATAATAGACTTAAAATCACAATATCAGGTTTTGTACAGGTGCTTGTTCTCTGAGAATCAGGAGTCTTTTTGGTATGAGCAAGTTTCTGAAGTTCAGCTCTATCGTCATTTTGCGCCAAACAGTTGCTTGTTATGAAGGATTCTACTGAGTCTTGTAGGTTGTTTACTAGTATTCCTGTTTTTTCACCCCACTTTCCTGGTGGCTCAAATGGTAAAGAATCTGACTGCAATGCAGGAGACCTGGGTTCAATCCCTGGGTTGGGAATATCCCCTGGAGCAGGGCATGGTAAGTCACTCCAGTATTTCTGCCTGGAGAATCCCCATGGACAGAGGATCCTGGTGAGTTGTAGTCCATGGAGTCATAGAGAGTTGGACACAACTGAGCGACTAAGTACAGCACAGAATGTTAGTAGAAACCCTTTCTTATCAGCAGCTGTGACCTCAATGTCTTCCGACACTGACAAATATTCCCTGGTAGACAAAATCACCTTGGGTTTGAGAATCACTGGCATAGTGAAAAGAAAGAAAACTCTGGAGGTAGACAGAAATATGTTAGCGATCCAGCTTTGACCTTGAACCGCCCACATTATTTTCAGAGGCAACACTGCAGGTTCAATATCTCTTTTGCATGGTTGCTGTGTTTATAAGCACTAATGTGTAAATTTAGAGAGAAGATGCTCTCTGAACAATAATTACTGAGACAAACAGTGAAGTATAAAAAGCACATGATTTTAAAAATATACCTAAATCTTTAAAATAAATGCATGTGTGTGTCTGCATGCCTTCAGTTGTGCCTTTGTAACCCTATGGATTAGGGCCCACCAGGCTCCTCTGTCCTTGAGATTTTCCAGGTAAGAATAATGGAGTGAGTTGCCATGTCCTCCTCAAGGGAATCTTCCCTACTGAGGGACTGAACCTGTGTCCCTTATGTCTGCTACATTTGTCAGGTGGGTTCTTTACCACTAGTGTCACTTGGAAAAATAAATGCATATGTGTGAAAAAAACTGGAGCATTCTGTATAACTTTTTGAATGTAACTATTTTCAATTAAAAGTGTATTCTAGAGAGTAGTTCAAATCAACATATAGATTTACTTCATTTTAATAGCTGCATAATATTTCATTTCATATGAACATTTCATGATTAATTTTGCTAGTCCTTTACAATATATATGAAGGCTTCTTCCCCCCGACTTTTCTAATTACAAGTACTACTGCAAAGTATATTCTTACATACATCTCAGTGCACATATATCCTAGTGTAACTATAGCTACAAGACAAACGTCTGGAATAAACACAAGCTTTAAAGATGAAGAATCATGGATTAGAAAGCTTGCTACACTATTTAGTAACCAGGTAACAGTGAGTGATTAATTTAGGCTACTGCACCTCGACTGGGAGCTCTGGAGTAAGCAGTGTTAATGGTATCTCTATCAGGGGACTGCTGTGAGAATTGCATGAGTTACAATTTGTAAATTAAATACTAGAATGCTTTATTTATTTAGACCATCAATTACTATCATTAAAGAGAATAATGCTGGTAGGCCCAGCTGTGAGAGATTACCTTTAAGAGCTAAAGTTTTGCTTTTGTTTGTTCTAGAACTCTATCACTTGTGTGTGCTTTGGGATATTTTTTTTTCTTCTTCTTCCATCAAGCTGTTTAGTTCCCTTGATAACAAGCATTATTCAATACAGCACTTCTTTTCTTGCTTTTCTACATTCACATATGTATACATATAAAGAGTATGTGTCAGAAATGATTATGTTTACACATTTATGTTATTCATTTTCTTCCCTTTTCAATTCAAACCCTTACATTTGAAAGTATTTTCTTTTCACATTTATTTCAATATATAAGTTGGAAAATATATTTATGATTGTGATCATTCTGCATAAATATTGCTTGCTTTGATTGAAAAGATATTTTGACTGCTGAGGCACAAGTTTGGTGTGTATATGGTCATTATTTTATTTATTCATACATTTTACTGCTACTTAGTGAATGTACTTAGTTAAAAGCATCTTGTTGTGTGTCATGAATGATGCATATATGAATAAAATTTGGTCCCAAATTATGAAGAAATGAGACATGTTAACTCATTAGGAAAGACAAAATTCCATCACCTCTGAAAAATACAATGGGGCTCTGAGGAGGAAAAAAAGATTTTAAATCATGGAGATATAATTAAAGTAGGACTTGTAGTGAATCCTAAGGGAAATAAACCCTGAATATTCATTGAGAGGACTAATGCTGAAGTCCCAATACTCTGGCCACCTAATATGAAGAGCTGACTCACTGGAAAAGACCCTAATGCTGGGAAAGACTGTGGGCAGGGGGACATGGGGGCAACAAAGGATGAGATGGTTAGATAGCATCGCCGACTCAATGGACATGAGTTTGAGAAATCTCCAGAGAGCGGAGGAATGAGGACCCTGGGTGCTTCGATACATGGAGTCACAAAGAGTGACACCACTTAGTGAGGGAGCAACAATAGTTGAAGTAGGCTCTGGAGGGGCTGTAGCCTGCCAGGCTCCTCCATCCTTGGGATTCTCCAGGCAAGAATATTGGAGTGGGTTGTTGACATTTCCTTCTCCATTTTACCCGTTAGGGTGGCTGATAAATATGGAAGGCAGTCAAAGAACAAGACAAAGAGAAATAAATAGGCCAAGGTCAGATACAAGAGATTTGCCTTGATGCATTGCAACTGAAGGGTAGGGGAGGACTGAATGAAAAGCAGAGTTATGACAGGGAAAGCTCTTCCTGGTAGTGGAAACAGCACTTGACATGAGTCAGGATCTCTCAGCTTGAGTGTCAGAGGATTGGGTTTTCAAATCTTGACCCTGTTTCTTTATCTATAAGGTGGGATGATTAATACTTTGGGTTTTAACAAAACTTATTGACTTTACATTTCTTTTACCTATAAGGTGGCATTAGCAGTAAAGAACCTGTCTCCTGTCAATACAGGAGACATCAGAAACACAGGTTTGATCCCTGGGTCGGGAAGATCCCCTGGAAGAGGACATGGCAACACACTCCAGGATTCTTGCCTGGAGAATCCCATGGACAGAGGAGCCTGGGGGGCTCCAAGTCCATAGGGTGGCAAAGAGTTGGATATGACTGAAGCGACTCAGCACACATAAGGTAAACTAATAATGTCGTGACAAACAGCTTCTGGTGAATGAAGAGGAGAAAAAAATGAGCATTTCAGAGTAAGTTCTGAGTGCATATTCCAGCCTCTGAAATATTATGACCCAGGGAGGGGGTTACCACAGCAGGTCTGAACTTTGCAGGTCTTATAAGCTTGGGGACCAGAGACATGAAAGTGGAAAGAGGTTAAAGAGTTGTAGTAGCCTAAATAAAATGTTAGTGAGTATCTAACTAGACTCTACAAGGAAAACAAATAAAGGGGCAGAGCTATAATATATTAAAGGAAACCTGGCAATCTAAGGATCCGCCACAGGTTGGGGGAAGAAACTCATAAGTAGTAAAACCCCTTGGAACTAAGTTTTGGCTTCTTTTCACATTCAAAGGGAGAGAAATATTCAGTAAGCTCTGATTTAAAAAAAAAAAAAAAAAGGAAAAAACTGCCCTTGACAATATGTGAAGTGGACTTGCCTTATACAACACAGAGGAAATGACTTCTTAAGGTAGACTATTAAAGTTAAGAATTTGCAAGTTATCAGACCCACCACCTTGTCATAAGAATGTAACACAGAATCTTTTCAGACTAGATTTCAGTGTGAATCTGCAAGTGCTCTGTCTAAGGATCTTAAGAAGACTAAATGCACCAGACTCACAGCCCGTCACTTGCTATCATTTATAATGTTTCATTGATGCCATGACAGTTTGCTATAATAATTCATCTCAGGAAGTAAAGTAGAAAAAAAAAAGGTTTTGATTTCTGTGCACCAGTTTTACTTGATTGTTTACTGTACATACATTTTTTACATTTTTATTATTATTTATAGAGTATATTTTAGATCTGAGGAAATTTACAAGTATGCAAACTGAGGGCTAGATTATGCTTTATTTTTAATAAATTCTAACACATCATTATATCAAATCATAATTCTGAAAAGAAAACAGAATCGAATAATGAAAGTATATCACTAAGAAATTAGCAGCGCATGCAAACCTAAGTGTTAGTGTAGGTAGAGCCTAATTTTTTGCCATTAAGCTTAGAGGTTTTTTTTTTTTCAGTCAGCAAAGAGGCTAGATGATTGTGCTTTGTTGTAGAAGCTCCAGTGGGAACACTCAAATCATTTAATCCCCAACAATATTAACACTCTAATTTCAAGCAAATAGATATGTCCTTCTCTGTTATTCAGCTGGTTCTGCAAGCATTTAATCTGACAGCCTTGGTTTTCCATGGCAAACTATCCATGCACTGGGAATTTTCATAGCACCTATTATGATGACTTTGATTTTGTAAAGCGAACTTCTGGAAACTATGAACAGATGTCCTTAAGGGCTACATTTAGTAAAGACTTTCAAGGGCTCCCTAAAGGGCAAAAGATTATTTTGTTAACACTGCTTTAAAATAAAAGCATTCAACCAAATTCAGAGAAGCTAATATTTTATTCACTATAGGACTGAATTTGTTTCTGATAAGAGAGTGAAAATGCACTCTCCTCCCTGAAGAGGATCCTTTTTCTCCTCCCTGATCGATCCTAACAGTAGCCAGAATTCAATGTCCTTCTAATATTTACATATTAAGCTTATTCTTGCAAATTGCTACTTGAAACAGATCAATAATATAATATATTTCAACTGTACCTGGTAGCACAGAAAACTTCAACTGAGAGGTTTTAAGTATCCACTGAAAATGTGTAGCTTTATTTACTTATTTATTTTGCCTTTAATGTTATTCAAGGTTTCTTTTATTATAAAGATAAGTTTGCCAATTTATTATCAAGTGATGCTAAGAATCAGATGGTTGTTGAAGATAGTTACTTAGGTATTTATAACAAGTAGAAGCCTATTTTAAAACAAGTAATTTGAGCAATCCTGGGTTGTAAACATCCACCAAATTCTCAACTAAAAGCCAAATTGAATAATTTTGCCCAACTTCTAAAATATTAATGTGAATTGTGATTTAACATAACTATACACATTAATTTTATTTTTAGCCACAATTTTTATTGCTTTTGCTGTATTACTTCAACTCAGATAATGGTTTATTTTAAACAATTTCCTGCACCCTGGGTTAATCTGTTAGTGATAAAATCATACAAGTTTTTAAAATTTTGTAGATCATATGGTCAAAGCTCATATTTTTGCAGATTAGAAAATTAAGGGTAGAATTGAGTAGTTGTCCCATAACCACTGCTGGTTAGTGAATATTAGGAACAGGAATCTAAAGTACATTTCTTCGATTGACAAAGTTAACTTTAATGATCTCGAAGGGCCTCCAGGTGGCGCTAGTGGTAAATAACCTACCTGCCAATGCAGGAAACATAGGAAAGGGAGTTCAAGCCCTAGGAAGATCCCCTGGAGGAGGAAATGGCAACCCACTGCAGTATTCTTGCCTGGAGAATTCCAATGGACAGACAAGCCTGACAAACTACTCTTTTGCGATAGGGTCGCAAAGAGTCAGACACGACTAAAGCGACTTAGAACATACAAAAGTGAAAGTCGCGCAGTTGTGTCCAACTCTTTGGGACTCCATGGACTATACACAAGGTAACATTTAATTCTAAAAGTCTCTGATTTAGAATTTCCCTGGTGGTCCACAGGTTAAGACTGTACTCCCAATGCAAGGGGCCGGGGTTGGATACCTGGTCAGGGGATTAGATCCCACATGCTGCAACTTAGATCTGGTGCAACCATTTGGGAAAAAAAAAAAAAAAGTCTGATTTAGCCACAAAAAAAAGGCTACTAATATATATATATGCATGTGCACATGCGTGCTAAGTCACTTCAGTCATGTCCGAATCCATGTGACCCTGTGGACTGTAGCCCTCCAGACTCCTTTGTCCATGTCATTCTCCAGGCAAGAATACTGGAGTGGGTTGCCATGCCCTCCTCCAGGGAATCTACCTGACTCGAGAATTGGATCCTTGTGTCTTACATCTCCTGCACTGGCAGACAGGTTCTTTAGCAACACACACACACACACACACACACACACACACACACACACACACACACACCTTGACATTCAAGAAGAATTTGTCGTGTTAACTTTGGAATTCCTATCTATACGTACCATGGTAAATGCAATTTCCAAAGGTCATATCGTACCACAAAATAAAGCTAAAAATGTATATGTATGCTTGAATCTCAATGGGAATACTATATATGCAATGGAGTAACATATGAGCTAATGAATAAAAAGCTCACTGAGTGTGAGCACGGGGTGTGAGCAGGTTTATTTTCAAACTCACACCTCCTCTAGTGTCTAGGACTCAAACTCTTGCCTGAGCAAAACTTGATAAATTACCACATGACATGTTTGAATGGACTATATAAACATCACCTATGACTGAATAAGATGCTGACCATTAAATCCAAAAATATCAAGGATTTTCTATTCAGACATTTGAATTTTGTCAAGTTTGCTTGAATAATTCCTATGTCCTCAATTTTAGGGCTTCCCCGGTGGCTCAGATGGTAAAGAATCTGCCTGCAATGCAGGAGACCTGGGTTCGACCCCTGGGTTGGGAAAATTCCCTGGAGGAGGGCATGGCAACCCACTCCAATATTCTTGCCTAGAGAATCCCCATGGATAGAGGAGCCTGATGTCTACAGTCCATGGGGTTGTAAAGAGTTGGACATGACTGAGCGATTAAGCACAGAACAGCCTCACTTCTATTTTAAATCTGTAGTCCATTTGCCCCAGGTCTTTCCTGACTCACCCTGAAAGTAATAAAATACAGCTAAGCTAACATCCTGCTATTTCCTGAAATCCATCTTAATTTTCTCCAAATATTATTAAGCCTATTTCTGGCAGTACATTTATTTTACTTGTATATTTTCCTTTAAATTCATGAACTGATTTTTCTAACTTTCTCTTCATTGTGGATACATTATCAACCTGCTCTCAAACTGCATATGCTGTCAGTGAAGAGGAACAGTATGTTAAATATAATCCATAAATAAGTCACTAACTCTAATTTTAATCAGTAGTTTTAACCTCCTTCTCCTCATAAAGGCACTTAAGAGTGAATAGGAACTTAATTAATTTGTGGTTACCTCACTGTCTCCTGTAGACATTAATGATCATGAAAATGCCAAAAATTATGAAAAAGGGTGAATGAATACAAACAAAAAAGTTCTATACCTGAAAACTAACTAATCAATAGTTGAATATAACATAGCTGACTATACACTATTTGGAAGCATAAACTACTTGAAAATCATGTAGAAAATGTTTTAGAGTAAACTTATATCATGAAACTGAGGTATATTTATAAAAGAAAATTCTTTTAAAAATTACTGTTAAATACTGAGAAAAATTATCTAAGAAAAATAAGAAGTAGACATAATTTTAGAGCTATTAGCTATTGTATTTGAAAGCAAAAGCTATTATATTTGTTATCTACATGTATGTTCAGTCACATCTGACTTTTTTCAATCCTATAGATTGTAGCCCACCAAGCTCCTCTGTCCATGGGATTCTCCAGGCAAGAATATTAGAGTGGGCAGTCATTTTCTCCTCTAAGAGAACTTCCTGACCCAGAGACTGAACCTGCTTCTCTTGCATCTCCTGCATTGGCAGAGGGATTCTTTACTGTTGAGCTACTTGGGAAGCCCATTTTATTTGTTAGCTCTGACATTTGGGAAAAGACAATCAACAAAGTCATTTTTTTAAATGGGAAAGAATTTGACGTCCAAAGTTCTAGGCTAGGTCAGCTTATGTTTGGTAACTGGAAAAATATTTTAGTGAGTTTGGCTGCTTTAACAAATACTATAGATTGGGTAACTTAAATAACATATATTTATTTCTCACAGTTCTTTTGGCTGGAAGTCCAAGATCAGGATGCCAGCACGTTCTTGCTGTATTCTCACACTGAAGAGAGAGATAGCTAGTCTGGCTCTCTGGTCTCTTTGAAGGACACTAAACCCACCATGGGAGCTCTAACATCATGACCTTGTTACTTCCCAGAGGCCCCCTCCTACTACTTTCATATTAGGGCTTCAACGTATAAATTAGGGGGAATGCAAACATTCAGTTCAGAGCAAAAGGTAATAGAAGTCCTCAGCAAATAGCTATTGTACACAATGTGTAAATCATTTCAGACTCACTGGAAAAAAAATTGAATCACAAACAACACTGCATTTGAACCATGGCCAACTTTAAAGATGTCTGACCTGGTAAATTATCAGAATCACTCATGAAGATTTGATATAATTAAATTATTCCAAAAGATCTTTTTTCAAAACAAAGATTTTAAAACATAACATACAAGTTGAAAACCAAATGAAAAACTAAAACAGTTTTTGTTGGTTCATATGGCATTCCTTCACTCTTCTTAGACATTCAACCTAAAACCTAAATTTTTATTCTTACTCATATACTTTTATATCTCTTTTCCCTGATTTTTTTTTTCTTTTTTAGTCCTTAACAGTTACCTATAATTCTATGTGTTTTCTACCCAACTTTTTGTCTGTCTTCCTTGCTTTTCAGCAAGTTTGATGAAGTCAGGAGTCTTACTACCATATATAACAGTGCCTGCCATATGGTAGGCACTAATAAATATTTGTTGAAAGAATTAATGGAAATGAATATCCACTGATATTAGGATATAATTTCCACATCCAGAAGTTACATTTTCTTGTCAACAGTGAAGTGACTCAAATAAAAGGTTGACCTCACATTCATGTTTTTATCTATATGTGCCTTAGGCAAAATACGAAGTCTGGTTGAATAAGACCATGAAAGCTTTGTAGGAAATTATATGTCCTAGTCATTGGAAGAGGAACCCTTTCTCCCCTGTAAATTAAATCAGCTCTACCAGATATTTTTTATTCTATAAGTCCCCTCTAACAGTACAGATGGGCATTAACTGTATTGGCTTTGGCTGTAGTCAGCTGAAATCTTGACTGTGCTGAGGGCTTCAAGAAGACTCCCTCATATGGCTGTTGGCTAGAGGTCTCAATTTCCTGCTATATGAACTGCTCCAGAGGGCTGCTTGTGGGGCCTCACAGCATGTCCCCTGGCTTTGCCCAGAGTTAGTGACCTAATAGATAGAGAGAAAGGAGGAAGGCTCATGCTTTTTATGATCTCATCTCAAAAGTCACATATCATCACATCAGCCTTCTTTTATCCATTAGAAGTGAGCAACTAAGTCCAGCCCACATTCAAGGGAAAAGAAGTCAAATTCTACCTCTTGAAAGAAGTGTTTGTGAGACTTAGATGTAGCAATGTTGGTCTTTGAGTCTTACACTTGGTTGACTCATCAAATAATCCCTTTATTTCAATCTAATTCCCTACTACTTTACTTGATTTAATATTTCAAAGCTCTTTTCAGTCTATTTTGTATATACAATTCCAAGTAAAACTGGGGCCCTCAAAGACTTACACGATATAATATTTGAGGTTTAAAAAACTGAAAAATGTGTCCAAAGAGATTATTTAACTCAATTTTAGTAAAGCAACTTCTAAATCTTAGTGAAACATAAACTTTAAGTTACTTATCATATATCGCCTAAGTAGTCTGAGGAGCTAGCATATAACCAACCAATCACAATACTTTAATGATTATTTCTTTGTTCCTGAATGTGCAACTTCAGAATCACTATAGGCAAATTTCTTCTTAAACATTTGTAGCTGTAATCATCAGCAATCCCCTAGATAGTGGTAAGGTTCTTTTTTTTTTTTTTTTAACTTTTTTTATTGCCTTTTTTATATGACTATACTATTCAGTCTCAGCATGAAGCAGGTCATCATCCTTTATACCAGCCCCAGAGAAAAAGAGTAGAAAGGCTCTGAATGAAGAAAGGGGAATCTCAACAGAAGGGAAAATTCAAAGACAAGACAGGGAACTTCAGAGAGTAGACATTTCTCATCTGCTTCTCTATGGTGATGTCCTTTAAGCACTCAAACTCATAATATATTTTGATATATCCAGTTGATGTACTGACAATATAGATATTAACAGATTTTTTAAAATTAATTTTTTATCTTTCAGGGTGAATCAAATTATGATGACAGGGAGAGATACACATATATAACCGTTCACTTGTTAAAAAAAACACTTAATTTACTCAAGGTTGGTTCCCATATGGCACTGATGTCATGTAAGGTACACACCACTGACCCAATATATACATAATGATTTCATCCAAGTTTTTTCTTTACTCTTTATCAGAAAACAAAACTAGTCTTTTTCTTGCTAAAATGGACTACTGTTCAATTTCTTGAGATTTTGTTCATAGCATTGAGTTCTGTAAGTTTAGTATTCATTTCCTACTCACAGCAGGGTTAGTAGCAATCATGTTAGTAGAAATGAATTTTTATAAAACCTACATTTTTTATAAAGCAACAATTTTTATAGTACATAAAGTATGTGATATGTATATACATTCACTGAAAGTCAATGACATCCCTTGAAATGTTATGACATATTTTTAACATGCTTCCTCGACTTATTAGGTTCCTTGGCTATATTATTTGCCAGTGGCTTGATTTCAGGAAGTTTATTGGAGATCAGTTTTTGAAAACATAGTGTGGATGTTGATTTGGGAATTGTTGCAGTTTATCAAACCATTTTCAGAATTTAAACTCTGCTGTTTTTACTCAGGTGATTTAAAATATGTACAAATACACAAAAATCATTTTTTTCTTCTTAATTTGGTAAAGTTAAGTAATACAAACTACTCTTACATTCTTATTGCTTTATGAGATAATTTTAAATAAATTTCTACTCTAAAATAACCACTTGTCAGGAACAATCCTTGTGTATTTGTGTATATATAAAGCATTTTGGGGAAAGAATAATTGAAATTATTAGTCAATGATACTGTGGACTTGTTTCTTCAATTTCTGTTTATATCAGGCTATCCTTTATAAGCAGAGACAAGATTTTGCTTTATTTTGACAAACACTCATGGCCATTGCACTTTAGAATATTATAGTAGAACATGGAAAATAATAGTTAAAATAATATCAATAATAATAATAAGCCAAGAATCAATAACAGTGAAGTTAGTATTGCTAACAGTCCCTGACCTGGATAATCTTATAAGTTTGCTAAAGTTAAGAAAAAAAGAAAAGAAAAACTCTCTTAGAGATGTGCAACTTGAATGTGCTTCTAGTGTTAATGGAGTAATAACTTTTTTAAGCTTTTAATAGGTCATAATTAATCAAACCCAATCAATACAAGCATCCAAGATATAGAACCATGGTACTTACCCATGATGGTTAGGGCTGTAGCTTTTGTTAATTCTTGTTTCATTGTCTCTATTACTTCTAAATTACTGCCATCCAGGTTGCATCTATTTATGGTTCCATTTCCTGAACTGATCCAATAAAGTTTGTTTTCCACATAGTCTATTGATA
The DNA here is from genome assembly GCA_007570785.1 of Antilocapra americana. Lineage (NCBI taxonomy): Eukaryota > Metazoa > Chordata > Mammalia > Artiodactyla > Antilocapridae > Antilocapra > Antilocapra americana. The sequence continues at coordinate 17,588,433 of ML660200.1, forward strand.
GACCTGTAATTAAATGATACAACTTAACCATAATGGTAGCCACCTAAACTGTAATATTATCCTAGCACTGGATTTGGAGGAAAGAATAAGTTGCAAGCACATATTTTTTTCTTTAAAAATATGATCTGGCTAAGAGGGAGATTTGCATACTGTTTTAACTATTAGTCAAAAAATATACTTTTATAACACAAATGGTTATCTCTGTTGATTATCACAACAATCCTGTGACTTTAAGAGGAATGATTGCTTCATTTTACAGATAAGGAAAATAATACCTAAAATAGTCAAGAAATCTATTTGAGGCCACAGTAGGTAAGTGGACATTCCAGAGATTTTAAGGTTTCTATTTCTAAATTGAGTGTTTCCTTTCTTCATTATACTGCTTTGCCTCAGAAAGCATTCATGTGTAACACTTATTTGGGATACTTATTTTATTAATGAAATTTCTAATTTCTCCTTTACTTTCAGTAAAATCTACCTTAGAAAGTTACAGATTTAAAGTGGTGATATTCAGTACTTTTCAAGTAAATCCAAAGACAGAAGTTCAACAATTAATAATTTCACTGAAGTGTGGCAATAAATTGAGCTCATTGAGAAACAAACCATACTGAAAAGAAGTGAACCAAGCCAATGGCTTAAGACCATTGTCCCTGCAGGATGTGTCACTGTAAGTTTGCTTTAGAGTAGTTTATGAACAATTCCCCACATTATAGGAGTTCTTGATTTCCAAAAGTCTCAGGACATGTACATTTTGGTTGCCAAGTATATATATCTAATTAATTATAGGCATGCTCAGTAGGTTCATGATCCACCCACATTATAACATGAACTCTGTGGCTTCATGTTGGTGTTCTGTGACTCACAACTATTAATACTTGTGAAAGAAGCATATATGGGCACAAAGCAGGCATACAATAAATAATCAGTTTCTGGGACCTCCCTCACAGAATGAAGTGAACAAATGACAGAAAAAAGTCCCTTCTCTATTAAAACAAGACAAACAAACAGAAAAAAAAAAGGAAAAAAGAGGAAAGGAAGAAAAGGTAAGAAAAAAGGGAAGATGGAAGAAGGAAAACAGAGAACCACTGAGTTCAACTGCATGGAAAAAGTGATAACATAGCCTAATACTCTCAACAACAGTAAGTGAGTGGACCAGTTTTAATCAAGTAGCAACAATAAAACAAGTCTATACAATATGCAAGCTATTTACTGACTTATTGGTATGTTTTCTTGATGAAAGTCTGGAAAGTTTACCAGGAAACCACAATGTATAGAATTAGACATTGCAGGGATAACATTTTCAAAAAAAAATTTATAATACTGTGGGTCATTAGCTTTAATTACTATGAAAAAATAATCAAAAACTACATAGTCATATTCTATGAGATAAGATTTTCATGGTGAAGGTCATCATTCATTTTTGTTTTCTTTTTAATGAGAGAAAGTTTGGTTATTCAGTAAGTAGTTCCTAGGCCACCACCATATATCTTTTCTAGTATAAATAAATCCTGGTTTAGACAGCTTAATGTTCATAAGTGGTCTATTTTACCTTCTACTTAGTTGACCATCTAAAGCATATAATTCCATCTTTAATTCAACTGAAGCATATCTTTACTATAGATTTATAATTCAAATATAACTCCAAAGTTTCTGTTGCTGAATTTTCAACAAGAATCAAGATAACAAATTCTCTTTAAGGCAAGATACCTATCACCCCAGATATTCCAAATTTTATTTCTCAATCAAGTTAAATCATCAGAGAATTATTTGCATTTTTAGATTGCTAAGGCTTTGTCTGTCTCTCTGAATCTCTTCTGAATTGGACTTTGGCATTTGTTCTTGGTATAAATGAAAGGTCTATAAGAAGTAGCCATAGGAAACCCACTGTTATACTTCACAGGATATAGTGTCTGAAATAATATATCACACTGTGACCTCTTTATATAAGGACCCATGGGAGGAATTTCTCTTAGGGCTCAGTGCCAGGAAAAGCTTTATGTGGAAAATATAAAATTGTAACTGATCATATTTCTGTTTTTGCTTTGGCTGCAAAGAAACCGAAGAGTCAGATTTGTGACCCATCTCCAGCAATTGTAAAGCAAACATATTTATACCACAAACTTCACTCCTGGCTTCAACAGATAGTTCTAATGTTCCTACACCTTGGTTTTTAAAATTAATATTTCTGTCTGTCTCATCTTAGGGAATGTTTTTAAGTGTCCTCAACCCCTATCAGAAAAACATCTACTTTTGATTTATTGACTACGCCAAAGCCTTTGATTTTGTGGATCACAACAAAATGTGGAAAATTTTTAAAGAGATGGGAATCCCAGACCACCTGATCTGCCTCCTGAGACATCTGTATGCAGGTCAGGAAGCAACAATTAGAACTGGACATGGAACAACAGATTGGTTCCAAATAGGAAAAGGAGTATGTCAAGGCTGTATACGGTCACCCTGCTTATTTAACTTATATGCAGAGTACATCATGAGAAACACTGGGCTGGAAGAAGCACAAGCTGGAATCAGGATTGCCAGGAGAAATATCAATAACCTCAGGTATGCACATGACATCACCCTTATGGCAGAAAATGATGAAGAACTAAAGAGTCTCTTGATGAAAGTGAAAGAGGAGAGTGAAAAAGTTGGCTTAAAGCTCAACATTCAGAAAACTAAGATCATGGTATTTGGTCCCATCACTTCATGGCAAATAGATGGGGAAGCAATGGAAACAGTGAGACTTTATTTTGGGGGGTTCCAAAATCACTGCAGATGGTGATTGCAGCCATGAGAATTAAGAAGCTTGCTCCTTGGAAGAAAAGCTATGACCAACCTAGACAGCATATTAGAATGCAGAGACATTACTTTACCAACAAAGGTCCATCTAGTCAAAGCTATGGTTTTTCAAGTAATCAAGTATGGATATAAGAGCTGGACTATAAAGAAAGCTGAGTGCTGAAGAATTGATGATTTTTAATTGCGGTGTTTGAGAAGACTCTTGAGAGTCCCTTGGACTGCAAGGAGATCCAACACACCAATCCTAAAGGAAATCAGTTCTGAATATTCATTGGAAGGACTGATGTTGAAGCTGAAACTCCAATACTTTGGCCACCTTATGCGAAGAGCTGTCTCATTGGAAAAGACCCTGATGCTGGGAAAGATTGAAGGCAGGAGAAGGGGACGGCAGAGGATGAGATGGTTGGATGGTATCACTGACGCGATGGACATGAGTCTGAGTAGGCTCAGTGAGTTGGTGATGGACTGGGAAGCCTGGCATGTTGCAGTCCACAGGGTTGCAGAGTCGAACATGACTGAGCGACTAAAGTGAACTGACTGAAGATGCTATATGCACATGTTCACACCACTCGTTTGAGTTATTCTTTAATGTGTTTCTCTGACATGTGTGTGTGCTACACAAGTTAATAAGCTGTTTTTGTCTTTTGTCAGTTTAATTTCCAGGGCCCTAGCTAGACCCTGGAAGGAGGAAGGTAGATGAAATAATTTTTTTTTAAATTTTTTTCTTTCACTGCAAGTATCTATATTGTTCATATATTAACTTGATCTAAATTATTGCTTGAAATTACCCTTTCAATTCACTCTGCTTTAAGAAGTCACTGATGACCTACAGAGTTACACAACTAAGCTAATTGGTTCCTTGCTATTTATTTTATCAAGTTAAGATTTTAGCATCTTCTCCATTCTCCTTCACATAAATAATTTTACCTGGGACAATTATTCTATCATTCAGGTTCTTAGTGACTGGTAAAAATTATGTGCCTTGTGAAAATGACATGCAAAATTAGAAGAAACCCAGAGTCAGTGACGAGTTTTTTGTTAAGAAGTGTTGGTTTTTTTTTTTTTTTCCCTAAAAGATCATTTTAAAATGTTTAATACTTGTACAGTTGACTCATTGGATAAGTCCCTGATGCTGGGAAAGATCAAGGGTAGAAGGAGAAGAGGGCATCAGAGGATAAGATAACTAGATGGCATCACCAATGCAATGAACATGAATATTGGCAAACTCTGGGAGATAGTGAAAGACAGGGAGACCTGGCATGTTTCAGTCCATGGGGTCACAAAGAGTTGGACACAACTGGATGATTGAACAAGAATAATAACCTATAGTTTTATACTTTGCATAAACTATATTTTATAGCCTGATAGGTAAAATAAAGCAAACTATCTTTAAAGCACTAAATTGTGTCATTTGAATATTTTAAAATTATAGTTCCTGTCCATATAATCCTAAACATTTCCTCAGGCTATATACTCTTTTCCCTAGACACACAGAATAATTCAAATAATAGACAAAATATGATTTTGTCCCTTTTAAGCATGTTTGTTTCTTCCCTTTTCTACTAAGACTAAGAAAATTCCCTTCTCCTCTCATAACTCAAAAGCAAAAATGTATATCTTTTTCAAGTTCCAATTGAAACTTAAAAATATCACCAATTTGGTAACAACTTATTCCTCTATTTTTCTTTCAATAAAGAGTGAGTTGTTTCTTCTACTTTTACAGTGTCATATTATCTTTATGCTGTCTTGAAATAGTACTCATGAATGGTATGTGTTTTTGTTGTTTAACTATACAGAAGATCTCATCAAATAGTTTATATTTCTATCCTTTTATTTTATGGATTATGACTGTGATAATGTACCCCCAGGTTTTATTTTCAGAGTCTGGAACCTAAATAACCCTCATAATTTTTTTTTTAAATACTTCACCACATTTGAGTAAGATGTCAAATTAAAAAGCATAATAAATGTAAATTATTTGTGTGTACATGAATGTATAATTTCAATACCAGTTTGTTAATTCCCCTGGTCTTTTTGGTAATATATTATTATCATTTCCTTCCTGGTACATAGCCTTATATGTTGATTGTGCTTCATGCATAATAAAAATGACTATGCTGAGTAATAAGTATATATAAATAATCTTATTTTTATTTTTTTAATTTTTTTTCATGGTAAAGACTGCTTTATTGGTGGCAATTAGTACAAGTCAATAAATACTGATCCCCAAAGAACTCAGTTATGTATCAGATTACTGGTCCACAGAGAGCTGAATGGAATTGAACCAACTGACAGCAGGGAGTATAAACTGAAGTCAGTCCTGCTTCTTGGGAAATGAAGCCACAGTCGGTTCATACATGGCATATGCCGTTCCACCAACTGTAAGAATCATGGTGGCTCTATACAGAAGGGCATCAGCCATCCCACCCTTCAGATGCACTGGCATTCCATTATCCTCCTGAAACAGCTTTTGTTTCTCTGGAACCTTATTTTCAAACTGCCTGCGCGAAGCAGTACTTATGGTCCTTTTAGTAATCTGACGGAGAGACAGAAGACTGTAGCATCTTGGCTCAGTTGCTGCCCACCAACCGCGACAACTGACCACCAGCAACGAGAACTCAACGCGCCGAAACTAATCTTATTTTTAAATAGTGAGATCCTTGAGTTCTTTTGACATGCTAAACAGTGTTCATAAATGTTATCCATGAAAAATTTTAAAATCCACGTATACACAATAAGGGTTGGAATGATTAAACAATTAAAATTTAATAGTTTGGTTGGCTCCAAGAAGGTATACTTGAAAGATGAGTAAACAAATGACTTTTGGTTGGGATCACATTTAAAGTGAAGAGAAAACATCAAGAAAATAAAATATATAGTACAATAGATTCTTAAGAATAAGTCACAAATTGTAACGCTGATTGAAAAGTCAAGATGCTTTATATGAGGCTTAAGGGATAAAATCCATAATATGGAAAAATTGTAAACTTGGCAATCACTTTTATTAAATTAAAATCCCCTCTTTTGTAAACTGCTCTAAGCATTTAATGCATCCAACACAGAGCAACAACTCTTAATTGAAAATATTTAGTTCAACAATGGACAATGGGAATGGTTTGTATTTAACAGAAACAAAGTTATTCAGCCCGAACTGCCTTGAAGCATTAATTACTTTGTCTTCAGTGATACACATTCATAAAGTGTAAATTTGGGTCTTTTGATAAGATCAGGATGAACTTCTCTTTCAAGTTATGTCACACATAGGGATGTAACAGGAAACATGTAAGGGAAATCCAGTAAATTAAACTATAAAAACCATTCCGCAAAAAAAAAAAAAAAAAAAGGAAACCTAGTATATCAGTGACATTACTGTTTGAAATATGCATCTAAAAATTCAGAAATAATTAATTATGCAGCAAAATAGGCACAGAGGTTAAACTGGTGCTTGCCTACCCCTGGCTGCTTAGAAAAGCTGGCTGCAGTGTCCTAATTGGCCCCATATTTCTCAGGAGTACATAAACTGTACATTTTTCTTTCTACTCTCTATGCTTGAAAGACTACTGGTTTTATTCCTTGATCTTTGCTTGAGGTCAGGTAATTACTATATGAAATCAGCCTCTGTGGGCATAGCATAATGGTTAAGATTATATATGACTTTGGAAGCAGATAAACTTGGTTTGAATTGCAACTCTACCATTCAAGACAGGCAACTCATTTCTTTCAACAAGCCTCAGTTTCTGAATCTATAAAGGAAGAGTAAGAAAGCCTCCCAGAAATGATTACTATGAGATGATTAATGAAAGCATTTTGCAAGTACCTGGCATATTTTAAGTGCTTAATAGGTAAAATAATTACCTTATTTTTGTTACCAAAATGATGATTCTATATCATCATCATACATCCCAGGCTAAGTGCCTACAAACACAAAGGCGCAACTTCAGTGAGAATACAGGTTTAATAAAGGGTGATAGAAAATGATTTTTTTTTAAATGATTGTTTTGAGTTGACATTCCCCAGCCTTACCAGACAGAATACCGTTTTTTCTCCTCGTATTTTGCACATTTTTTCCCCTATACATTGTTCTATATACTTTTCCCCAAAATTTATAATCTGACAATCAATATGCATAGGAGAAAAATCAATTGAACAGTATCTCCTCCTTTTCTAATCACCTAATTTTCTTCATAGGAATGGTTCAGGGAATGCAGTCAGGAGGAGTTTAAGCCAGAGATTGCCCAGACAGATTCGTTATGAAAAAAGAAATTAAAATAATTTCCTAACTGTGAAATATCAGTGAAATTCAGTAAGTAAACAACAGTAAAAAAAAATCCTTTTGTATATAAGTATTTCATAGGTATGACAGTCATGTATACAAACAAAAATAGGTTTGTACTTACTTTTTCACACATTCATATATTCATTTATAGGACTCAAAAATTCCATTTTAGAAATCATCTCAGGGGAATAGTTTTAAAAGAATCTTATAAAGTGAGATTATAATGCTATGAATTCTTGAGAGTATTTCAAAGATTCTTCCATTATCAAATGTTACCATATGAGACTTAACCTTGATACTATTATAAATAGCATTTAAATTTGTATCTAAAGCAAAACCAAGTTTTTTTGGGGGGAGGGGGAAGAGAGTCTGCTTATTTACACTACAGCTCTAAATTGTCCATTAAGAGAGGAAAATAATAGCAGCAAAAAAAAAATTAAAAAAAGAAAACAAATCTGAAATACTTCAGTATTTTGTGTAACTTCATAAATAATATATTAATGAATATATTTTAAGAAAATGGTTCAAGCACACACAGTAAAAACACTACAACTTGAAAAACAGTTACTATGAAATGTAGCTTTTAATCTGTTTTAATCAGCACCTATAACAATATTGAAAACCTCATCTTAACTGGTGCCACACAAATGAACAATTTAAACTAATTGAATATAGATAAGACTTTCCTGCTAGAAAGTTACTCAGCAGTAATACTTTTTATAGTTAATTTACAGATAAGAGTCTCTCTAGCCTACTGGGATAAATCAAAAATCTCAATTAACAAGGTTGGAATGAATAAGGGTTGCATTCTGAATCATTTATTCTATATTTATACTCTGTGCTTAAAAGAAAAAAAAAGTCTATAAGTAAATAAACTGACCAACTGATTTTAACTTGTTCTTTTTTTGAGAAACATCTGAGATGCTAGAAAACTGACAGGGTTGAGGATAGGCCACCCTTAAATGTGAATATGTGGGCATATTAATTATTTTGATTTACAGTTACTTAAACAGCTGGTGAAAGAAGAATACACTGACCCTCTTTTGTTTTTTTGAAAACAAGGACTAATTCTCCCATGAAAAGTTATCCTCCTTATACCAGGAAGATAGAAGGAGTCCTTATTGCCAGAGATAGGGAATCCAGGGCCAAGAAAGCAGTATTAATAAGCTTCATTGCCTCTTCATTACTTTGGAACCACAAGTTCAAATCTCTTTGCTTTGTCGAATCTTCACAAACAATTTTCTTCACCTAGTAGGTAAAAAAGCTTTCTGCTTTGATTACTTCTTTGGGTCTCATTTTTATGGGGCTCCCATATGTACATAATTAATTTTTTTTTCCTGTTTTTCTTCTCCTGTCTTCTGTGAATTTAACTACAGGTATACCTCATTTTATTTCTCTTTGCTTTACTGTACTCTACAGATACTGTGTTTCTTACAAATTGAAGGTTTGTGTCAACCCTGCACCTAGTAGGTCTATTAGTACCATTTTTTCCAACAGCATCTGACTACTGCCTATTTCTGTGCCAGAGTCGGGTTAATAGTTCATAATTTTACATCATTATATTTCTTATGTTGATCTTTGATCAGTAGTTTTTGCCATTACTATGATGACTTGCTGAAGGTTCAGATGATGGTTAGGAATTTAGCAATAAAGTATTTTTTAATTAAGGTTTGTACACTGTTTTAAGACACAATGTTATCACCCACTTGGAAAGACTATATAGTATGGCTTACAACATAACTTTTATATGCATTGGGAAACCAAAAATTTTTGTGTGACTCACTTAATTGTGGTATTTGCTTTATTTCAGTGATCTAGAACTGAAGCTGTGTAATATCTCTGAGGTATATATGCATTAGACCAGCCAAAAGAACCTAGAAAGTGATAGGAAAGCCTCTTCCTCCCCTAGAGAGCCAAATGGCCACAAGCTTAGACAAGGAAGGGAGAAGAAACAGCAAGAGGAACACATTTACCAATGGACAACACAGTCTGTCATTGACATCACAGAGACCGTCAATCTTAACTCTTGGTAAGCATGACTAGTAACCTGAAGTAGAAATTTTCCCGGAGGAACTTGTAACCAATGCCTGTAAACCACATCAAGAACTACTAGAGCAAGATGAGGGCACAGCTGTCTATGGCCCTGGGGGCTATGCTGACACAATTTGAAAGTAGAATGTGTCAAGCGTGTTTGCCTCTGAGCATCAACATCAAGACAATATAGAGAGAAATCCTCAGATGTGTATAAAAGTTTGTCCATCTCAGAGGCCCACTTGGTTACATACATTCCTTTGCTAGATTTCTGTGGATTTTGTTCTATGTTTATTCTTCACTGAATTCATTTATATGCACTTAATACTGCAGACAATCAAATCATTCAAATTCCAGCCTATGGGACCCAATATACCTTCTACTACTACTCCTGATAGGTTCTATTACAAAAGGCCAGATGTTCTTTTCACATTTAATCCTCATGAGAACTTTATAAAAACAGGCATTTTGCCTTGATTTTACAGATGAGGAAAGCAAGTACAACCAAGCTAACTGTAATTTGCTCAAGGTCACTGGGATAAATTCACTTAGTGGAATCTAAAGTGATTTAGGTTCCTGTGCCCCTAAAGGAAAAAGAACAATGTCAAAATTTTATCTACAGGCTGAATACAAAATCTGATAATGAAAATCTGCTTATTGGATATCTGACTCACAATCCATACTAATGAACCCTGACTTTAGATATGCTTTCTAATAAGATTTTGGGTTATTTATGGGAAAATAGTATATCTCACACAAATGAATATTTAATGGTGTCATTTTGCATTTATTTTAAAATTTTAATGATGATGTTGAAATGTTTAATGGTGATGCTGTACCAAACAATGATGTTGCATCATCATCCATACACAGTTCACAGTATGTGGTGTATGACATCTGATGAGCCAACTACAAATTGTATATAGTAACACTAATTCTTTCCTTAAAACTTTCTTTACCTAAGTTATACATATATAGCTGTTCTTTAATTTATTTTGAGTAGGAAAATTGAAATTTCGTATTAAGAAAGATAAGGCTTTCCCCATTATAAAAACAAGCATGTAAATTAACATTTTAGTGTAACCTATGGCTACCACATTACAATGTAAAAACATTATTTGCTCATACTATTTCAGTCACATTCACTTTTCCATTTTAAATATTCTGAACAACTCTAGATAAGCACTGACTGAATTGCTTTAGTCCAAATTAAGTCCTTTGTATTGGTCCTATCTTGTAGAGTCCCTTGTTTCTTTTGTTCTATCATCTTCTACACAGAAGTATTAGCATTTCTATTTGCCTTTAATTTCTAATACTACCTTGAATTTCAATTGTGTATTGCATCTTAGAACCAACAGTCCAAAGAAAAGAGTTGTTAATAGTATCATTTTCATCAGAGGTTTATTCTATGGACTGAAAAGAGTTGTTAATAGTATCATTTTACATCAGAGGCTTATTCTATGGACCACATAAAAATTCCTATTTATTGTAAATCTTGTTGATATTATTCCTTTATTGAATCATCATTATTAAAAATGAGATACTTCAAGTAAGTATATTTCCACATTTCTAAAACTAAGAAATTAGTGCCGAAAAGCTCCATGGTGCAGTGATTTTATTCCAAGATTTAAAAATATATAGCATTCAATTCAAAGCAAAATTATGATTTTCTTTTGTATATATATGTTTAATATACTATAAAAATCCAGGTTCATTACTGGATTTTTTAAAAAGGCACTTCAAGATGACAAATTAAGGCCTCTCAAAGAAGTATAAGAGAACATGAGGAAAGTGATTACTGTTTGAAAAGATTAGCATAATGTACATATATTTACATGTAAATATATAACATTATCTTCTAAAAGAATCCTTGTATTTTGATTTTCAAAGGTCATTTATGGGAATGACTCAAAGCTCTCTTTTAGCACCATGAAGTTTCATGTGATGATTTACAATGGTTAACAAAGGTAGAATAAAAAACTAAATAAACACCTTGCAGAGTAAATGAAAACTGCTGAAAATTAAATATTTAAGGCTTAAACTCAAATCATTGTAACTATTAATAATGCCACAACAATGATGATCAGAGGAAGCCTCATTACATCATATTTCCACTAAAGCAATTGGTGTATCAGATATTCACCGGTGAGAATAAGATATTATATGTATTAATTACATTAAGTTTTAAGCAACTTCCATACTTGAGATACTATAAAAAATTCTCTCATCAAAAAAACTTCTCCAGAAAAAAAAGTTTCCTCCCTACCCTACATAAATCAAATGGATTCAATAAGATCAATAAATTTCTGATTTAATTCATATTATCAATCTATAATATTTTCTTTCGGTCTCAAGATAAAAGATCCATTGTATGAGCACAGATCTGTCTTATTAAAAACTGCAGTGATTAACCATAATATTTATATATATATATATACATATATATATATATAAAATAAAACTTACCAACTGGTTCCTTTTGATTTTGAAAGAGAATCTTGCTATTACTGCCATCCATATTTGCCATGTTAATTGTGTTGCCATCTGTCCAGTAGAGTTTCCTTAATTCAAAAAGAGATATGGTTTAAAAATATTAGATATAGACATACTTGTGGACTAGAAGCATGTGTTGAAGAACTAAGTTAATATTAAAGTATATTATTGGCTTAGGATTATTTTTTTTTCCCAGAAAGTCCCCAGATTATCGAGCCACTTGCCTGGGAAGAAGTACCACTCTTACTTTTTCCTGTCGTTTAAGACCCATTATCTCACTTATTTCTCCTCTACACCCAAAGCTGTCCATGGGCTTCTCCAGGCAAGAACATCGGAGTGAGTTACCATGCCCTCCTCCAGAGGAACTTCCTGCACCACAGATCGAACCCATATCTCTGATGTCTCCTGCATTGGCAGGTGGGTTCTTTACTACTAGTGCCACCTGGGAAGCCCTTAACATTAACTAAAGTAAATTATTTCTCGTTTAAAATCATTCATCAATATTGATTCCTCTTGATTTAGAAAAATCAGGTACCAGAGAAGGGAACAAAGTCATTTCAATCATTCCTGTTGAAAACACTAAGGAGCAAGACTTTCTTTTAGCTCTACATGAGTTCTCTACATGCATACCTGAAGACTAACCAGAAGACAGGAGAATGTGATCTAATTTGCAGTGACCATAACATCAACTCACAGTAAACATGTTATTAACAGCTGGTATCTGAAATGAAATTAACAACTTTTCTAGGCTTCTCTCTCTCTTTTTTTTTTCATTCTGAACTATCACTCGTTATAAACATAAATTGATATTTTACAATAATATATAAAAATTTATTTCATGCAGAAAGCAGAAATCTTTAACCAGGGATCTCCTATAATTTCCATATTCACTTTTGCCTTTTTTACTGTATAGCTTATATGTATATACACATATGTATATGTGTATGTCTTCTGAATTCAACAAAGTTTTTAAAAAATCGGAGCAAAGATGTAGAAAATTTTGAAAAGCTTAAAAAAAAAAATCATACTTTACCCCCTGACTGGATGAGCTGCTAGACACTGCGGCTTATCAATTCCATGGATAATTGAGGTTTTCAAGGAGCCATCTAGTCTTGCCACATTAATTTGTGTTTCATCAAATTCTGAGCTAATCCAGTATAAATTACGTGAGACCCAGTCCACGGCTAACCCTCTGATACTCTGAATATCTGTCCAACAGGAAAGAGAAAATCGCAAGTGAATGAAATTTCTCATTCTTTTGGCTTTTCAAGTCAGTTATTTTCTGTCTCAGGGAAAATTTAATTTACACTTTAATTTGTTAGCTAAAATTGTACAAGATTGTAATCTCATTCCCTTATCAAGCCCTTCTGAAGGCACGAATAATCATTAATGTCTTACTGCTGAGCCATTTGAAAACCTGAAGTAACAATTAGCATTGAAATTACACTAACAGTCAATGATTTGCTAGTAAACACTAAGGAGCAATGCAGGCATCAGTCCTATGCATGAAGATGACCAAAATTCAAATTAGAGGAATAGCTTCTCTAGTTGGTAGCACATCTTTCTAGTCAGGAGAAAGTACTGTGGGCCATCAACAAATGCACCATTTTATCTGCTAAGTGCCAATTTGTTACTGAAATTGAATAAAACCATTCAACTTTCTGAGAAGAACTACCAGAGTTGAACATCTTTAAAATGGATAGTTAACAGAAATTGACTGAGAGATGAGCAAGGAAACTAAACCCCTTTTAACACTCCTCCAATGTGGATTCTATAGAAATTACTGAAATTTAATTACGTTTTTATTCATCACAGCCAACATGAATATTTGGGTTGCTATTAGTTGATTATTCAATTAGGCATCTTTTTAAAAAATGATGGAAAGTGGGCTTAAATATAATTGCACAGTTTAATTAAAGAAACAAATTAAAAACAAAGTTAAAACGATGGATACTAGGAAATCTTTACAATATATTAACAGATACAGAGTTGAGTTCTGTTCCGTTCAGTTGGTCAGTCATGTCCCACTCTTTGCGACCCCATGGACTGCAGCATGCCAGGCATCCCTGTCCATCACCAAATCCTGGAGTTTACCCAAACTCATGTCCATTGAGTCGGTGATGCCATCCAATCATCTCATCCTCTGTTGGCCCCTTCTCCCACCTTCAGTTTTTTCCCAGCATCAGGATCTTTTCCAATGAGTCAGTTCTTGGCATCAGGTGGCCAAAGTATTGGAGTTTCAGCTTCAACATCAGTCCTTCCAATGAACACCCAGGACTGACCTCCTTTAGGATGGGCTGGTTGGATCTCCCTGCAGTCTCAAGGACTCTCAAAAGTCTTCTCCAACACCACAGTTCAAAAGCATCAATTCTTCAGTGCTCAGCTTTCTTTATAGTCCAACTCTTCCATCCATACATGACTAGTGGAAAACCATATCTTTGACTAGACAGACCTTTGTTGGCAAAGTAATGTCTCTGCTTTTTAATATGCTGTCTACCTTGGTCATACACAAGGCCAGTTTAATTCCCAGTTTGTAGCATTTGAATGCATTAACTGGGTATTGCCTTTATTTTAAAAAGTTTTAATATTTCCTAGCATGCTGTACCTCTTAGGGTTCTCCAGACTCCTGTTATTCAAATTTATCAGACATTTGGAGACTGTGCAAATGAAGATTTTGATTCAGTAGATGTGAGAAGGCCCCTAAGATTCTGCACATTAAAACTAATTCCCAAGTGCTGCAGCTACTGCTCCAGAGCAGTTGTTCCATGCCAAATGCTTCTAGAAATGCAGAGTGGCTGCTACTTAGCTCATCTAATTTCTGTCTGTTCTGTGCTCAGTCATGGCTGATTCTTTGTGACACCATGGACTGTAACCTGCTAGGATCCTCTGTCCATAGAATTTACCAGGTAATAATAATGGAGAGGGTTGCCATTTCCTTTTCCAGAGGATCTTTCCAGCCCAGGGATCGAACTTGTGAACTTTTGTCTCCTATGTCTCTGACATTGACAGGTGGATTCTTTACCACTGTGCCACCTGGGAAGCCCATCTAATTGCTACATCTTCCCTTTTTATGATTTTCAAAAGAAAATGACAAAAAGCAACATTTTCAAAAGGTGAAAACTCCAGATTTGGAAAATTTGCCAGCTAGTTCAAAATTAAAAAAAAAAAAAAAAGGATTCCTGGCATTTCTGGGTCAACTGTGATGTGCAATGCTGGCATAGGAGGCTCAACCTCAAATTTACATCCTTGAGTCTTGACAGAGCCTGCTTTCCTGCTCAATATGCATTTCATTATTTCTATTTTTTTTCTCCCTTTTATTGTTTTTGCCATACAATGCCATGATATCACCATGGGTTTACATATGCTCCCCCTCCAGAAACCCCTCCCTCCCCCTCCCTCCTCCCTCCCCCTGGGAAATCTCGATGCACCAGCCCTGAGAATCAATCCTGGGCTGGCGAAATAAATGGCAATCACAGTGTCCTAAAAGGTATTCCCCATGTTTCAATTTCTCCTCTAAGCAACAACTTCTCACTCTGCAAGGTACCTTTCATCATTAATTTCTGTTAAAATGGCAGGTTTTGAATGCAAACTTCATTTCTAAACCCAATGCTGGAAATTTACTTATATTTCTACTTATTCTCATCCAGTCTCCCTTTCATTGAGAAACAATAATAATAATAATAATATAACACCTTTGTAAAGCTAAACCTGCCATGTCAGATATTTATTTTGCTTCACCCAGGCTATTTTTTCTTCTTCCTTTACTCTCTGGACTTAATTGGTTACTAAGAAAAAATAATGAGAATTTCTGGCTTTTGTTCTAGGTTGGGTGCCTATTTTTTGTCTTTAATTAAGTCGCTTAAATTTCGGCTTCTTTTTCTTATCAGCACAGTGAGGCTAATTATAGATAATTCATAGGATTTTGTGAATATTAGATGATGTGTGTTTATGTATCTTAATTCAGGAATGAGGGATACTTTGCCAATCCTGAACTGCTTGGTACTGCAAAAATAAAGTTTTTATTTCCTCTAAAATACATGTTATCCAAAGTTATCTTACTTATTTTTTTCCTGCTGTCTCTGCTGCTCAAAATTCATTCACTTGTTTCTGACTGACTCCTAAACATACAATCTAGAGAATGCATTGCACTCTTAAATTGGAAAGCATAGCCAAATGCAATCTGTATGCTGTGCTTAGTCACTCAGTTGTGTCCGATTCTTTGCAATCCCATGGACTGTAGCCTGCCAGGCTCCTCTGTCCATGGGATTCTCCAGACAAGAATACTGGAGTAGGTTGCCATGGACTCCTCCAGGGTATTTTCCCAACTCAGAGATCAAATCCAGGTCTCCTGCATGGCAGGCAGATTCTTTATTGTCTGAGCCACCAGAGAAGCCCAAATGTAAGCTATTAATGCCTATTTAGTCCCTGTCAATTCTACGATCCGTGCTCTCTTAAATCTATTTCTATTTTTAATATTGCATAGCATACAGTCTTTTTCCTCTTTCAGGCAGTTGATTTAGTTGTCACCAGGTTATTTTTCTGACTAGAGAGCTCTGGATCATGACCTTCAATTGTCCCAAGGTATTCAATTGCTTCCAACCACTCAATGTGATGCTGAAATTCCTTAGCCTGGCTTTCTATGTAATCTGAATATAACTGTATGTCCAATCTTATTTCTCTCCATTTTTGATCCATAATCTTACCCTTGAGTTATACTGACATTTTCTCAGACTTCCATACTTGTCCTGATCTTTCCAATCTATATAGAATCACCTGGACCTCAGGGCCTACTATTTTTTCTAAATGTCATGCAAAATAGTCTAGTTGATAGGCAACATCGCCCTTCACCTGCAAAAACCTAATCAATTCTTCTCTATGTTCCAGTCTTAAAGATTTTCTCTATCTATCTAACTCAACAGGACTATATTTGGTCAATCCTTTTCTACGTAACATGGTAACTATTTGTGTACATACTACTACTTTCACATATACTTCTTGAAGATAGGCCCCTTGCTAATTTATCTTTATAGCTCTCCTTCTCAAACATATACACCATTGCCTTCAAAATAAATAGCTTTTGATGAATTCACAATATGGACAAACTATAATTATAAGGATATGTGAGCTAAGTTAAAAATATCAGATGTAAGATCCCCAAGAGTATTTTCAAGAGTACACATCTAAACATATTCAGGCAATCTCAATTCTCATTTTCTATCCTAACTCCACTTCTGTCCATTAGTTTGGAGCTTCTAATTATCAGCTTTATGTCTAAAATAAAACTTATATCTTTTTTGACCATCACTGGCACCCTACTCCAGTACTCTTGCCTGGAGAATCCCATGGGTGGAGGAGCCCGTTTGGCTACAGTCCCTGGGGTCGCTAAGAGTTGGATGCAACTGAGCGACTTCACTTTCACTTTCATCCATTGGATAAGGAAATGGCAGCCCACTCCAGTGTTCTTGCCTGGAGAATCCCAGGGATGGGGGAGCCTGGTGGGCTGCCGTCTACGGGGTCGCACAGAGTCGGACACGACTGACGCGATGCAGCAGCAGCAGCAGTAGTAGCAGCAACTGCCCAAGTATTATTGTTTTGGAATGTCCTAGTAAATTCACCACAAAGGGGTCAGGGGAAGAATAACAACTGCAATCCATTTAATGATATTTTTCTTTTTTTTTTAATAAAAATACAGAAATAATGAATTTATTCAACTCCTGTTTTCAAGTAAGTCAAGCCAAGATCTCTGACCAAGTTTTTCAGAAAGTTCAATTTCCTATATTCAATGACTCTCACTTCTTAAAGTAAGGCAGATTATATATTCCTAAAAGTCTTCCACTGCCACAAAAGTCCCTGGTGTATGATAAACTAAAACTTTGAAATGTGTTATTGATAACATAGGACAGATGGAAAAATCTTTAAATGCTAATACACGACTGTATGTTATATAAAATCATAAAGGAAGTCAAGTAGGAATATAGATGTTAGTGTAGCCACAGGGGCAACTATTTGTAATGAAAATCTAGAGATTCCTGGATTACTAGTTGCTCAGTGCAATAGTGTTCAGTCTTTAAACTGACAAAAAGTAGTAGAGCTAAACAAGTGCAATGCCAGGATATGAGAATGGTCAATATCCTCAGATGAGTTAAAAAAGCAACCTAGATGTCCATCAGCAGACAAATGGATAAGAAAGCAGTGGTACATATATACAATGGAATATTACACAGCCATTAAAAAGAATACATTTGAATCAGTTCTACTGAGGTGGACATAACTGGAGCCTATTATACAGAGTGAAATAAGCCAGAAGGAAAAACAGCTAATGCAAATATATGGAATTTAGAAAGATGGTAACGATTAGCCTGTATGCAAGACAGCAAAAGAGATGCAGATGTATAGAACAGTCTTTTGGACTCTATGGGAGAGGGCGAGGGTGGGATGATATGGGAGAATGGCATTGAAACATGTAAATTATCATATGTGTAATGAATCACCAGCCCAGGTTTGACGCATGATACAGGGTGCTCAGGGCTGGTTCACTGGGATGACCCAGAGGGATGGAATTGGGAGGGAGGTGGGAGGGGGGTTCTGGAAGGGGAACACATGTATACCCATGGCGGATTCATGTCAATGTATGGCAAAACCAACATGATAATGTAAAGAAAAATAAATAAATAAAAGAGAAAAAAAAGAAACAAACTATATATATATAAAAGGAGAATGATTCTTTAAATAAATATAAAACATTTTTTCTGGCTCTCTTCTGGGTATGAAAGAAAAAAGTCTAAGCATAGGTCTATGGTTGGGCAAGACATGCACCCACTGTTTGTGTAGGGGAATGGTTCTTTGCTTATAATGACTCCTTTTTCTCCAAAAGAAGCAATTTCAGATCCTCTAAGGAAGAAACAAATTTTCTCCACCCAAGCATTTACAGTTTCTACAGACTGAATTTGTTCTCATAATAGATCAGAAAAATTAAAACACACACAAAGAATAGGCATAAGAGAAAGAATAAAGAGAAAAATAAAGAGTAGGTTTTAAATTATTATGTGTAACATAAAGAAAACTGAGTGGATGATTTTAAAGGAAAAATTATACTTCAAAATAATAAGCAAGGTGTAACTATTTATTTTTAAAAATCTTAAAATGTATATAAATAAGAAATATAATGACAATATTAAAAGGATAATTATTTAGATGGATTAACCAGTAATTTAAACACTAGTAACTGCAAGACAACTTGTGAACTGCAAGATGAACTGCAAGACAAACTGTTAGCCAAAGAAAACAGAAACAAAAAAATTAGATGAGTTGGAATTTACGAATAACTTACCACATCTAGTCAGTTTCAGAAGGAAGGAATACAGAGACCAGGATAGAAAAAATGGTCAGAGACAATAGTTGAGGGTGTTTTCTCCCTGCACTGATGAAAGAGATGACCCAGTACAGTAAAGTTTAGATGGCTAAATAAAAACAGTCATGAGGAAAAAGAAGGACTTAAAAGCATTTAGAGAGAAAACATATATTCTGTGGGGATAAAAAAGGAATGACACATTAAACAAACACAGAGATTCTCAAGAGATGTGAAAAGATAGTAAAACGGTATCTGGAAAGGATTGAGAGAAAATGCCACTAAACTTTGAATGTGTATTCAACAACATTATATTCCAAACTACATCTCAACAACAAAATATTGATTTAAAAATGGGCAAATGACTCAATAGCTGTGTCTCTAAAGCAGACACAAAAATGACCAACAAGAATGCAAAAAGATATTCAGCATCACTAATCATTAGGAAATATGAATCATAAGCACAAGTATATTCTACCTCACACCTGTTAATTGAAAGTGAAAGTCATTCAGCCATGTCCGACCCTTTGCAGTACCATGGACTGTAGTCCACCAGACTCCTCCATCCATGGAATTCTCCAGACAAGAATACTGGATTAAGTTATTATTCCTTTCTCTAGGGGATATTCCTAACCCAGGGGTAAAACCCAGGTGTCCTGCACTGTAGGCAGACTCTTTACCATCTGAGCCACCTAGGAAGCCTTTCACAAGTAGGATGACTACTAATAATAATAGAAAATTAACCAACAAACAAAAAACAAGAACAACAAAAAAAGAAGAAAATAATAATATTGGCAAGAATATGGAGAAACTGGAACCCTTGTGAGCTGATCATGGGAATGTAAAATGGTGCAGGCTTTGTGGGAAATAGTATGGAAATTTCTCAAAAAATCAGAATTACCATATGATCCAGCCATTCCACCTCTGGGCATATAACCAAAAGAATGCAAAAGTCTCAAAGAGATACTTGTACACCTATGTTCACAGCAGCATTATTCACAATAGCCAAAAAGTGAAACAACCCTACATCCATTGACTGATGAATGTATAAACAAATTAGGATACATACATAAAATGGAACATTATTCAGCTTTAAAAAGAAAGGAAATTCTGACATGCTACAATATGGATAGACTTGCAGATATCATGCTAAGAGAAAAGACCCATTCATAAGAAAGTAAGTACTAGATGATCCCTTTTATATGAGGTACCTGTAGTAGTTTTAGAGAAATAGAAATAGAATAGTGCTTTCTAGAAAATGAGAAGAAGGGGGATGGGAAGTTGTTTCTTAGTGGGGAGAGTTTCATTTTGTAAGGTGGAAAGAGTCATGGAGATTGGTTACACAATGTGAATGTACTTAATACTACTAAACTGTACAATGAAGAAGGTTTAAGATGATAAATTTACATTATGTATATTTTACTGAGATTAAAAATTATCTTTATAAAAAGAAGACTAAACAAAACTATTTTCAGATATTATATCAATAACAAATTCTCAACTAAATTAAGATCATTGAAAGATATAATTCAGAGAGAAGGCCTTAAGTGAAAGAGGCATGGAAGGAAGCATGTAAACTGGTTAACACGTAGATAAATCTAAATAAAAATGGACTGGTTGTCAATTCTCTGCTTGTGAGACTCATCTTTTTTTTTTCTTTCTATGAAGCAGACTTACTGACACCAGCATCTTGGGAGTGGACACCAAACCTTCTGTCCTGAATCAGATATGCCTTCAAAGAGGAGGGGATTTATAACTCTCTGAGTGCAGATATGGCTTCAGCCAGTCAAAACTCATTTGCAGTGGGGTTTTTTTTGGCAAGCATTTCTCTGTTCTTGCTAGCAAAGCTTAAAAAAGCAAACTGGTAATACTTGTGAAAAGCTTTCTCAAGAGAACTCTGTAAATATTAAATATTCTGTTGCATTTATGAAAAACTCGGATCATAAAAGTATATATGTATGTGTGTATATCTATCTATCTATATGTTATTATATATATAAAACACATGATGGTAAGCAAACTAAGAAAACATCAGTAAATCCATAATCCATCTTAAGAACATTACAAATACTTTAGGAATCTTTAATGCTCATCTTCAGGTATTTTACAGCTCTCCAACTCTGAACAACTGAGTGTTTACCATGACCTTGGCTTTCTCACTTTTAACACTTAATGCATGCTTTCTAAATGTTTTCTTTTAAGAACCTAGGGGCAGAATTATAACTTCTTGACTAATCTTTATATGTTTTACACCCTAACCTTATAATTATTCCTGTCTTAGAGAAACAAATCACTGCTGATTAGGGAGAGAAGTCTGCAGCAAGTCTCTTTGTATTTTCATACGGATCAGTGTCTCTAATATCTTTCCAATTATTTGGTCAAGTTTACCTCTCTCATTTATCAGGTTCAATTATTTCTGTTTCCACTCTTGCTGTCTGTCATCTTCTTAGACCTAGCTTTTATTTTAGATTTGGATCATTTCTATACTCTTCTAAGTGTAACCTGTCTGTAATTTCTCACTTCTCCAATCTAGTTATTAAGCTTATACCTGCTTCATCTTCAAAAGTGTTTGACTGACCAATATCCATCTGTAAAAGTCTTCAGCAGTTTCCCACTGCATTGAGAGGGGAAAAAAAAATACAAAAACAGCTCCTCTGGTGTAAGACCCTCTGTTCTACTATCATATGAATCTTCTAGTTTACTCTTCTATAAGACCTATCTAGCTACAACTCTTTACTTGCTCTTCTTTATACATGTGTGTCCAGCTCTTTGTGCTTACTAATAGGCACAAACAGAATTAATCTTGCTAAATTTCCCCCAGAAGCCTCATTTGACTACCAGTGCCTAATGGAGAACTTAAGCAATCCGATGTAAGAACTTAGTACTCCTTGTGCTAATTTTCTGAGAATTGGCTTACACCTTATTAAACTCATTTCATTGAGTCTTTAGTTAGTTACTTATATTTAACTCTCACCAATTACAAAACTTCTAGAGCTTTTAGACTGTCTTAGATAAATAATTCCTATCTCCTCACACATTCATCATCTCAGATATAGAATTCAGAATATGGTGTAGGGGAAATAATAGTCTATGGAATAAGCTAAAACAGCCACTTCTAATTAAAAGATATAGCATATGCATAGCAAGCATTGCTCATATGGCACCCCTGCTATAGATATATCATTCTCGATGAATGGCATTTATAGGTATCATTTTAGCCTTTCTCTTTTTTCTTTACTTTTCTCTCTCTGTTTTTAAATTACAGATGTCTACATTCTTCCACCAAAAGGCTTCAAGGATGAAAATTAAAAATTAAAATACTATTCAGTTAAGTTCATTCGCTCAGTCATATCTGACTCTTTGCGACCACATGAACCACCAAATGCCAGGCCTCCATGTCCATCACCAACTGCTGGAGTTTATGCAAACTCATGTCCATGGAGTTGGTAATGCCATCCAACCATCTCATCCTCTGTCATCCCCTTCTCCTCCTGCCCCCAGTCTTTCCCAGCATCAGGGTCTTTTCAAATGAGTCAGCTCTTTGCATCAGGTGGCAAAGTATTGGAGTTTCAGCCTCAACATCAGTCCTTCCAATGAACACCCAGGACTGAGATACTTTAGGATGGACTGGTTGTATCTTCTTGCAGTCCAAGGGACTCTTAAGAGTCTTCTCCAACACCACAGTTCAAAAAACCAATTTTTCAGTGTTCAGCTTTCTTTATAGTCCCAACTCTCACACCCATACATGAATATTGGAAAAACCATAGCCTTGATTAGACAGACCATTGCTGACAAAGTAGTGTCTGCTTTTTAATATGCTGTCTAGGTTGGTCATAACTTTCCTTCCAAGGAGTAAGCATCTTTTAATTTCAGGGCTTCAATCACCATATGCAGTGATTTTGGATCCCTCAAGAATAAAATCAGCCACTGTTTTCCACTGTTTACCCATCTATTCCCCATGAAGTGACAGGACTGGATGCCATGATCTTAGTTTTCTGAATGTTGAGCTTTAAACCAATTTTTTCCACTCTCCTTTTTCATTTTCATCAAGAGGCTATTTAGTCCTTCTTCACTTTCTGTCATAAGGGTAGTGTCATCTGCTTATCTGAGGTTATTGATATTTCTCCCAGCAACCTTGATTCCAGCTTGTGCTTCTCCCAGCCCAGTGTTTCTCATGATGTACTCTACATGTAAGTTAAAAAAGTAGGATGATGATATACAGCCTTGACATACTCTTTTCCAGAGTTGTTCCATGTCCAGTTCTAATGTTGCTTCATGACCTGCATAAAGGTTTCTAAAGAGGCAGGTCAGGTGGTCTGGTATTCCTATCTCTTTCAGAACTTTCTAAAGTTTGCTCTGATCTACAGAGTCAGAGGCTATGGAATAGTCAATAAAGCAGAAATACATGTTTTTTGGAACTCTCTTGTTTTTTCAATGATCCACCGGATGTTGGCGATTTGATTTCTGGCTCCTCTGCCTTTTCTAAAACCAGCTTGAACATCTAGAAGTTCATGGTTCAGGTTCAGTATTGCTGAAGCTTGGCTTGGAGAAGTTTGAGCATTCCTTTGCTAGCATGTGAGATGAGTGCAATTGTGCGGTAGTTTGAGCATTCCTTGGCATTGCCTTTCTTTGGGATTGGAATGATAACTGACCTTTTCCAGTCCTGTGGTCATGGTTGAGTTTTCCAAATTTGCTGACATATTGAGTGCAGCACTTACACAGCATCATCTTTTAGGATTTGAAATAGCTCAGTTGGAATTCCATCACCTCCACTAACTTTGTTCGTAGTGATGCTTTCTAAGGCCCGCTTGACTTCACATTCCAGGATGTCTGGCTCTAAGTGAGTCATCACACTATCGTGATTATCTGGGTTGTGAATATCTTTTTTCTATAGTTCTTCTGTATATTCTTGCCACCTCTTCTTAATATCTTTTGCTTCTGTTAGGTCCATACCATTTCTGTCCTTTATCAAGCCCATTTTTGCATGAAATATTCCCTTGGTATCTCTAATTTTCTTGAAGAGTTCTCTAGTCTTTCCCATTCTATTGTTTTCCTCTATTTCTTTGCACTGATCACTGAGGAAGGCTTTCTTATCTCCGTGCTCTTTTTTGGAACTCTGCATTCAAATGGATATATCTTTCCTTTTCTCCTTTGCTTTTTGCTTCTCTTCTTTTCACAGCTATTTGTAAGGCCTCCTCAGACAGATGTTCCCCATGTAAGCTTTCTACTCAATTCAAGGCCTGTTATCAAAATCTAGATCTCACTGTTATTGCTGACCTGTTTTTGTTCATTCTCTGGACTAATTTTCATAACAGCTTTTATTGTCTAAGCATTTTTCTTACTAGGTAAAAAAATAGAGGAAATGTATGAATCCTTAGTATTCACTGACAAAATGGTTGGCAGAAGTGGAAACCAATTTTATGTAATAATAGGATTCTACTCTGAAATAGTCCAATTAAATTCAAAGTATCTTTGAGAGTATAATTTATATAGTAGCAATATTATCTAAAGGTGTGCATTTAAAATGATTTATATTTTTGCAGTTAAAACAAGCAGACTGTTTGCAAACTATTTCTAATCCCTTTCATAAAAACTTGATCCAAAGAGCCTCAGTGTTTTCCTCATAAAACAGTCTAACTTGAATAAAAATGGGGACTGCGTGGGGCAATGGATAGGTGGGGTCCTGATTTTTGAAGGTGGTTTGACATTAGACTTGGGCTGAGAAAAGGAGGAAGAATGTCTCAAGAAAAATTCCAGTAGATGGAGGGTAATGAAGTGAGAAAACAGAGGCCAACAGTATAAGAAGTAAGAAAATGGCAAAAAAATCATTTGCATGGAATCAAGAAGATGAAAGGATAAAATAAAGTACAATTACTGGCAGGATTTGAGATACTTTGATGAGTTCAGAAGCTGAACTACCAAAAGGTTATCTAAAGATTCTCTTCTTATGGAAGGACATATCAGTCCCTAACAAACTTTCATTCTTGAAGAAAGGGAAAGGCAACGTTGTTCAACTTGTCAGGTAGCCAGAGACTTAAGCAGTTGTCCTTGACAATGCCTATTCCTCAATCTTCATATTCAATTATTTCAAGTGTTTACTATTTGTAATCTCAAAAGTCTTGCCACATTCCACTGTTTCTTTTGTTTCCACCCTTTCCAGGCTTCCATTGCCTTTTACTAAAACCACTATAGCAAACTTATTTCCCAGGGTTCACTGCTCATCTATCTTCACCCTAAATCTCTTCAACTCTCTACTAAGAATAATATTTAAAGTGATTTTTCCAAAGCAAACTAATCACGTGGTCATACTCTTTTTAAAACATTTCCTCAGTTCTCATTATTTTCAGCATTAACATAAAAATAAACAATTTATCCCACATAGGCTAGTACAATTTGGTTCAGATTATTATTATTTTTTTAGATCCATCAACTTGCAACCCATGGACTATGGCTGCCAGGCTCCTCTGTCTATGGGATTTTCCAGGCAAGAATACTGGAGAGGGTTGTCATTTCCTTCTCCAGGGGACCTGGATTAAACCCCCATCTCATGAGTCTTCTGCAATGGCATTGCTAGGTGGCTCTTTACCACTGAGCCACTTGGGAATGCCTTCCTCCGCCTTCCTTCAAATCACTCTATTATGCTTCAAGGAGGATAATTAGTTAGTTCAGTTGTTCAGTTGTGTCCGAATCTGAGACCCCATTGGCTTCAGCACGCCAGGCATCCCCATCCATCACCAACTCTCTGAGTTCACTCAAACTCATGTCCATTGAGTCAGTGATGCCATTCAACCATCTCATCCTCTGTTGGCCCCTTCTCCTCCTGCCTTCAATCTTTCCAGCATCAGGGTCTTTACAAATGAGTCAGTTTTTCACATCAGGTGGCCAAAGTATTGGAGCTTCAGTTTCAGCATCAGTCCTTCCAAAGAATATTCAGAACTAATTTCCCTTAGAATGGACTGGTTGGGTCTCCTTGCAGTCCAAGAGACTCTCAAGAGTCTTCTCTAACACCACAGTTCAAAAGCATCAATTCTTCAGTGCTCAGCTTTCTTTATAGTCCAACTCTCACATCCATACATGACTACTGGAAAAACTATAGCTTTGACTAGATAGAACTTTGTTGATAAAGTCTCTTTATCATGGTCTTTGCAAGGACCATGAGATTAAAGAAAAAACGTGTCTTGTTTGATTCTGCAAGTCATGGCAAACAGCAGGTACTCAACTAAGATTCATTCAATAAAACAATAACTAACCCAGAAATCACATTATACCAAAATTAGAGCAAAAATGAGGATAATTCATGCTAAATATTCAGAGTTCAACCACTGCATTTATATGTATATCTCATTCCAGCTATATTTTCTACTTTTGAAAAATTTACTCTTTTCTCATTTTAAGATTATTAAATAAAAAAAAATTAATTAAAGGTTGTCAATTCAACAACATTCCTGAAAACCTATGATTCAACCTGCTGGGTCAGGAGGAGGATAGGAACAAGTTTTCTTGCTTATTTGTTTAGTCTAGTTCTGTAAAATTAGATGCAAAAGGAAGTTGATAATAAGTTTGAATCAGAGCAAACAGTCATTACCAATATCCTAAATTCTTTTTGGCAAATACACCTACACCCCAAAAAGAGTCTTCAAATCTGTTTACTTAGAAATCTGTTAATTTCAAGACCCATTCTGAATTTGTTTCTTCTTGCTAAGCTAAATTTCTAGTTATCTGATGACTACACTCAACATAATTATAGCATTAAACAGTTGTTAGAATACAGCATGCTATTAAATCATTGAATAATCAATTCCAACTTTCAATTAACAACATAGAATTGGATAATAGAAAAAGAATACAAAAGAGACACAATTATTACAGACTAAATAACAAACATTTTTCAAGTTGTATAGTAGAAATCCTTTACCTCTTGAAATAACAGTTTCTAATCCAGTTCCATTAATAAAAGCCCGTTTAATGGTTTGTGTCTTAATGTCTGTCCAGTATAGACGTTCTTCAGAAGCATCAAAGTCTATCACAGTAACATCATCAATATCAGGGACTGTAAAGGCCGTGATAAAGTTAAAATATGGGTTATCAATATCCACGCCTCTGATTTCAGAACGTCTTGCATATAGAAGAAATTTCTTCATTTCTAGAAATGAAACAGAAATGTTTTTCTTTATAAGATTGGCAGGTTTAAAGCAGCCTAGAAATTCTAAACATTTGTTGATGATTTAATAGGTTTTTAGCATATGAAAGGCATGACCAATATTTGATAAAAATATGAAAAATTAGTTAAAATCCTTAATTCATTTTTCTTAATGCCAAGAAATTATTAGTAATTGATCTGATCTTAGAATTTCAAGCAAACTTGGTAAAAGACATGAACTTTACAAATCTCAAACAGCCACATTTGTCTTTGTTTATAATCATAGCAGTGTAGTAAATGATTTTTGAAGGAATCTAACAACATTTTTCTCTATATGATCTTTGAATAAAATGAGGTTTAGCATTGCTTTAAAGATTATGTCCATGCTTTTCCTACCAAAATTAGGCTAACATTAAAGCATAACATACTGTAAATTTTTGTGAATCTGTAGTAACTAACATTCTGAGGCATTCTATTATTTCTACTTAAATAGGCACCTTTCTTGCACCAAGTTTGAGAAATATTAGTAGATTTAATAGAAAGAGGAATCACGGATATTTTGTTCTCTTGTTTTTCTTCTTTGGGGTTATTGTTGATATTTGAGATATGTTATTATTGTGAAATATTAGTTAAAGCCAAGAGTACCTAAATTCCTGAGTTAAAATTTGGTGAATACACTTTTATCAGCCCTTCAAAACAATTGTTTTGCAAGTCAATAAAAATTACTAATAAAACAAAGCACAGTTTGATTTTCATTCACAAATTTTAGTATCAATTTTTGATTTAAATATGCTGTTTAGAGTTTTTTACAAATCTTCCCAAATTATATATTTTACTTCATATTTTCTCCCTTCAAGTTGATAATCCGCTATAACATGATGCTGAAGTAACTTTGGGGTGGGGAGATTAAAGCTGTTAAGTCCATCTTTGTTATGAAAGTTTCCTACATCATCATTTTTTGATAATGCACTTTCACTTACAAATCTCCCTGTTCTGTAGAGATAAACCAAATAAGAAAGTAGCAAGAAAAAAAGTAAATAAGATAATAAGCAGCAAAGTGCAGCCTATCACATATTTAAAGAATTTGTCAGTGTCACCGAAAGTAGACGAATCATCAACCGAGTGAAAATAGCAGCACCTCAAATGGTGGTTTTTAAGGACATTAAAAACCTCTCCTGCTTTGCTGTGAGGAAAATCCAAATGCTAATACAATCTGAGAGAAATCACTTTGGAGTTTCTATAAGATCTGGGAGAAATTTACCATAGCAGGTCTTCTTGTTGGAGGAAAGCTTCATCAAGTGGGGGCATGCACAGGCAGCACTCCTATTATGATTGATCAGACACATGTGCGAGCAGGGGCCTCTGCCATCATTAGCTGCACAGGGATTGGGAGCTGTAATTACACAGTGAAATATTAACAGTGAAGAAGGAACAATGTATTAGGGGACCTCTGAGGGTGACAAGGGTTATTCACTTAATGATTCAAAGTGAAGTTCCCTAGATAGCACACATTATTCGAGTGATTAATATGACAATAATGACAATCATACACAGTTATTACATTAATAAAAACATTTTTCCTCATCAAAGATAACAACTAAGATAACTCCCTCAAGTTCATCGAAGATGAATGATATTCATTCTATTGCCTTAGGAGCGAAGGATATTTTTTTTTTAAGTATTTAGTCTGAGAAACAATCAGGAATAACTATTAAATTCTGTATTTAATTAAACTCAGGTAGATGATCATGCAGGTGTCAGGAGCTCCAATTGAGAAACTGCTGTTACATATACTGTGTATCCTTTCAGGTCATTTCTTTTTCAAATCAGAGGCCTATATGAATAAAAATGTCATCTTCCTTTATTAAAAAGATGTCTTTTGGGGGGGCTGTAGTAACTTATTCCATGACTAAATATTGCTACATACTCATACTTACTATATCCCACCATATGCACAACTTGATATCTTCACATTTAAAATGGAATATTAAATTTTGTGTTTGATCTCATTCTCTCATTCTTTTGTGTTTCTTATTTTGTTATTATTAGGTAGTTAGAATAGGAAAAAGGAGTCCAGAATGGCAGTGGCTAAAAGACAAGGAAGGAAAAAGCCTGAGAAAATAGAACAAAGGAAGGTCCAAGGACTGGAGCGAGGACCTCAGGTAGAACAGACAGATTTCCTGGCTAGCCCAATCTACATAGGGCAGGCCCGGGGGAGGAGAAACATAGAAAGAGGAGCCAAAGGACTGGAGGTTTCTCTCTTTTCTGTTCGTGTCTTTTGGGTCCTCATGCCCTCATGCCTCAAGGATGTATTTTCCTTTATTTTCTAAATAAAACTGAGCTGTAACATGGAGCTGTAACACCGATCCATCCGAGAGCTGTAATGCTGGTCCATCACTTAAATTTTTTATTGTGACGAGACAGAACTGAGGAAATACACACTCCCCAGACACATCACCATATTTTTTGGATAAGATTTTAATCTCAATTGATCCAATGTTCTCTTAAATATTATTTTTATAAAGCCTATCTAATAGGACAAATTGCATAGAACTATACTGGTCAATTGAAGGCAGAAAAGAATTATACCTTCTGATCTCAGCAGCAATATTTCAGTCTTCAACTAATAATATTTTCCTATCAAATGGATCTATTGTTAAGGGTAGCAATATCAGTCTTATATACCTTTAAACCACAAAGGATAAAAATCAATAGATTATAATAAGAATTGAAAAATTATGAGAAACTAACTAAATTTAATAAATGTGCAAGGTGGCCTTTGGCAGTCTTCAGGACCTTCCCACAAGATAACAAAAATGATCCATATCTATGCATTTGATTTAAAAAATAAAAACAAAAAAGAAAATGAAAGACTCAAATATTGTTTCAAGCAAATCAATTAAGGACAAAAATTATTAGAAAATAGTGGAAACCAAAGTTGAGAGATTATGAGTGTAAGTCGCTCTGTCACATAGTATCTGTACGTACTAAGTTGCTTAGGTCATGTCCGACTCTTTGCAACTCTATGGACTGTAGCCCCCCAGGTTCCTCTTTCAATGGGATTCTCCAGGCAGAATACTAGAGTGGGTTGCCATGCCTTTCTTTAGGGTATATTTCTGACCCAGGGATGGAACTTGTGTTTCCTGCTGCTCCTGTATTGCAGGCAGATTCTTTACCACTGAGCCACTGGGGAAGCCTAGCATATGGTATAAATGCCACATATTCTGCTTTCTTTCCTTTTAACTTCATCTATTATAATTGGCTAAGATGGTAAGTAATCTGTAATGTAGGAGACCCAGGTTCAAACTCTGGGACAGGAAGATCTCCTGGAGAAGCAAACGGCAACCCATTCTAGTATTCTTGTCTGGAGAATCACAGGGATAAGAGGAACCTGGTGGCCTGCAGTTCATGAGGTCAGAGAGGACTGAGTGACAAAGTAGCAATACTATAATGGGTGTCTTTAAGGAACTAAAGGTTAGAAAAGCAAGAGGTTAGATGGGAAGATTATTAAGGAGCAAAGATGTTACCAAAAAGGAAGTGAAATAAAGAGGCACTGTTAAACTGTTAGCTACCTAGAGTAGGGTTACCTCGTTACTGGTTAATAGGAAAAAACCCAAACCTCAAAGTTTTCAATTCTTTAAAAAAAGAAAAGGATGGGGAAGAAGAAGGATAAAGAAAAAAAAAGAGTAGAGGGAGGAAAGGGAACAAGGAGACATTTGTTTAAAAACATTGACATAGAAAATGCTATTCCTCTCAAAGAAATGAAAAGCATAATCCATGACAACTCAATAATAAGTACTTGGATTTCACTTTAAACATCATTATCTTTAGCCTGGAATCATATTAACTTTTCTCAACATCCTATAATCATGATAAAAAGCTTTCTGAAATCAACAATAACATGTTAATTATACACACACACACACACACACACACACACACACTAAAGTAAAAAATACACTTTGTAGCCCAATATCTGTATTAATGATAACACTGTAAGGTAATATTAATGATATTTTTTGTTTCATGGTGAGGAAAAAACCACAAAGACATCTTTCAATTTTTATCTTTTCTCACTTTGAAATAATGGAGTTAAATCTTTTTGATGTTCTTTCTAACCATACATTTAAATAGATACTTACTCTAATTACCAAATTACCAAATTTTATTTTCATACTCACATCTTAGTATAAATCAAGGGTTAGAAAATATGGATCCTGGAGCCTTATCTAGTCCACGGACTATTTTTATGAATAAAGTTTTATTGGGCCATAGCTATGCTCACTAATTTACATGTTATCCACATTACTTTCTCACTATAATAGCAGAGTTGAGCAGTTTCAGGAGTGACCATTTGGCATAAAAAGCCCTAAGATATATTTTCTGGCTCTTTACAGACAATACCTGATATAAAGTTACTATTTTATAAGACATACTATTGCAATATTCAATATTAATAAAAAGGTTGTAAACCCCTACAAAACCAAAGCTATCCCATGTATTGTATCCAGGAGATGGGAAAAACTGACCAGTCAATGGGATGCTATAAAGAATATTAACAGATGAAATCCAAACATAGGTGTGCTACCATTTCCTCCAAGGTTTTTAACACTAGCCAGATTGGTTTGCTCAGTTGCTCAGACATGTCCAGCTCTTTGTGACCCCATGGATTATAGTCCACCAGGCTATTTTTTTCATGGCATTTTCCAGGCAAGAATGCTGAAGCGGGTTGTCATCTCCTCCTCCAGATTTTCTAGACCCAGGGACTGAACCCACATCTCCTGTGTCTTTTGCATTGTTAGGCAGATTCTTTACCACTATGCCACCTGGAGGCCCTCCAGATTGATTTGCCTGCTGCTATTTTACCTTTCATTTTTTCTTAATTTGTTTTTTAATCCTGATCCACCCTGTTTATTTTTATTAAAGATGTCATAAGCCTTCTAAACTCATAAAATTTTAATTTCAATGATTTTTTTTTACTTCTCTTTCACTACCATATTTAATTGTCAAGTATTATCAGATTTGCCTATTATGCACCCTTTCTTTCCATTTTTACCTCTCCTCTTGCAATATAAAATTATTTCATCACTTTGGAGTAACTGCTATAACCATGTAACTAGTATTCTATGATACTGTCAAAATTATATTAATCTCTGTTTCAAAGATATCATCTTATCTTGTAGTTTCATCTACCATTTTCCTTCTACATACACATTATGCACATGCTAAAAAGAACTCCAAATTTTCCCTTGAACATGTATAGCTTGTCTTTTTCTACTTCCATAGAAAGTATTTTCTTCCTATAGAATTTCATTACCAACATCCTTATATTATTATTTCATGAATCAGCTCAAGCTATTTTTCTTTCACCAAATATTTTCTAATGAAGCTTGATAATGCTGATTTATTCCAAGTCTAAATATTGGTTTAAATTATCAATATAAAAGGAATTAGGCATTTATTATTTACTGTCTTATTTTCTAATTGTCTGTGACATGTATTCACATATTTTTATCATTATACCCTGATCTCTCTAGGTAAATCAGGGGTAGGGCAACTATTTTTTTGTTGTTGTTTTTTTCTATAAGAGGCCAAATTGTAAATATGTTCACTTTTGTAACCCTTATGCCCTTTCTAGTAATTTTTCAACTTTGCTACTACAACAAAAAGCAGCCATGAAACTATATGTGAATCAACACGTTAGCTATGTTCAAGTAAAATTTTATTTGCAAAATTTGCAGAAGTCTAAAGTTAGTCTGAGAGCCTTAGTTTGTCAAATTCTGAGTCTTAGTTTGTCAAAGTCTATACTGGCAGGAACTATGACTTACCAACATATATATAGTTTTTCTCCTAAAATTTCCACATGCTATATTACTCTTATGGATTCATACACATGCTCATAAGCATATGCATGTCTATGTTCTAAGTCAACAATCTAAAATTTTGAAAGTAAATTAAAAGGCTATATCTATAGCTTTAGGAGAGCTATAGATTAAAACATTAAATAATGCATCACTACAATACTGGAGAATGAAAGGCTAATTATGCAATCATATAAGACTGATGTGTGCTCTGTGAAGAAAACAATATCATTAAGATAATCTCATATTTCATGCAAAACTGTGTTTAATTGCAGTCCATATTTCACCAGCAAAATATAAACACTTTAAACCCAATTACTTCATCCGTTAAGTTCAAATAAAATATATGTAAATGTGGATGCAATATAAAATATATACAATATTTATTTACCTACTAATATACTAAGCTTAAAGCAGAAGACTCTCAAGACCCAATGTTAGATAAGAGAACTAGTTTTCTCTGTCCTGTGTAGTCACTGTTGATGGTAATTAATACTCATGTTAATGAAATTTATTGGTACAAAATAATTATTAACATAAGAAAACAATGCATATCTGTTATAACTATATTTTTAGTTAACAATTTTCCTTTGGAAAAGAATTTAAGTTTTTGAAAAGAATTTAAGAAATATCTTACTAGTAAGGATTAATTCCAAATCCTTTTTCCCTTTGACAAATATCTAAAAATTATAATTTTAGTATTTGATGTTGAAGAACTAGAGGAATCCCATATTTAAAACACAGATATGATAAAATGTGTGCAAGTATAAGATGTTCTTATTGCTTTAATTTTATAAGTTTCTATCAATACCAGGTATGTGAGAATTACTTTCATCAAAACTCATATTTTACAGATTAATTTTATACTGTACTCTATTTCTACAAAGTAGAAAAAAACTCTAAAAATCTTATCTTCTATTGACAGTTGTATTTAAGATTTAAAAGCCACATATACTATTTCCATTTATTTGTGTACAGTTTTCTGTAAAAAGAGTGAATTCAAACATGTAATATCATGCTACATTTTTTGGTGAGATATATCTTAAAATACCAATGAATTTTCAGATTTCCTAAGAGGTGCTATGTCTTTCTGACTTGCTATTTACTTTTACTTGCTGTATAATTTAAAATAAGATACATGTTTGCCAGACAAATTTCTATCTTCACAATGATTTAATAATCACAAAACTTTTGTCTAAAACAGTGGTTCTCAACCAATGGTAGTGGTGGTGAGGGGGGATTTTGTCCCCTCAGGAACAATTGAGAATGTCTAGAGACATTTTTGAATGACATAACTGAGGTTACTAACTGGCGTTTTAGTGAGTAGAGGCTAAAGATGCTAATAAACTTCATATAATGTAAAAGAATGCCCCTCCCCGCCCAACTAAGAACTATCTACCTCCAAATATAAAAGGTACAGAGGTTGAGAAGTTTTGATCCTGGATTAGAACTCTGGACACTGCATCTTAATGTATCTGAATGAAGAGCTCATAAACACCTACATTTGTATTTCTGAGGCAAGTACATCAAACAATCAGTACCAAGGAAGAAATAATCTTATGATTTCTTTGATACTAATCTTATCCACTGTTCCAAGAGAAACTATATTATAGCATAATTTTTAAAATAGCAATTTATAATGCAGCTATACTTACTACCTACCTATAAATTCATTTACAGTTTAGTTGTTTGCCATTTGTATTACATTTTGCCAAAGAAATAATGCTAAAATGTAAGTTAAGTTTTTCAGGTGAACCAACAAAATTCACTAATTCAAAATGTGGTTTAAAGATGCTACAGAAAGATTTACTGAGAAATTAAAGTTGATGCAGGTCTCTATAACTAGCAATGGGAGCAAAAGACTACCTATTACAGAAAGAAGGTATAAGAGTAGAAATTGAGTTCCACTGTGATTTTTCAAATCAAAAGTTGGAATGACTTAGCAACATATTTCAACTCTTATTTCTCCTCTTTATTGCTGATTTTGTCTTTCTCTTTTACTTGGCTCTCAGTATTGCACAATATTTTAATACCTCACAGAAACCTAACAAATTTGCTTAGATCTCAAAACTTCTCTTTGTTTTGCTATCACCTGCCTTTCACTTTGCCTCAGTCAGAAATCTCATCCCTTCAAAACTGCTGATATCAAAAAGTAAAGGTGGAAAAAAAAAACACAAAAAAGTAAAGGTGGAGGCATTTAACTGTTTCATATCAGCTTTCCATTCTTAAAAATTTTAGTATTAATCGCCAGCCCAGGTTTTATGCATGATACAGGTTGTTCAGGGAGGATGCACAGGGATGACCCAGAGGGATGGAATTGGTAGGGAGGTGGGAGGGGAGTTCTGGAAGGGAAACACATGTATACCCATGGCGGATTCATGTCAATGTATGGCAAAACCAACACGATAATGTAAAGAAAAAAATATATATAAAAGAGGAAAAAAAATTTTAAATATTAGTATTTTAAACTAAGGTCTGTTTCAAATTTTTATTATTTATTTATTTTTTTAAGCTGTGTGATTCTGTTTCATATTTTATTTTTTTGGCCATAAAATGCAGTATGTAGGACCTTAGCTCCCTGACCAGGGACTGAACCTGTTCTGCCTGCATTGGAATCAAGCAGTCTAAACCACTGGATCACCAAGGAAATTTCTTAATGTCCATTTAAATAAGGGAAAAAAAAAAAAAAACAACTTCTGTTGATAGTATATAAATATGTGAAAGAAAGAGATACCATAAAACATTGGGAAATAGTATTTTCAACAGAATTAATAATATGTAGAATGGAAGGAATATATAAATGCAAGCAGGGACAGAGAGAAGAAAATGTTTTATACGACAGGTCATTAGATCTTGATATAATAAACTGTGGAAGTGAACAATTTAAGTAACCTAAAAATATTTGGGATTCACCTCCACCACACTGAAACATAGTTTTAAGAGTATTACATTTTTTTAACTTTTTTTAATTGAAAATGTTGCTTGTAGTTAAATATACTAATAGTTCCAAGTGGAATCCCTTTTTCTTTAAGTTTTATAAGTGATACTTTGTTTCCTAAAGCAGCAATAATATTACTAATATTCTAAGGGGCTTCCCTGTTGGCTCAGATGGTAAAGAATCTGCCTGCAATACAGGAGACCCAGATTTGATACCTGGGTTGGGAAAATCCTCTGGAGAAGGGAATGCTACACAATGCAGTATTCTTACCTGAGGAAATCCCATGGACAGAGGAGTCTGGTGGGCTACAGTTCAGGGGGTTGCAAAGAGTTGGCAATACTGAGTGACTAATATTAATTAGATACACACACTAATTAATACACACACACACAATATTCTTAGAAACTATTTTTTTAAATAGTATCAGCTAATTTTCTTGCAAATGTTGTCAAGAAAAGTTTCATTTTCCAAAGAAGTATTTTCCTGAAACAGCTTGAAGTCTTAAATCATTTCAATGTTAAAACTACTCCATGAGAAACAGCCTGGAGTTCACCTTGTATTGTCATAACATAGAGGGCAAGTGAGATAAAAATTGATAGAAAAAATAAAAGCTTCAAAAATGGAATAATTTATCTTTATCACAATAAGCTAGAAAATGTGCTAAGTGTTTCTATAAGCATTGTTCCCTTTATTCCTCTTACTGGTCATTTTCGTTCTTACAAATAAATTACCTTCATTTTATAGAAGTGTTAACTTAATTTTGAAAATGGTGAAAAAAAAAGAATACTTACAATCATACAACTTTTAAGAAAGGCATACATTTTTGGATATCAGAGTGCAACCACTAACCATTATATATACTACCTTTCTAAATGAACTTAGATTCATTTATTTGTCCATTTAATATGGGATAGATAATGGATACTGTTTTGGAATATGATTTTTTAAATATATATATTTAATCTAATTGCTATAAAAGTGACAGTGCACTAATATTCCATTCATTCTGTTTCTGGATTTTTGACTTGATTTTCTAAAGGGTATTGTCATTTTGATTTGTTACACAAAACAGTTTATACATTTGCCAGTTGATAGGTGTTTCAATAACAGAATTAAAAGGGATGGTTGAGTCCACACCAGTGTTTGAGAGTAAAATAAAGTGGTCTCTGCAAAATAGTACCTTTAGTATCAAGAGATACTAAGTCCCCATTGAACTGAAGCCTTCTCAGAAGAAAAGCTTCTTTAAGAAAAGTAAAACATTTTTTAATTGGTGAAAATCTAATTAATAAAAACATCTTCAAAACTCTACATTTGAAGTGACAATCATATTCTTAAGCTATTTCAAGAAAAGATTCCAGGGCTTCCCTGGTAGTCCAGGGGCCAAAGAGTCCGCCTGCCAATGCAGGGGATGCAGGTTTGACTGTGGCTCCAGGAAGATCCCACATGCCACGGGGCAACTAAGTCTTGTGCGCAGCTACTGAGCCCATGTGCTGCAACTGCTGAAGCCTGGGGCCCTCGAGCCCATGCTCTGCAACAAGAGAAGCCATCACAATGAGAAGCCTGCACACCACAACAAAGTGTAGCCTCTGTTTATCGCAACTAGAGCAAGCCAGTGCAGAACAGCAAAGACCCAGCACAGCCAAAAATACATACAGAAATAAATAAATAACTCAAAAAAAAAAAGATTCCAATCAGAGAAAGTGAGGAAAGAAATGTGAAACAAAATTGAAAAATACACACAAAAAAATCGATAGTGTTGTAATCTTTCTATATCCATGAAACAACACAACTCCACTATTGGGTATTAAATCACAACTGAAGTTGTGATTAAGAAAACATCTTTATGGTGTCTGAACCAAGAATTAAGATTAGAAAGATTCTGAGCTCACCTCCCCCATGGATACACCAAAAACTACATATAAAACAACTATCTCTGAGAATAGCTAAAGTAAAACAGATTTTCTACAACTAAATATATAAAGAAAAGATGACATTGAGACAGGCAGGATAGATAGCAACTCAGTCGAGTTAGAAGATACACCCTCAGAGTAGAGATACGTAAGTGGGAGGGTTATCACAACTGCCTAGGTCTATACTGAGGAGCCCAAGTTCCATCAAGAATTTCTTCCCAGAATGTCTGGCTTTAAAACCAATGGGGCTTACTTCCAGAATATCCAAGGGGCTGTGAAGTGAGACTCACTCTGTTTGTGACTGGGTTGTCCACAAACTCAATAGCTCTGACTCCCAGTAGAGAAGCAGTACAGTTAAGCAAAATGAGGAGACAAAGAATAGCCTCCCAATGAAAGATCAACAAAAAACATCAGAAAAAGAACTAAATGAAACAGAGATAAGCAGTTTATTAGGTAAAGCGTTCAAAGGAATAGTCATAAAGATTCTCACTGAACTTGGGAGAAAAATGGAATAACTCAGGGAGTACCTCAACAAAGGGATAGAAAATATATTTAAAAATAGCAAAATAGAACAGAAGAAAACCACTGAAGAGAAAAATACATTATGGAGAATCAACAGCCAGTTAGAGGATGCAGGATATACAAGTAATCTGGAAGATAGGTAGTGGAATTCACTTAAATAAAACAGCAAAAAGAAAAAAAAAATATATATATAGATATATAGATATATATATGTATATGTATATAAGATGCATATATATATATATTTGAGTATAGTTTAAGGGATCTATAGAATAACATCAGGTATATAAATTATCCCATTATAGGGTCCCAGAAAAAGAAAAGAGAAAAGAGAGAAAACCTATGTGAAAAATAAATGTCTGAAAATATATAAAATATATCCTCCTTCCCTAGTGGCGCAGATGGTAAAGGATTTGCCTGCAAGGCAGGAGACCTGGGTTCAATCCCTGGGTTTGGAAGATCCCCTGGAGAAAGGAATGTCAATCTACTCCACTATTCTTGCCTGGAGAATTTCATGGACAGAGGAGCCTGGAGGGTTATAGTCCATGATGTTGCAAAGAGTCAAAGATGATTGAGTGAATAATACTTCACTTTCGTTATATTTGCCAGATATAAAATAAATGTCATTGTTGTAAAATACAACAGGGAATATAATCATAAATATTTTAATACCTTTGCAGGGTGACAGATTGCTATTAACCTTATCATGGTGACCAACTTATAATGTACTCTACAAATGCCAAAACACTATGTAATACCCCTAAAATTAACAATATAGTGAACTATATTTTAAAAAAATTAGTTTAGAAAAATAAAAACTTTGGTCTGTGAGAGGGCCCAGATAAGGGCACCAAATCCACTGGATGAGAAAAGGTGTGCATACTAGAGAGGGAATTCACATTTTCTTCATATTTACAAACAATTTAATCTTTAAGGTGGGGAGGACTGTAAAGCAAAGTAACTAAGAAAACTGTCTATCTACCTGTCTATCCATCCATCCATCTATCTTTCTATCTATCATTTACTTAACAACACTTACACTGTGCTTACTATTTGCCAGGTATCTTCTGTGCTTTTAAGAGACTAATGCATTTAACTTTGCAAGGACTCCAATTTATAGTTGAAACAACTAACATAATGGTCATGCTGTCAGGATATGACAAAGCTAGAATATGAACTAGTCTGGTTCTAGAAGCTTGCTCTTCATTATTATGTCTCCTAAGCTGATTGCTATGAAGGTTGTCTTTTTTTTTTTTTTTGCATTTATATTTTGTTACTTAACGAAATAATCTTATTATTTAATGAACTATATTTTTTAGTAAAAACGAATTCAACATTTATACTAACCTCAGACATATTTAAGATCACTGGGACACATGCAAACAATTCTACTGAAAGCGCACTAAATAAAATTATAGCTGATCTTCTTCCAGGTTGCCAAATCAATGAATACCTTTATGCCTTGATCTTGCCTGACTGCTCTACAAGAGTTAACACTATTGACCACTGTCATCTTGAAACTCTTCTCTTACTTTTTTTGACTGTGCCCTTTTGGTTCTGAAATCTCTTGGCTATCCTCTTCTCAGCATCTTTCTTTGCCTTTCTCATTTATATTAGTTTTC
The DNA here is from genome assembly GCA_007570785.1 of Antilocapra americana. NCBI lineage: Eukaryota > Metazoa > Chordata > Mammalia > Artiodactyla > Antilocapridae > Antilocapra > Antilocapra americana. The sequence continues at coordinate 17,628,370 of ML660200.1, forward strand.
TCCAAGGTTCTGTGCTTGTCCTTTTCTAATTTTATATAATAGTCTTAGGAAATCTTATTTATCTTCTTATCTTCAATCTACAATTGAATGACTATAAAAACTCTAGTTTCAGATCAAATTCTTTTTGCCTTTATAACTCTGAATACTCAACCATGTCCTAGAGGTACCTCAAATTCCACATATCCAAACTTTAATTTTTTGATTTATCCTTTAATTCAGGTGCCAGTAAGCTTTGGCCTAAAGGTTAATACTGCCCTTTGGGTTACTTTTTTAAACTGGAGGAAAAACACCAAAAAATAAAAAATAAAATTTTATAACACATGAAAATTAAATGAAATTTCAATTTCAGTGTCCATAAATAAAATGTTATTGAAACACAGTGATGATCATTCACTTCACTACCTCAGCAGAACCAAGTAGTTCAGAAAAGATCGTATAACCTGCAGGGCCTCAGACACTTACTTCATGGCCTTCCACAGAAAAAATTCTGCTGACTCCTCCCTTATGTGGCCTCTGTGTCACATGTTGATAGCGAAGCCAATTATAGAAACTAGAAAACTAAAGACATTTCAAATTCTCCTTTTCTTGCCAAACTCCCCTACTCTACAAATCTCTATGACCTTTTTTTTTTTTTTTTTTTTTTCTTTAAACTGACTTTGCCTCTAAGTATATGACAACTCCAGGCTTCCCAGGTGTCGCTAGTTGTAAAGAACTAATGCAGGGAATGTAAAAGGCATGGGTTCCATCCTGGATTGGGAAGATTCCCTGGAGAAGGTTATTCCAACCCATTCCAATATTCTTGCCTGGAGCATCCCACGGACAGAGGAGCCTGGCAAGCTATAGCCCATAGAGTTGTATAGAGTTGGACGCAAATGGAAGCAATCTTAGCACACACACACATACTCAATTCACCATTCTCTCCATCCTGGTATCAGCCATCTCCTGATCTACTGAAGAAGCTATGCTCTATATCCTACTAGTCTCCTACCCACAGTTGTGTCTCTCTAGTCTACCCCTTGTGTAGATGAAGTCAAGTTTCAGCATGTACTTCTGTTATTTTCCCTCCATTGATCAAGTAGTTTCAATGTTTATCTCATTTCTTCAGGGCAGTGGTTCTTAAGGCAGCATCAGCATTCCATGGGAATTTGTTAAAAATGAAAAATCTCGGGGAGGGAACGAAGATGGTGGAGGAATAGGACGGGGAGAACACTCTCTCCCCAATAAATATACCAAAAGAACTTTTAAAGGCCGAGCAAACTCCAAAAAACAGGAACTGAATGCTGGCAAAGGACATCGGGCATCTGGAGGGGCGACCCATTGCCGACGTGAGGAGGTAGGACAAAAGAAAGAAAAAAAAAAGTAAAGGGAGAGACAAAGAGCTGGGGACGGGTTCCGTCCCAGAAGGGGAGTCTGGAATAAAGAGGAAAAAAAAAAAAAGAGGAGAAAGGTTTCCGAATACCAGGGAGCATTCTCTCTAGCAGATCTGCGGTGAATCTTGGAGAGCAATATTGCTGGGAGTAAAAGCAGATTAATAGCTAAGCCCTGCACGGTATGTCTCTGGCTATAAGGCACAGCCAAGCGGCAGCACGGGCGCCCCACCCACCACTAGCCAAAGCAGACTGCTCCTGCTCAGGGAGGGGCGGGCCCCGCGCTCAGGGAACGGAGCAGCCTGAGGGACCTAACCTCCCAGGAAAAGCACCCCCCCTCCAGGCCCGTGCACAGAACAAAGGGCGGTGAGGAGTCAACAGAGAGGCAGCCGGCTGGGTGGAGCTGGGCAGCTGTGGGCTGCGGACCGGCCCAGCCCCCGCCCGAGAGCAGTGGGCATAACCCAGCCCTGGGGAGGCTAACCAAGACTTCTGGGGATTTTGGACAGATCGGTGCTGTACACACTTTAGAAGGCATGCTCAGCTGCACACCGAGAAAACCGAGCGACTGGGCTGAGGGAGGGGAGAAGCCCCATTCCCCAAATGTGCTTTGCGGACGACAGAGAGCCTGAGCAGAGGGGGCGGGGGAAGCCCTCTCACCAGGAGCAGGGCAAACTCCAAAGCGATGAATAGACACTTAAAAGACCAGCA
>ML660200.1:17636964-17930559 GCA_007570785.1 Antilocapra americana
GGGGGGGAGGGAGGAGGGAGGGGGGTTCCGGAGGGGAAGCATATGTAAACCCATGGTGATATCATGACAATGTATGGCAAAAACAATAAAAAATAAAAAAAAAACAAAAAACAATCAAAAAAAAAAATGAAAAATCTCAGGTCATACCATGGACCTATTGAATCAGAATATCTTGGATAGAGGCCAGCAATTTGTGATTTAATGATCCCTCCAGTAAATTTAATGCACATTTTGGTTTGACATCACTTGAACACTTATCCAGTTATTCTTAAGGATGAAAATTGAAATTTCTTTGTAAGGGGACCTTTTAAGTCCCATTATGGTTTGATTCCAACCCAATCTTGTATACCATGCATTCCCTCCTTACTTCTAGCTGCTCCCGCCTACAAATGAAGAAATAGGAACCCAGAAGTTAATTAATTTGCCTTAGGTAACGAGATCAGTGAGTGACAAAGGAAGAAAGTGAATTAGGCTGAGCCCAAGGACTTTTTTTAGGACCACTCCATTCTACCTTTTAAAATATATTTACTATAATTTTAGTTTCAAAATATGACCATAATAATAATTATTTAATTGACCCCAGTTATTAATTTAGCCTGTTTTTTTTTCTAGACTATAAACCACAAGAAGGTAAAAATTGGTTTGTCCCATGTGAAGTGAAAGTTGCTCAGTCTTGTCTGACTCTTTGTGACCCCATGGACTATACGGTCCATGGAATTCTCCAGGCCAGAGTACTGGAGTGATCCCCTTTCACTTCTCCAGGGGATCTTCCCAACCTAGGATTGAACCCAGATCTCCACCATTCCAGGCCAATTCTTTACCAGCTGAGCCACAAAGGAAGCTCAAGAATACCGGAGTGGGTAGCCTATCTCTTCTCCAGTGAATCTTCCTGACACAGGAATCAGACCAGCGCCTTCTGCACTGCAGGCGGATTCTTTACCAACTGAGCTATCAGGGAAGCATGGGAATGTGTCAATAAAACTTTACTCTCTACTGTCATCTGGAGATTTGATAGAACAATTCCAAGGAGAATCTCAATAAGAATTCAGTGTCTTCTGCCTGCAAAGCGTAGTGGTTCAGGCAAGAGCTCTGGGGTCACTCTCCTTGGGATAAGATAATGAGACAATTATTCTGTGGTTATTAGACCTTGAGCAAATCACTTAGCATTTCTCTCCTTTCGGCTCCTTATCTGTAAAATTGGATTGCCAATCACCAACCTCATGGAATTCCAATGAGAATTAGTATTAGGTGATATTATTGTTATCATTATTAATACTGTTCTCATAAAAGGCTTAGCTATACTCTGTAGTTAACACAAATAAATAAACGACATTTCTTTACTCAAATATTTTGTTATCTAGGTGGGTAACTAAAACAGGATTAGGAAAATATTAAATAACTATACGTATTCTAAGTGCTAAGATAGTTCTTTATGGTGTTAATTAAGAATGTGGAGATAAAATATGAATTATGTACAGATTTATAATTGGTATGTGGCTTTGAAGTGAGAAAGCCTCTCAGGAAAATTTTTTTTTTCTTGCAAATCTCGGTGTAGATTGAAAGCAATATCTGGAAAGTACTAAGTAAACATGATATAAGTGCATACCTTTCTTACTATTACAAAGTCACGATGATGAAACCATTTTTATTAATGCTTAATCATGCATGCCCAGATCTTATTATCCAAACACAAACTAACATATGGCTCAAGAAAGGTCTATCATAAAACCTTTATGATGTTGTGGGTTTTTTTTTTTAATACATTCAAAACTTATTCAGTTAAAAACTGTGTTTTACTGATAAAGATATATTTAGACTAGATGGCTTCTTGAATGTAAACTATTCATTTTATCATAAAGGGAACCCTACAATTTTGATGTTCTTGCTTATTAAAAAAATAACAAATATGTTTATTTATGTAACTTCTCTCTTTGCTAAGGAAACAATATTCTCCAGATGCATTTATTCAGTAAGTAGCCATAGGTATCAACTCCATGGTATAAATTTCCAATATACATCAGATATAGAAAATGGACAATTTAGGTTAAAGTATGCAGTTATCAGTCCACGTAATGGAGCAGGGTGAATATATATCTTCCAGAGCATATGGGGATACAATATGTTTATTCTAACCAGTGTGAAACTATAATACAATGTATATAAATTTCTCGTTCTGAATCTTCTAGTATTTTATATTCAAATTTTTGTCCTCAGTCCTATGGTTGCTATCACAATAAAACTGTTACCTTGTATCCTCCCTACTTTATTCTTTCTTGCTTTACTTTTTTTGACCTAGGAGATGTTATAATCCAAACCATCTGCCTTATCTCCAATCTCTTCCCTCTTCAGTATCATCTTCAGTTTAGTTTCATAGCTGCATGGCTAATACATAAATCTTATGTCATTTCTATACTTAGCAATATTTGGATTTGCCACCAAAAACAAAAGCAAAAAAAAAAAAAAAATGGGACTACATCAAACTAAACAGCTTCTGCCCAGTGAAGGAAACCATCAATAAAATAAAGAGGCAAACTACTAAATGGGAGAAGATATTTGCAAATCATATTTATCAGATAAAAAGTTAACATCCAAAATGTATAAAGAACTCATAGAACTCAATATCAAACAGAAAATCTGATCAAAAAAAAGGAAGAGGCTCTGAATAGACGTTTTGCTAAGAAACAGATCCAGATGGCCAACAGGCATATGAAAATATCACTAACCATCAAGGAAATGCAAATCAAAGCCATAATGAGATATAACCACATATCTGACAGAATACCTACTCTCAAATGGTAAGAAATAACAAGTGTTGCTAAGGATGTGGACAAAAGGGAATCCTTGTGCAATATTGGTGATCATGTAAATTGACACCGTCACTAAGGAAAATAGTATGAAAGTTCTTCAAAAATTAAAAATAGAACTACCATTTGATTCAGCAATTCCACTTCTGGGTGTTTATCTTAGGAAAAGGAAAAGACAAATTTGAAAAGATATATATATACACACACACATATATATGTGTGTGTGTATATTCACTGCTATGTTCATTCAGTATTATTTACTATAGCAAAGAATTGGAAACAATCTAAGTATCCATTAATGGAGTAATGGATACAGAAAATGTGAGGAGTGTGAGTATAATATTCATCCTTGTGCTCAGTAGTGTCCAACTTTGTGTGACCCCATGGACTGTAGCCCGTCAGGTTATTCCATCCATAGGATTTTCCAGGCAAAAATAATGGAGAGGATGACCATTTCCTCCTCCAGAGGATCTTCCTGACCCAGGGCTTGAACCCATGTCTCTTTTTATCTCCTGCAATGTAGGCAGATTCTTTACCACTGTGTCACCTGGGAAGTCCTCTTAAAACAGTAATATAACCTAAATTTCAACAAAATAAGGCTAGGAAAGTGATATGATTGCAACAACTGCATAAAACCCTTAATTTCTAAGATTTCTCTATTTCTATGTAAAATAAATAGAAAGAAAAAGAAAAAAATATCCTGAGCTAATTAAAATAAAGACTGGTACTACTTCTATCATACAATACAGAAAATATTAAATCAGTGTTAGCTTACAAAAGTTATTTCACAGTTTGATTTTATATGACTCAGGTGAAAATAAATTCTGGTCACTAATTCATAACAAGTACTTACCCTGGGGCTGACGGCTGGGATGGTAGATCTGAAGGTCAAATGGCTGTGCACTGGTTTTCTGAATCACGCTGACATTCTGCCCTGTCCACTTATTGGCTTTTGACAGTGTGTTGGTCCTCCAGTCCGTCCAGTAAACATCACTCCCATATAGAGACACAGCAAAGGGATGAGAAAGGTATTCATGACCTCGGATAATTTCTATCATGCTTGTTCCATCATAGAGGGCTGAATAAATGGCATCTGACCTACAGAAAGATAAATGTGTCAGTGGTATATAAAAGCACATTCAGATAGTCCAGTGATGTGCTCATACTACTTAAACAGCAAAAATTGTGTAAAAATATTTTTATAATCCTGTATCTGATTTGCAGAAAGACTTTAAAAAAAGCTATCATAACAAAAGCAAATAAAATTCACCATCAATTTCAATATGGATATACATGATACATCCACAGAAATACACATTTTAATTTTGTAAGCATTATCTGATGAAGGTTATAGAAAAGAAAGGGAAAAAAAATGTAAACCTGGCATCTGTCCAAACTATCCTTTTTTCAAAGTGGTCCACAGTGAGTCCATTAGGCCAAGCCCCGGTTTTCATGTCTTTGTAGATGGTTTTCCTTCCTGCACCACTCATGGATGCAGATTCAATGCGAGGAAAATTGGCATCCCAATCTGTCCAGAAAAGAATTCTGAAGAAAAAGAAATGATGCTATTGGTGATATTATTGTTTCAGTCATTCATTTCAAAAATATTTATTGAATGTCTATGATGTGCTAGGCACTGGCGAGGTAAACAATCACAAGTGAAACAGATGCATTATGTAGCCTCATGGGGCTTAAAGTCCAGAGCAAGAGACAGACTAAACAAATGCTTGAATATATAACTATAGCTTCTGAAATATATTCAAGAATAGTTTTGTTATGAGAATGAGTAGTAGGTAAGTAATCTACTTAGAGAAGATAATCAGGGGGAAAAAAGTACATTTTGAGAAGGTAATACATAGACTGAATCTGAGAGATGAGCAGAGCATGAAAAGAAAAATAAACGGTAGAAACCAAAGCCCTAATAAGGGAAAGAAAGTGGGTACTGAGGAACAGAAATGAGGCTAATGTATTAGAAATGTGGCAGTGAGGATAAAAGGGAAATAGATGAAACTAAAGAGGGTGATATAACGGATCTTTTTAGATATGGCATTCATTTGGGTTTTGCCTTATCCCGTATTTACGCAGGAAAGAAATATGGCATAAATACATACAAATTCATTATGGTGAGTCAAGAGAATGGGTACATCAGACAGTCATTTTAAAGGACCAGGCAAATACGATGGTAGCAGTGAATGGGTTCAAGGAATATTTTATTCCAAGTAGTTTGTAGCAGTTTAGTTGCTATGCCATGTCCAACTCTTGAGACCCCACAGACTGTAGCTTACCAGGCTCCTCTCTGTCCATGGGATTCTCCAGGCAAGAGCACTGGAGTGGGTTGCCATTTCTTTCTCCAGGGGATCTTCCTGACCCAGGGATTGAACCTAGGTCTCCTGCACTGCAGGCAGATTCTTTACCAACTGAGCTAATAAGGGAAGCCCTTATTACAAGAGGTAGAACTAACTTCCAGGACTAAATGGGTATTGGATGTAGGGAATGAAGCAGAGAACAGAATCACAGGTGGCTATGTTTCTTGTTTTGCAAACTCAAGAGTAAGGACAGGCAGAGGGATCCACTAAGTGAAATGGAAAAAAAAAATGTAAGAGAAATTCATTTTAAGAGCTGGGATTGAGTATGGATGGGTGTGGAGAGCAATCAAAAATACAGTTTTCAACTTTTTCACCTTGAGATTTTAAGACATAAAAAAGGAGATTTCCAGGAAGCTGTGTGGTATGTCAGGGTGAAATTCAGAGAAGGCATCAGGACTGTAGACATGAATTTGAAAGTGTTCTGCATGGAGATGACATTTAGATTCACATGAATGGAACAGATCATATGACAGAGAATGCAGAAGGAAAACAGAAGGACATCATATACTTCGATTTACACATATATGCATTTTTATAATACTTTCTTCTTTTTCCTTTACTAAATACTATTTGTAACTCTACAAATCCACAGTATATGAACAGTTCCACACAACAGGCATCAAATGTTTTATGTCGTGCATTTCATTTCTAAGACTATTAGGTAATGGAGAGGTTATGTTTAATTGATAGTGGCCTAAACTGCTCATGCATGTTTCAGTTGTATATATATAACAGTTACACAACAATTCTGCAATCATTACAACTAGCTAATGATTTCTTTTTTAGTGTTTACCATACTCTAAATATTTATCTTCAGAACTTTATGCAGATTATTTCATTTAATTCATCACTAAGATATGGCTAAAGTTATCCATGCTTTATAGATGAAAAAACAAGCTTAGAAAAGTTGAATTCCTTGACCAGGTTACATGGCTAGCAATGGCAGATGAAATTGGGAAAATGGATAGTTTAACTGCTGTCTTTGCGTTTTTAACATCTTATGTTTTAATGTCATTGACACTAAATAACAAAGGGAAAGCATTTGGTATGGAAGTAGGAACATGGTTGATAATCAAAAAATAGTGGTTGCCTTCTTTGTACATTCTCTATACCTTAGAAGTAGAAACAACACCAGTGAGTACATGGAGATTTGGGAGGAAAGAATGCACAGAACTGGAGAGACAATGACAGTTCAATATTATCTTGCAAACATCAGTTCTGACAACCTTTTGGTCAGAAATGGTAAAGTTATTGGCAAAAATAAACTTGGCTTCATTATAGTTGTATATAGTTTGGCCTGCAAGGAGATCCAACCAGTCAATCCTAAAGGAAATCAGTCCAGAATATTCGTTGGAGGGACTGATGCTGAAGTTGAAACTCCAATACTTTGGCCACCTGATGTGAAGACCTGACTGTTTGGAAAAGACCCTGATGCTGGAAAAGATTGAAGGCAGGAGAAGAGGACAACAGAGGATGAGATGGCATCAGTAACTTGATGAACGTAACTTTGAGTAAGCTCAGGGAGTTGGTGACGGACAGGGAGGCCTGGCGTGCTGCAGTCCACAGGGTTGCAAAAAGTTGGACACAACTAAGTGACTGAACTGACTGATAGTTTTGCTATATAATCCTTAGGTATGTGGATTGGGAATTTGAAACAAACCTTTGGAACAAAATTTCAAAATGCAATTCAAGATTTCTTCTCTGTTAAAAAATGCATTATATTTATTTAAAGAAATGTGCAGTGATGTAAACTAATTATTCATTATGATTTCAATATCTGAGAAGTACATAGTCTCTTATAGGATATGAAAGAAAGTGAAAGTGAAGTCACTCAGTCATTTCCGACTCTTTGCAACCCCTTGGACTGTAGCCTACCAGGCTTCTAGTCCATGGAATTTTCCAGGAAAGAGTACTGGAGTGGGTTGCCATTTCCTTCTCCAGGGGATCTTCCCAACCCAGGGATCAAACCCAGGTCTCCTGCACCGCAGGCAGACACTTTACTATCTGAGCCACCAGGCCCTATAGGATATAGAAATTACAAATATGAAAAGATTAGATGACAATACAAAATATCATATAATAAATTTATTTGGTATGTATGCTAAAAGCAGATGGTGGGCAGGGAGTGAAATGAACCGATCTTCTTGATAAGACTGCAGATTCTCTTACAACCTAAGCACCAGACATTCCAAAAATGTTATTAAATAATTACATCAATGTTGAATAATGGCAATGTATATGTTTTGTGTCAAACTAATTTGGAACCAAGGTTGGGATATGTCACTACTTAGAGCATACTTAACTCAGACTCCATTTGCTCATCTGTACATAAAAAATTCTAACTGTACCACTTGAAGAAATATTTGATGAGGTATTAGATGTAAACAATGAAGCACACAGAATGCCTATCACACAGAAAACTTCTGTGTTTGCACAAGCATCCACAAACATTTACACACAAAACATTTTTTAAAGGCAAAATTTCAGTCATTTAAAGCTATTAGACAAACCGGGAACACACACACACAGAAGGAGAGAGGTTGAGGATTAATACTAATATTAATGTTTAAATGTTACAATATCATGTATGTGAAGGTAGATTAATTTTATAAAGTAAACATGAGTTAAAGCCATGAAAAAATTTAAAGAAGTAGGTCACAGGAATAGGTTTATCTCACTAAAAATTTCTCAAAAGATTTGTTTATATTAAATTTTTGCTTGATTGTTTGTTTCATGGACCGCTTTCTACAGCTCTAGGGATGGGAATATACCCACAAAAATGATATCTAAATTATTAATTGTCTAACCACAAAATATCTGAATGTTTTAATAAGTAAGTTGCTAGGGAAGGATAAAGATGAACATTATTACATTAGAAGGCAATATCATTGTTTAAGCTGGGTAATAAATACTAGGGAAATTATTTTACAATTCTTTTTACTTTGTATATTTGAAAATTTCTGTATAAGTATTCAAAAGTGGAACAAATCCAAAATTAAATTAATAGAAAAAATTTATTTTAAAAAAGTACCAGGGATAATTTATAAAAACTTGTTTTGGGGAATTGTCTTTTTCTGAAAAGACTATTGTTTACAGACAGGATTGTTTACATGAGAAAATACTAATTATCTAGAAGTATCAATAACATTTATATTGTGTGTGTATATGTTAGTCACTCAGCCGTGTCCTATTCTTTGGACCCCATGGATGTAGCCCACCATGCTCCTCTGCCCATAGAATTCTCCAGGCATGAATACTGGAGTGGGTTGCCATTCCTTTCTCCAGGGGATCTTCCAGACCCAGGGATCACACCTAGGTCTTCTGCATTGCAGGCAGATTCTTTATCATCTGAGCCACCAGGGAAATCCAACATATGTATTACTAATAAGCTATTTCATATATAATTTGTTGCCTTAAAAATAAATACTAAATAAAACAAAGATTAATTCATTATAAAGCTGGTAAGCTATTTGGTTAAGCAGTTGAATATTTTTCTTGAAAACAGTAGTTGTAAAATGAATTATGTGTCTCAAGTTTAATTTTGGATGTACACATTTTTTCATGGCCACCAGGTTATTATTTGTCAGCTTCCCTTTAAAGTTATCATTAAGAAAATAAAATTTAAAATAGAAACAAGATCAGCAAAATATCAATCAAATACATTATGACATCTTGAAAAACAAGGTCAAGTAGAGATTTGCAAATCTGAAGATTAGAAAAAATAGTCCCTGAAAACAAACATAATGAATTTGAGAGTCACAGGTAGTCTGAGTATACATGGATAGACCACAATGTGGAAGACCTGGGTTCAATCCCTGGGTTGGGAAGATTCCCTGGAGGAGGGCATGGCAACCCACTCCAATATTCTGGCCTGGAGAAGCCCACTGATAGATGAGCCTGGTGGGCTACAGTCCAGAGGGTCACAAAGAGTCAGACAGGACTGACTAAGCACAGCACAAATTGAGACAAGCCATACTCCAAACTCTAGACTGATGACCCAAAGGCCTCTGACGCATTTTTTTTGTTTGTTTAACAAATAGAAAATTGATATCTCTCTTTTACCTATCTTATGGTGACACATCCATTCCAATGTGCAAATAAATAGCCCTGCAATTCTGCATTCTCCATACGTAGGTTCACTAGAAATAGGCACTGAGGACTTTCAAGTGTATGTTTCCAGTGAACCAAAATATATGGCCTGTGACTCTTTGAGGAATTATAAAATAAGTGGTCCCTTCACCTTCATTTCTTCACTAAATATAGCAGGGCTAAGCTGTTTCTCCTGTAGTGGTCACTATAGTTCTAATTTTTCATTAACTTACGTGGGAAATTTTCAACACCTTTCATAATAACATATCCTAGAATTAGCACCTCAAAAACTGTTCTTAACATTGCATAAGTCAGTTTATAATCAATCTTAAAACTTTTTAAGGATCATTGTTTTATAAAGTTTTAGGCACTCTTTTGTACTATGTGTACTCTTTTGTACTACTTTACTATGTGGCATTTTAAAAAATCTTTTTTCCTTTATTACTTTCTTTTTATGTTTCAAATGTATTAGAATTTCAATGATTACATAATTTCTTCAAGTATACAAAGACTGAATAGCCATTCTTATAAGACATATGGAAATGTTCAACCATGATTGCTGTGTATCAGGATTAAATTGGGTCAATGGACCATGAACAACTTGTACCATTACAGGTACAAAAGGGCTAGTATCATCTTTAGGTCAAGATGCAAAAGGTAAAAATAAAGGATCGTGGCAAAAAGAAAGCTTACTTGTCTATAATCTTTAGGAAGTCTAAAACAAACAATGTTTTTATTAGTTTCATTTAGAAATGTTCCCAGATAAAGTTAAAATTTTATTTAGATGTCTTACTAATCTTCACAATGATTGTATCTGCTCTCACTAACTGCAATTGTTACAATGGAGTCCAGTTATTATGACACATGAAAACTAAATACCAGCAGTGCATCAGGAAGACACTGTGCATCTGCAGGAATATACAGGCAATGAAAGTTCGAGAACTGAAGTGAGTGCCCTGTAGATTCTAAACTCCCTGGTGCTTGTTACTCTCTAATAATAATCTTGATGTTTACAGGATGCATGTACTATTTCAGGTCACCTTAGCAATAAGTGTATTCCTTTAAAATGGATAGAAAGAGAAATGGCTCCTCCCTAAGATCCCTAATTTAGCATCTTGGAATAACTTGTCACCTGGGACACTGGATCAAAACCTGGAATACTGCAGAAATGTGACATGGTAGCAAATATATCTTAAAACGCAGATGTATAGGATAGACTCGTGGACTTTGTGGATGAGGGTAAGGGTGGGATGATATGGGAGAAGGGCATTGAAGCATATTAATTTTCATATGTCTAATCAATCGCCAGCCCAGGATTGATGCTCTGGGCTGGTGCAGCGAGATTTCCCGGGGGGGGAGGGAAGAGGGAGGGGGGTTCCGGAGGGGAAGCATATGTAAACCCATGGTGATATCATGACAATGTATGGCAAAAACAATTAAAAAATAAATTAATTAATTTAAAAAAAAAACATCAGATGAAGACCTGTGGATTCCATGTTAAGGAACCAAAGTAGTCAATTAAAAACATGTCTTTGTTGGCATCTGTTAAAAACAAACAAAAAAAAAGTAATAAAGACCTTGGCTGTTTTAAGAAGCTCGTGTGATATAAACATGTTTTATGGGGCTAATGGTATATAACCTGTTTTTTTTCCTAGTTGTGCTCAAGGAGCAAAGTGGCTGGTTGCAAACTTTTTCTTTCATTCATCATTGTCAAAGAAGATGATAGTATTGCCCATTTTGGGGCAATTATTACCCAATTATTGCACATTATTGCTGTATTTTACTGGCAATAGCTGTAAAGATACATTAGCTGTATCTTTAAGGTGTATCCTTGAATTCCTGTAAGTTTCATGTAAACAGAAAGTCTATTCATATGCATTATTTTACATAGCAAGTACTTACTGAGCACACTTATATATAAGGGCACTTACATATACACTTATATGTAAGGGCAGAGAAAGATTTCATAGATTTGGAAGTAACTGCCGTCAAAAAGCTTACAATTTAGTAGGAAAGGCAACAGTAATTATATGAACTATATTTCTCATAAAATTATCCAGTGGCTTTATCTTAAAATAAAAATTTTCCAAAAGAATATAATGTCTTTGGAGATTCTATAACTTTGATTCACAGTCTCCTTAAATATTTCATGAATAATTTGAGGAATGGGGGAATAATTACTTTTACTATGCTCTCAGCCGATTTTATGAAAGGTCCACTGTTTACAAGTGTTTATGAACTTTTTACCAAAATATACAATAAATTTGAAAGTATTTTAATATTTGTATATTTTAAAATTAATTGCTACATTTCAAATTTAAATTTACAACTAAGCTGTAAAGGTGTTTACATGAACCTCATATTTTATCTATGTCAATCTTTTGTAAAGTAATTTTTAATAATAAAAATTCTATTATATTATGATAAACCTGTAAACTTATTATTTATCCAGAGAGTTAAGTGACTTGGTACTGTCATTTGAACTTTGGTCATTCACACCAGAAACAATTTTCCAAGCATCATTACTTCACCTGTTAAATAAAATTATTACCACTGTAATTATATTAATTAGCCTCACAAGTTTGTAGTAGCAATTAGCAAGGGAAGACATCAGCTTTTCTCCGAAGCATTATAAGGTTTTCCCTCCCTAGCTAGAGGCTAGCTTCCTGTACTAATTTTCAACTCTTAGAAACAGTTTTACTTCTGGAAATCCCCTTACATCATTGAAATAGTGCTTGATACTTTCATATAAATAGTATTTGTGGATTGTGTTTATTTTGCATTTCTGTTTTCTTTTTCTCCTCTCAGGTTGGCTATTCCCCAAACAAACTGAGATAAATAAGTTTATTCTAAGCATTGTCAGTTCAAAGCTATAGAAAATGAAGCTTCAATTCCCAGATCTACTGCTTTGTTTGATCAGGCTATCTTCAAAAACTTTAGACACCTGTTTTATGTATTTGTTTTCTTCTCTGTGTGTCCCTTTGTATTTCGGGAAGCAGTCAGAGTTCTCCTAACATGATGGTATACTTGTTAAAAGTATCACTTTCTCCAAAATATTGCTTTCCCTTATACAGAAAGTTTCTCATGCAAATAAGCTGCAATTACCAAATAGGTAGGCCTAAGTTATGAAAAATTCCACACCAGTAGCTATTACATTGAGGGTAAAAACCTCTGCTGATGGCCGACCTCTGTGGGAAGTAAAATGTCAAAGTGGGTCATCTACTTGCACCCTCAGAAGAGTCTGTTTGAGAAGAAATTTCTCATAAAACACGCCTGATCTCTTCCCAGTTAACTGTTATCACAGGAGTTAATGGGTGAAATGGGCGAAGCATAAACTGTATAAACTGGAGGACACACCTTCAGCCTAAAAGGTTTGCTACTGCTCTGTTGGTTGTTGACAGATCTCTCTACATTTTCAAAAGAAGTCAGAAATCTAGAACTGCATTCCAAATCTTTCAAAGTTTTAAATTTTGGCAACTAAGTCAAATAAAAGCAAAACACTGTGGAAGGTAAAATAAACACAATGACAGTTGCCAGTTTGAAACTAGCAACCTTGCTCTACTTTGCCCCTTTAATTTCTATATCTGAATTGAGGAAAAGGTAAACAAACAAATTTCCCAAGCTATTGATTTCTGGGTTGCACATCAAACAGTGCACAAAGAAAAGTGTGTGAAGCAGGAAGCTGACTTAAACACAGGCTCCCTTTTCTCTTCTGCATCTCATTCAATTCCCTCCTGACTGACTCCCCTTTCTGACTTCCATCCTTCTTGGTCTTCCCTAGACTGTGTATTACTTAAAGGTACAGAACCAAAAACTTTTCCTTTCTATCACCCTTTAGACTTCACAATCATTTTGGATATATAAAATAAACAATCAACAGTAATAACAAAGTATCCCAATATAGATGAGTTATACATTATATTTCACATTCTATCTCTTCAAAAACAATCTAATTAAGAGACATTATTGTTCCTGATGTTCAAAAGAGAATATGGAAATCTAAAGGAAGATAATACACTTGAGTAGGTTCCCCAGAGGATAAGTGACTGAGCAGTGCCTGACCCTTATTTTCTGGCTCCAAATCTACTGTCTCTCTTCTGTCTTTCACAAAGGACTGAAGAGAATCAGTGAGGCAATAACCTGGATTATACTTTTGACTTTGTCTTCCAGAATAATGTGTCTTATCTTAAATGTCCCTATAGCCAGCATCTCACCACTGGCTTCCTTCGAGTTTATTCTAATTTTCTTTTAAACTATCTCCAAGTACATCCCAATACAAATAAAGGGTGACGTGGTTAACACTTGTGACTGCACCAAAGACTGGTCCTATGGTTTGCAACCTTTAGAAAAAGTTACAGCATCTCTTTGGCAGGTCAAAAATGAATTTATTAAATTACTGATTCAAAATAGAGTTACAATATCTTACAAAAGGACCTAATGACCATATTTAGAAGAAAAAAAAAGTTTTCTCCTATAAAAGTACCTATGTAAGCAATTTTATATCAAATTCATGGTGATAATCTAAAATTGGTTGATATATACATGGGCTTCCCTGCTGGCTCAGACTGTAAAAGAATCTGCTTGCAATGCAGGAGACCAGGGTTTGATCCCTAGGTCAGGAAGATCCCCTAGAGAAGGAAATGTCAACCCACTCAAGTCCTGTTCTCTGGAAAATCTCATATACAGAGGAGCCTGGCTGGCTACAGTGCATAGGGTCACAGAAAGTTCAATGTGACTGAGTGACTGAGCACACGTGCATAATTGTAGATGTAAATATTAACATACATCTATATATACAACCATCCAAGAGTATATACACACATATTTACATGCACAAAATAAGTATCGACTTCTAATTTATGAGAAAATTGAATCCAATATTAATTTTTAAGGTTATTTTTTATGCCAAAGTGAATCTATGAAAGGCAAATTTCTTTACCCAAATCTTGGGTCCAAAGCGATGGCCCTGGGGTGTTCCATAGCTCCTGCAATGAGTGTAGTTCTTAAGGAACCATCTAGTTTGGCCACTTCAATTTGGTCCAGATTGCTGTCTATCCAGTATATGTTGCCTGCTATCCAGTCAACAGTCAGTCCTTCTGGGGTAGCCAGGCCATGTTCCACGACCACTTCAATAGCACTGACACCTACGAAAAGAGAGAAACCAACACTTGCATCCATTCAAGTGACCCACTAAGCACTAAGGAAAAGGCGTCCTTATCAGCAGTATGAAGTATTTAACATTATATTAACTTTGAGAGATACAGTGTAAAAGTGTTACCTCACACAGAGAGAAATTAAGATGGCCCCAAATTTAGAATTACTGATATTTCCCAGCAGAGATTTTTAATCTCTTAAATCCGTTCAGTGACAGCATAACAGAATTTTTAAACAACTCTGAGGCTAATAACAATGTTTAGGTTGCAAAAAAGTTACGTCATGTTTCTGATTTTTTAGGCTGAACAAGGAATTTTGGAAATGATAATGATTTGCTGGTTAAAATCAGTGTAATATAATTCAAACACTGATCTTTGGGGTAGAAGAAAAGGTCCACCTGGGCAATCTGCATCTAGCCAGTCAGCAGCTACTCTTTTTTTAAATCATGACTGAAAAAATTGATGTTACGGCATTTAGCCTTAAAAATAATCCTCAAATTACACCCCCACAGATTTCTGAGCCAATATAACATTTCTGAGTTATATTTTGACTTGCAGAATATAACATATTTGAAAATAAAGGAAGAAGACAGTAGTGTGGTCTAAATAATAATAAACAACTGGGTAACAGCCAGAACTATTTTTATTTATGCCCTCCATTTCTCTTGGAATTAACACTTTATAACTTATGACATTGCCAGTGCTTTTGTTAGACACCTTAATAGTGCATTTTTTTTAACAGTTAACCATGTAAACTCATGGATCTAAACCCATCATTTGAAATTGAAATCAATATTTTGTAATATAGGACACATATTCATGAATTATAATTATATTGTGTTTGAACACTACATTTTTCCAAAATTGTAATGGTGATTTAAGTGGGAATTTAGATTTTGATAGTAATATCTGGCCTTTGGAATGTTATACAGAGCTAAGATTTTCAAGAGCATTATGACATATATTTATCTCAAGGTCTTGCTATTTAAGGAAAGCCTAGATTAGAAAAAGATATGCTAAATTATGGGAAAACATATTTAGCTCATGCTTAATAATCTTTGTAATAATTTATTATTTCTTTGAATAATGCTAGAAGATGAAAACCACAAAGAAAACAAAAGCTATTTTAACTCACAAAAATTGTGTATAGTAATTAGAAGACAGTTGTTTTTCTCTTGTAAATAAATTTTACCATTGACTATGCACCAAAATGCTCAGAATTTGAAAATGCTATCAATAGTATAGGCCTTCACTCCCCTCCAACATATCGTCACATATACTTCACACCCTTGGATTTCCACATATGAGGGAGAAGATACAAAATCAGAGTAATCAAAATTCCTTCTGATTACGGCATACTTTTTCTGAAATTTTCAGTTAGAAATTAATCCTACCATTAAGTCAAAATTGTAATGGATGTACCTCCATTTTCAGAAAGCTTGCCCCGGTATATTCTATCTTCTACAACATCTGTCCAATAAAGTAAACTTTGATTGAAGTGAAAGTCAAGTGCTATTGTGTTTCTCAATCCAGGAACAAGTAGACTATAGTCTCTTTTATGAAGATCAATCCTTCTGATCTCATGGCGAATAGAAAAGATGATGAATGCTTCAAAAGGATCTGAAAATAGATTTATGTTAACAGGCATATGGAAACATTTATATGCTTTAGTAAACAGAATAAAGTATTTGGGGTCAAGATCTATTTATTTAAAAGTACAATTTATTACGAATTTTCTGTCATTAGAGGAGCTATTTCCTTTAATCCAAAATTTAAAGGAATCTTGAAAAACTTAGGTTTATTTGTATTTATTAAAATCATGTATAAATGTTTTTTTATTCCTTTAATTTTTACACACTTGATTCTGATTTTAAAATAGAATCTTGCAATTACAAGACAAAATCTGAGATTTTCTGTTTTAGTGTAGTTTAAGCTGACAGTTCAACTTTAGAACTATTTTCATAGAAATTGCTAAGTGAATAAAACTAGCTCTGTCACTTCTAGCTCATCACATGATTCTAGATTCACAAAGGAGAGAGAACAAACAAAAGACAATTTCTATGAAGAGAATTACTGGGCTTATAATTAGGAAGATGGTGGCTTTCTATAAAACCCAAGAAAATCATATATATAACTTTTGTCTCACTAGTTATTTAATCCTGGATCAGGCCTGGGAGAAAGAGAAGCAGCTTTGGAAACAGGTACGAGATTAAAATTTTATATTTTTGTACATAAAAAAGAGAATGTTTTAATACTCAAAAGTTACTAAAATTACTTTACCATTTTGAAATGTATCAAGTTCTATACTGTTGGACATACTGATAGGTGTTAGACATGAATTCTGCTTTATGAATATACATTTTGAGGGGGGGACCCAGGCTGAGCAAGATTTCTCCTGTTTCCATGTTACTCTCAACCTTTTATGCTTTTTCTTAAGGAAACTGGTTTTCCTATCCCACGTCTATATATGCTTGTGAATGTGAGCTATTATAATCACTCCTGGCCACAATGGTTGGCTTAAGAGGTGGATATAAGATCTAAGTCAGGAAGATGGGTTTTTAAACTTCCAGAGAAGTTTTCAAGTTGAGGAGAAAGAGTTTCTTTTCAGATTTCTCAGCCTAGTATTGTCCATTCATGTCCTTTTACTTTAAGTCTACTCAGTTCAGTTCAGTCGCTCAATCATGTCCGACTCTTTGTGACCCCATGAATCGTAGCACACCCGGCCTCCCTGTCCATCACCAACTCCCAGAGTCTACCCAAACCCATGTCCATGAAATTGCTGATGCCATCCAGCCACCTCATCCTCTGTCATCCTCTTCTCCCGTGCTCAATCCTTCCCAGCATCAGGGTGTTTTCAAATGAGTCAGCTCTTAGCATGAGTTATGGAGTTTCAGTTTCAACATCAGTCCTTCCAATGAACACCCAGGACTGATCTCCTTTAGGATGGACTGGTTGGATCTCCTTAAAGTCCAAGGGACTCTCAAGAGTCTTCTCCAACACCACAGTTCAAAATCATCAATTCTTCGGTGCTCACCATTCTTCATCATCCAACTCTCACATCCATACATGACAACTGGAAAAACCATAGTCTTGACTAGACAGACCTCTGTTGGCAAAGTAATGTCTCTGCTTTTCAATATACTATCTAGATTGGTCATAATCTTCCATCCAAGAAGTAAGCATATTTTAATTTCATGGCTATAGTCACCATCTGCAGTGATTTTGGAGCCCAGAAAAATAAACTTTAACACTGTTTCCCCATCTATTTCCCATGAAGTGATGGGACCAGATGCCATGATCTTAGTTTTCTGAATGTTGAGCTTTCAGCCAACTTTTTCACTCTCCTCTTTCACTTTCATCAAGAGGCTTTTTAGTTCCTCTTCACTTTCTGCCAGAAAGATGGTGTCATCTGCATGTCTAATGTTATTGATATTTCTCCCGGCAATCTTGATTCCAGCTTGTGCTTCTTCCAGCCCAGCATTTCTTATGATGTACTTTGCATATAAATTAAATAAGCAGGGTGACAATATACAGTCTTGGTGTGCTCCTTTTCCTATTTGGAACCAGTCTGTTGTTCCATGTCCAGTTCTAACTGTTGCTTCCTGACCTGCATGCAGATTTCTCAAGAGACAGGTCAGATGATCTGGTATTCCCATCTCTTTCAGAATTTTCCACAGTTTATTGTGATCCACACAGTCAAAGGCTTTAGCATAGTCAATAAAGCAGAAATAGATGGTTTTCTGGAACTCTCTTGCGTTTTCGATGATTGTAGTAGAAGAGAAAAAAAAAGCCTCAGAGACAAAACTGATGACCAGGAGAAAGACCATATCCTAAGGACATTCAAACCCATAGTTACAATTATCCCTAAGATCACATCCTTTCTTCAAATCCTCTGTGAAAATACACTTAACTCTATTTCACTTCATTTGAACTGGATTTTTGTCAACTGTAACCAGGTATACTGTTCTTATGATGTATGTGTTATTTGCTCAGTCATGTCCAACTCTGTGAGCCCATTGACTGTAGCAAGCCAGGCTCCTCTGTCCAAGGGATTTCCCAGGCAAGAATACTGAGGTGTATTGCCATTTCCTTCTCCAGGGGATATTCCCAACCCTGGGATCGAACCCAGGTCTCCCACACAGCAGGCAGATTCTTTACCATCTTAGTCACCAGGGAAGTCACTTTGGCTTCTTATTAATCTCATTTCCTCAGAGATGTATTCCCTGATCAGAGTTACCTAATAAAATCACATCTTCATTATGATTTTTCACTATAGCCTGTTTATTCTCTTAGAGTATAACTTAAGATCAGTATTTCCCTGTTTACTGCTGCTCTTACTCACTGGATTATAAACTCTCTTAAACAAGGATCTCGTCAGTCTCACTCATTATGCTGTCCCTAATATCTAGTATCAGGTAAGATACAATACACACCAGGTCTCAGACTAGAAGGTGAGGGCTGCCCTTCATGTAGGAGAGTCACTGGTGATTTTTTTCACTGGAGATAAATCTACTTTAGGGAGCTCTGCCCAGCACATTAAATAAATGTGTTTGGGTGATTAAATGTGGAGAGACATGAATTTATCTTAAGAGACTATCTGACAGCTAGCATGGGAGAGAACTACCACAATCAGCAGAACCTAATCTGCTGATCACAATCAGCCTACCTGACTTGCTGCTGATCATACAGTATAAGCAAGACCAGCGAAGACCATAACAGTCCAGAAGTCCTGAAAACTTGTGAGAAAAATTATGTATTTGATTATGATCACAGAAGTATTATGGTTATTTATTGCACAGTATTGTGATGTTTATTGCACATCACAATTACAGTGATAATATCTAAATGATACAAGATAGCAAAAGTGTAAAATAATTAGTTCCAGATAGGTCCCAATAGAACAAATACTCATAAAATTAAAAGTCTAGAATTTAGTATTTTAAAAATAAAAAAATGATTGTTTTGTATCAGTAAACCTTGTTTGATAACCTGCTTTGTCTATGAAACAAGTGTTAGCCTAGAAACATTCCTTATCTTTTCAAGAATTAAATTTCCTTACTTGTAAAATGAGTTCTCAATAATCACCTTTCAATATAACTTAAACTGTTGCTATCAGAATCCAATTAGATGAAGTATGCAAATTAGCTCAGTTGTAAAGAATCTGCCTGCAATGCAGGAGACCCTGGTTTGATTCCTGAGTTAAGAAGATCCATTGTAGAAGGGATAGGCTACCCACTCCAGTATTCTTGGGCTTCTCTTGTGGCTCAGCTGGTAAAGAATCTGCCTGCAATGCTGGAGACCTGGGTTCAATCCCTGGGTTGGGAAGATCCTGTGGAGAAGGAAAAGGCTACCCACTCCAGTATTCTGGCCTGGGGAATTCCATGGACTGTATAGTCCACGGCGTTGCAAAGAGTCGAACATGACTGAGCGGCTTTCACTTCACTTCACTTAAGTTTGCTTTACAAGTTGAAAATCACCACAGTAAATACAAATATAGAGAAACTGCGATGCAGTAAAAAGTAATAAACTTGGAGTCAGAAACTGTTGGTTTAAGACAGAGTTCCATTGTCAACAAGCTGTATAAATATGAGAAATTTACTAAGACTCTCTGATCCTCAATAGTTTTTGAAAAAAATTGTAAAGTATATAACATACTGAGTTACCAGGATAATTGAGGATTAAAAGTGTAAATATTTAATATCTTAATAAACATTTAGCAATTACTATGACTATTCAGTTTTAGAGATCAAAGAAATAAGCAAAACAGATACTGAGTAAGAGAAAAGGCAGGGTGATAACACAGTAAAAACAGTCGGATATTTCTTAGCAGGTGCAGAAGCTAGGGGCATTACAATTCTGAAGAGTCTTTCTTTCCTGTGGTTTATAGTCTTAGTTTAGCAGTAAATTACAATGCAGCAACTACTTGTGAGAGAAGTTTACACTGAATCCTGTTAAAGGACATGCAGTTTTTAAATCACAGAATGGCTGCTTCATCAAAGTATCTACTTTTGTTTTTTATACATAAATACATGTCTGTAATTTAATCATAATCTAAAATCTAGCATCATGTTTAAAGGAGAATCTCTGAAAATAATCCCACTAAAGTGAGGAAAAATATCAGGATGTCCACTAATGTTTCATCTTTCTGAAAGTTTTAAATGATGTAAACAAATGAGAACATGTGTATATGTTCAGTAGCACAGTCACGTGTGACTCTTTGCAACCCTATGTACTGTATCCTGTCAGATTCCTCTGTCCATGGGATGTTCCTGGCAGGAATACTAAAGTGAGTTTCCATTTCCTCCTCCAGGGGATCTTCCTGACCCAGGGATCAAACTCTCATCTCCTGCATCTCCTGCATTGCGGGTGGATTCTTTACTTCTGAGCCACCAGGAAGCCCCAGGCAAGAACAAGAAGAAGCAAAAAGTGGAAAGGAGGTGCTAAAAATTAACTATTTACAAGTTTAAAAAAAATTCTGATACTTGGAAATTTTAGGATAATCTACTGACAAAACTACAACACATGAGAAAGAGAAATCAGTAACAAAGGTTTAGGACATCATTTTAGAAAAATCACTAGTCTTCCTAAAAATGATAGCAGCTAAGCCAAATTACTCTGATAGATCAGTTGTTAGAATCTGTCTGCAATGCAAGAGACCCCAGTTTGATCCGTGGGTTGGGAAGATCCCCTGGAAAAGGGATATGCTATCTGATCCAGTATTTTTTGTGCTTCCCTTGTGGCTCAGCTGGTAAAGAATCTACCTGCATTGTGGGAGACCTGGGTTCAGTCCCTGGGTTGGGAAGATCCCCTGGAGAAGGAAAAGGCTACCCACTCCAGTATTTTGGCCTTGAGAATTCCATGGACTGTGTAGTCCATGGGTTTGCAAAGAGTAGGACATGACTTAGCGACTTTCACTTTCAAGCCAAATTCAAAACAAAACAAAACAAAACAAAAAAACAAATACACATTAGAAACAATAAAAAAATAAGTAAAAAAATAAAAGACAAACTTGGGAATAAAAATATTAAGAAATATTTAGAGTACATAAAGATATTTAATAACTTCAAAAAAGAAACAATATATAGTGTTATTAGATAGAGACAAACAAATAAACAATGTCCCAAAGATTTTGCATCTGCATAAATTAATTTATAAATTTACTATAATGCTGCTTATTTAACTTCTATGCAAAGTACATCATGTGAAATGCTGGGCTGGATGACTCACAGGCTGGAATCAAGATTGCAGGAGAAATAACAATAATCAGATATGCAGATGATACCACCCTAGAGGCAGAAAGTAAAGAGGAACTAAAGAGCCTTTTGATGAAGGTGAAACAGGAGAGTGAGAAAGCTGGCTTAAAACACAACATTCAAAAAAATTAGATCAAGGCATCGGGTCCCCCATCACTTCATGGCAGATAGATGAGGAAACAATGGAAACAGTGACAGACTTTCTTTTCTTGGGCTCCAAAATCACCACAGATGGTGACTGCAGCCATGAAATTAAAAGACACTTGCTCCTTGGAAGAAAAGCAATGAATAACCTAGACAGTGTATTAAAAAGCAGAAACATCACTTTGTTAACAAAGGTTCATATAGTCAAAGCTATGTTTTTTCCATTAGTTATGTATTGATGTGAGAGTTGGACAATGAAAGAAGGCTGAGCACTGAAGAATTGATGCCTTCAAACTGTGATGCTGGAGAAGATTCTTGAGAGTCCCTTGGAGAGCAAGGAGATTAAACCAAGCTAATCCTGAAGGAAATCAACCCTGAATATTCATTGCAAGTACTGATACTGATGCTCCAATACTTTGACCACCTGAGGTGAAGAGTCAACTCATTGGAAAAGAACCTGATGCTGGGCAAGATTGAGGGCTAGAGCAGAAGAGTGTGGCAGAGGATGAGATGGTTAGATAGCATCACTGACTCAATGGACATGAGTTTGAGCAAACACTGGGAGATAGTGAAGGATAGGGAAGCCTGATGTGCTACAGCCCATGGGGTCTCAAAGAGCTGGACATGATAGTGAAGGAATAACAATAAATGATGCAACAAAATTAAAAATTTCATTCTTTAAAATGATATCAGATAATTCTAAAGAGTACTTTCAAAATTGGGTTTAACAGGAAGTTGCATCTTGTTAATTCAAGGGAAATATATAAAAGTGAGTAAGTCCAACAGGTATTAAAATATATTATTATTTAAATATAAAATGCTTTGGTAATGACCCATAATTGACTACAAGGCAGATAAATATGATAGTTTTGGGGTCAGTACTAGGAAAAATGGGGTCACAAAGAGTCTGACACTATTGAACAACTGAACTGAACTAGGAAAAAATTACATTGGAATATTTTCTGACTTAATAATTCCCAAGTGACTTAACATATTTAAAATGATAAATAAAAGTATAAAACATAGAAGTAAATATAGAAGAATTATTTTTAGTATGCTAGAATGGTAAAAGTCTTTCTGAGCTTAATACAAATCATAGAAGATCTAAAGAAGGATGTTTAATGTATATTGAAGAAATTGTAGGAGAAAAACAGTGAAAAAAGTCAAAAGGCAAATGGCAAACTAGGCAAAATTCTACATTATAATAAAGGGCTAAATTATTTAAAAATATATGAGTTCCTACATATTGACAAGATAAAATATTCATGTGAATAAGACACAAAGGACATTAAAAAGAAAATTCATAGAAGGAAAATATAAACAAGTTCAAAATATTAAAAAGTATTCAATACTCTCATAAAATGATAAATGGATTTTCAAACTGAAAATTTTGGATTAGACACTGTATTGTTTAAAGTATAGACATAAGGCCATCTGATATATCGATAATGGAAGTATAAGCCCTATACAGTGCTACTGGACAATATTCATCAAAAGTTTAAACATATATTTACCCCTTGATCAATTAAATCCATTTATAAAAATAGAATTATACATTAAAACATTTGCAGATGAGGATGGAAGTCCTTTGCAATATCATTTATGGTGGCAAATGATTAGGCAACATAAATGTTCACCAATAGATGGCTGGATAAATAATGTATGATCTAGTCACAAAGTGTAACAGTATAAGGTCAAATAAATGAATATGATTAATATGTATATGTTAATATGCATAATTTCCAATATTTTGTAAGTAGAAAATGGTAAGATGTGGATCATATATGCATCAGAATCTACCATTTGATTTAAAAAATAAAAGATTTTTATAGACATATGTGTAGGTAAATCACAGAATACATCATGAAAGATTAATGAAGTAATGCTTACTTCTGCCACAGGAAGGATGATGAGCTCAGAGTAGAAAGAAAACTATTTCTTATCTAATTCTGCATAGGTTCAATTTTTTGGCATTGCAATTTATTTCCTATTAAAACTATTTAATGAATGAAAACTTTAACTACTAATAGAAGGAATTATTATGTTCAGCCAGCTTCTAAGAAATATTCATTAATGAAACAAAAATTGTTTGGATATGAAATTTATGATTTTCCCCTCAGGAAAATTCATATTTAAGATAGCATTTACTGCTCTTGGGCTTCCCTAGTAGCTCAGCTGGTAAAGAAGCTGTCTGCAATGCAGGAAACCCTAGTTTGATTCCTGGGTCAGGAAGACCCCCTGGAGAAGGGATAGGGTACCAACTCCTGTGTTCTTGGGCTTCTCTGGTGGCTTAGCTGGTAAAGAATCTACCTGCAATGTGGAAAACCTGGGTTTGATCCCTGGGTTGGGAAGATCCCCTGGAGAAGGGAATGGCTACCTACTCCAGTATTCTGGCCTAGAGAAGTCCATGGACTATATAGTCAATGGGGTTGCATAGAATCAGATATGACTAAGAAAATTTCAATTTTACTCACTTTATTGCTCTTACTTTCATGCTCTATTAGAGAAAGTATGTTTTCTTGAACCAAAAACTGCTGACTTCTCTGTTACAACTGAGTAGAAAATATTTTACAATAGAAGACACATATTCTACTCTTGTCTCTGCTAGAGATAAAAGGCCATCACTAAAATTGCATAGGTCTTGCTTTTGTGATTTTTAAATAAATAATTTTGGTGATGCATTTGTTCTATATTTGTTCTTATTTGGGAATAATCATAAAATATCAAATATTAATTACCTTATTAATAAAGTAATATTACCTAAAATGGACTTCAAAGTAAGCAGCTTTCTTCAAAATAAAGACACACTATTATATGATAATATGAAAAATTTGATTGATTAAATATAACTCTTAAAATGGTATATGCCCAATAATAGGCTTAATATGTATAAAGAAAAATGACATAATTAAATGCAGAAGTTGATAAATCTATAATCATATAGTATAATTTTAACCATAATCCATTCAAACTGAGAAAAGAATATTAAAAAATATAATTATAATAAAACATAAAACTCAACTCACAGAAAATATACATAAATTGGTGCCATCAAAATAGAAGGCATATTCTCTCTAAGCACATGTGAAACATTTAACAAAATGATCATGTTCTAGTCCAAAAAGTAAGTCTCAAGAGATAGCAAAGAATCCATCTAATAAAGAATATGTACTCTGAGTACAATGAAATTACATTAAAAATCAATAATGAAGACAGCTAAGCTCTTTATGTTCTTTAAAACTAAGAATAATTACTAAATAATTTTTTGACTAACCACCTCAAATAGGGGATGTTTGGGCTTCTCTGGTGGCTCAGACATTAAAGAATCCACCTGCAATATGGAAGACCTGTGTTCGATCCTTGGGTTGGGACTATCCACTAGAGGAGGGCTTGCAACCTACTCTAGAATTCTTGCCTGGAGAATACCCATGGACAGAGGAGCCTGGCAGGCTACAATCAATGGGGTCACAAAGAGTTGGACACAACTGAGTGACTAAGCACACACAAGTAAGGAATTAAAAAATAGAAATATTATGACATCAAATGTGTAGATTAAAAAGCATGAGCTATTAAAAATTAATGAGATAGGCAATAATTCCAAAATGATAAAGTAAGAACATCTAAAAGTCCTCTCCTCCCTTACAAACAATAAAAGTACTAGCAAAATGGTCATTTTTTTCTAAACTCTAGAAATTAACCAAAGTCCAGTAATGACCAGTGTTTATTAAGAAAAAATGCTGAATATCAGCAAGAACAGCAAACTTTGTTGCATTTTAATAAGCACCAATCCCAATTACTCACAGTCATTAAAAAGAATGAAATAATGCCATTTGCAGGAACTTGAATGGACCTAGGGATTATCATACTAGTGAAGTAAATAAGACAGAGAAAGACAATTATCATGTGATATAATCTACATGAGTTTGGGTAAACTCTGCGAGTTGGTGATGGAAAGGGAGGCCTGGCATGCTGCAATTCATGGACTTGTGAGGAGTTGGACACAACTGAGTGACCAAACTGAACTGAACTTATAATCTACATGTAAAATAAAAAAAAATTATTCAAATGAAATTATTTATAAAGCAGAAACAGACTCATAGAGAATGAACTTATGGTTACCAGCAGAGAAGGGTGGCTGGGAGGGATAGATTGGGAGTTTGGGATTGATATGTATATACTACTATATTTAAAATAGATAGCCAAGGATCTATTCCATTTTTATGAAATGTCCAGAATAGGCAAATCTACAGAGACAGAAAATAACCACTCTAGTGGTTGCCAGAGTCACATGTAGGGGTTTATGGAGAGTGATTTCTAATGTCTGTGGGGTTTGTTGAGGGTGATTAAAATACTCTAAAATTAGACAGTGGTAACAGTTGTATTACTTTCTAAACATACTATAGACCACTGAATTATGTATCTCAATTTATATGTTATAAGAAAAAAGAAATACGGTAAGAAGTGTGGAAATATATAAAAAGTAAAGAACTGTATATATACTATTTTTAGTCCACTGTTAACTAAAAATCATGTATTTTTACCTCATTTTATTAATCTCTATAACTAAACTCAACTCTGAAAAATTTTCTATCTATATAAGGAGAGACAATATAGCATTCTGACAGTTTAATGCTTTTCTTCTCTGTATATTTATGCTAGTTGACTAGACAGTTTAAACACACAAAACAATAATATTTAAACTCAAGAATTCTGAAAATATAAAAGGAATTAACACAGGAATTAGGAAGAATATAATCAACAAAACTACAGAAATTGATAAAATAGAGAAAAACAGATGGTCAAAAAAGACTTTTTCTGGTTTGTTGTTACTATTTCCTCTTTGAGAGAATAATGAAAGCTGAAATCAGTAACCCAGTATGACATTTTACATACTAGTGGGAAATTATAAAGACTGGTTTTAAAAATTACAGGTCTCACAATGGTCTTTTCTTTAATGAACACAAACAAAAACTCTATAAAACATTTAACAATAAAACACAATTAATAAATTTTAGGTGATTCAGTTTTGATGTAGATACATAAACTTCTTTTGAGGCAAACTTGATTTGAAATGAGTATCAACAAAAGGTAAAGCAGTCATCATTTTTACAATCTTCTAACAATTTTTTCCAGTATACTAGCTCCTGTCTAGTAAGTGACTGAATTTAACAGCTCAGGCCAGTACATCACACTCTACAAAGATGTGGCTTGGAATTTTTCTACTTTAGCATATTATGAGATTGTATACACACCAAAAAGAGACGGTTACAATTTATATTTTATAGTAATGAATTTCATGTTTATAAACATAGCATATCAGAAGTAGCTTTTTTAAACTGTTCAAAATATTGTAATTTTCCATCTATAATTCTCTTCTCTTTGATTTTCTTTTATTTCCATTTCAGGTTTGCACAATAATTTTTACAAGATAGAATATGAAAGCAACAGATGACTTGTCTAAGGAAAAGAGTTCCTCTATAGTCCTCTTAGGGTAAACTGTGATTATAACTCTACAGCTAGCAATTTTATATGAATAGCTCCTAATTCTTTTTCATACATATAATATTAAACACAAAGTGATATTATAGTTACAGTGTTTTCTCTCCTCCTATGTCAGAATTTTTACTGTCTTCTCTACTCTCATATATAAGAATTTATTTGGAATCTCCCCATCATCAGATACATTTCTTTTACACAGTAGAAATTCACTAAAGTAATAAATGGTCTATCATTTCTCTAGCTCAATATATATTACTACTACCTTTTCTGCATTAATTCAGCTCTAGCTATGCTGGGAATGAATGATAGTCAAGCATTACTGAAGTGTGATATATATGAAGGCAGAGGATAGAATCTATAGAATTACGGGTAGAACAGCCTTTTAAGTGGCAAGAATCTGCATTTGATGTCTATTTGTGTATATGAAAGAGAAAGTCAGAGACCAAGAGAGAGGGAGAGCAGGAGCACAGGGCTCCCCTGGTTGTCTAGTGGTTGAGAATCTTCCGGCCAATGCAGGGCACATGGATTTGATCCCTGCTCCAGTAAGATTCCACATGCAGTGTTGTAACTAAGCCTATGCATCACAACTACTGAGCCTGTGCTCTAGAGTCTGGGAGCCACAACTACTGAAGCCTGCACACCCTAGAACGTGTGCTCCACAACAAGATAAGCTACAGTAATGAGAAGCCCAAGCACCGCACCTAGAGAGTAGGCTCTGCTCTCTACAACCAGAGAAAGCCCATGCTCAGCAACGAAGACCGAGCACAGCCAAACAATAAATAAATTAATAAACCTTAAAAAAAAAAAAAACCTTGTGTAAACCATTAAAGACAAAATAGCTTGACTGCAAATGCACCAGGGTAAGGGATTGTATGACATGGCCCAGGGCCTTTTGCTTGGTTTAATTTAATAAATATTTGTGATTATTTAAGTAAATAAATGAATGATTATCAGAATCAATGAATAAATAGCTAGCCCAGAAGACACTGAATACAGAGTTGATAAAAATGATTACTGAAAGAAGAAAAGAAATGGAGTAAAGAAAGAAGCGAATGAGAAAGGAGAACAATAAAGTGGAACTGGTTAAGAAAGGTCAATGTGAATGGAGTTAATAGATAGATAACTGAATGGAGATACTTGAAATGTTTAAAGTTTAGAACAGACGGCTAATTTCTGTGAATCAATAAGGGAAGGCAATAATCTTAACAGGAAAATAACCAAAGTAAATGAAGAGATGCAAAAGACTAACAGGGATATAGAGAAATGCCCAAATTCATATATAAATAATAAGAAAAAATACCAAGTAAAGCAATGAAAAATATTATACTCTTAGCTCCCATATATTGGGGAAAAAGAATGTTTGATAATTTTGAGCTGGCAAGGATGTGGGAAATTTGGACATGTATTGTTGGTGCAGATGTAGTCTCTTCAGTCACTCTGAAGAACAGCTGAGAGTTGTAATAAATATAAGTACATTCCATAAGTTGGGTATTTTAGTCTTGAAAATTTTCAAGCAGATTTATAAAAATATAGATAAATCTATGTCTATGGCAGTGGTATTTGTGTAAAGATTGGGGATGATTTGAGTGAACCAATGTGGTAGAATGGATTAACAAAAAATGGTACTACATGTCACATGATTATGCACAGTGGTTAGAAGTGACATATCAACTGTACTCATAGCACAGATAGTAAAAAAAATAGTAAAAATTTATTGGTATTTTAAGTAAGAAAGGGCATTTTATATTCAATAAGCATTTGCTATGCAATTTTCATATATTTCAAAAGAAGGATAAAATAATTGGATTTAATCTCTGCTTTGAAAAATAAGTTTTGGTGTAAGTAATAGAAATAAGCTTATAAAGCAGACTATTCAAAGACATCATGGGAATTTGAGGGCACATAGAAAACAGAGATGACCATAATCTTCAGAACAGCTTGTAAAAGCTCCTGGAGTCATGAGTAATGAAGTTCAAAAGCTCTTCTCTAGCATCTCTTTACCACAGGCTCTAAGTAAAGGAAACAATCTTCTGGTCTTAGCTTCCATAGATATACAAATTATATTACATACCTACAAATAAATTATCTATGACATTTTAGATACTTGATAAATGGAAGTTATCAACAATGTTATAATTAACTTCCAGAAATGATTCATATGATTTGGGGATTAACGTATGTATACTACTATGTATAATATAAAACAGACTAACAATAAGGATCTACTCTATAGACAAGGGAATTATACTCAGTATTTTCTAATAACTTACAAGGGAAAATAATATGAAAAATAATATAGATAAAACTGAACCACTTTTTTGTTCACCCGAAACTGATACAACATTCTACATTAACTATACTTCTATAAAAAAATAAAATAAAATGCAAAAAAAAACAGAAAGAAAGAAAGAAATTATTTACAGAGGAGAGACATGTGAGCAAGTATATGATTCAAGTTTTCAGAGAGAATGCATATATTATCATACTTGATAGTCACAGGTGACAATGAGCAGTATACATGAAGTAGATAGCAAAATGAAGTGATATATATGAAAGTACCTCATACATTCTTGGCCATCACACATTTGCTATCATTAATAATGATGAAACCAGAAATCATCTGCATGGAGTAAAAACCCACAGTGGACAATAATAACACATCAGATTGAAGAGATTGAATGAACAAAAATGAAGACAGTCCTGAATGGCAGGCTGAAGGATTTGGGGTTCTTTTCATAATGAAGACTTATTTTAAAATCACAAATGGAGACTGACAGGCATAAATCTCACTTTATTAAGATAGATAAAGGAATGGATGGCAGATTATAAATGTCCTCCCTGCCCCTCTCTACCGAATTCATTCTCCTGATCTCTTCACCTTTATCTTCCATTGTTTTCCAAGCTAGACCATCTACTTATAAACATCATTTTATTCTTACTATGTTCTTATTCTTACTAGTTCTTTCCATTAATTCTCATTTTTCAAATTAGATTACCCTCTCCCTTTACAATAAAAATACCATATTTCTTCAACTTTTAAAAATTTTACTTCTCACAAGTTGTAGAAACAGTTCAGTTCAGTTAAGTCATGTCTGACTCTCTGTGACCCCATGGATTGCAGCATGCCAGACCTCCCCGTCCATCACGAACTACTGGAGTTTAGAAATAGGAGGAGGACAAAAATTAGGCCAGAGTGAGTACTGCTATCATCAAGACAATAGTGTAACTTCCAGTCTATGCTTCAGTATAGTTCCTCTTTTATGTAGAATTAAAGTTTCAATTCAGTTCAGTCCCTCAGTCGTGTCTGACTCTTTGCAACCCCATGAACCACAGCACGCTAGGCCTCCCTGTTTATCACCAACTTCCAGGGTCCACACAAACCCATGGCCATTGAGTCAATGATGCCATCCAACCATCTCATCCTCTGTCATCCCCTTCTCTTCCTGCCCTCACTCTTTCCCAGCATCAGGGTCTTTTCAAATGAGTCAGCTCTTCATATCAGGTGCCCAAAGTATTAGAGTTTCAGCTTCAACATCAGTCCTTCCAATGAAAACCCAGGACTGATCTCCATTGGGATGGACTGGTTGGATCTCTTTGTAGTCCAAGGGACTCAAGAGTCTTCTCCAACACCACAGTTCAAAAGCATCAATTCGTCTGCACTCAGCTTTCTTTATAGTCCAACAGTAACATCCATACATGACTACTGGAAAAACCATAGCCTTGACTAGACAGACCTTTGTTGACAAAGTAATGTCTCTGCTTTTTAATATGCTATATAAGTTGGTCAGAACTTTCCTTCCAATGGGAAATACTAGAGATCTCTTCAAGAAAATTATAGATACCAAGGGAATATTTCATGCAAAGATGGGCTCAATAAAGAACAGAAATGGTAGGGACCTACCAGAAGCAGAAGATATTTAGAAGAGGTGGTAAGAATACACAGAAGAACTGTACAAAAAGATCTTCATGATCCAGATAATCATGATGGTGTGATCACTCACCTAGAACGAGATATCCTGAAATGTGAAGTCAAGTGGGCTATAGGAAGCATCACTAAGAACAAAACTAGTGGAGGTGATGGAATTCCAGTAGAGCTATTTTAAATCCTGAAAGATGATGCTGTGAAGTGCTGCACTCAGAAGTGGTCAAAGGACTGGAAAAGGTCAGTTTTCATTCCAATCCCAAGGAAAAGCAATGGCAAAGAATGTTCAAACTACCACACAATTGCACTCATCTCACACTCTAGTAAAGTAATGCTCAGAATTCTCCAAGCCAGGCTTCAGCAATACATGAACCGTGAGCTTCCAGATGTTGAAGTTGGTTTTAAAAAAGGCAGAGGAACCAGAGATCAAATTGCCAACATCTGATGGATCATCAATAAGGCAAGAGAGTTCCAGAAAAACATCTATTTCTGCTTTATTGACTATGCCAAAGCCTTTGACTGTGTGGATCACAATAAACTGTGGAAAATTCTGAAAGAGATGGGAATACCAGACCACCTAACCTGCCTCTGGAGAAACCTGCATGTAGGTCAGGAAGCAACAGTTAGAACTGGACATGGAAAAACAGACTGGTTCCAAACAGGAAAAGGAGTACATCAAGGCTGTATATTGTCACTGTTCTTTCAGAGTACATCATGACAAATGCTGGGCTGGATGAAGCACAAGCTGGAATCAAGATTGCCAGGAGAAATATCAATAATCTCAGATATGCAGATGACACCACCCTTCTGGCAGAAAGTGAAAAAGAACTAAAGAACCTCTTGATGAAAGTAAAAGAGGAGAGTGAAAAAGTCGACTGAAAGCTCAACATTCATAAAACTAAGATCATGGCACCTGGTCCCATCACTTCATTGCAAATAGGTGGGGAAACAGTGAAAACAGTGGCTGACTTTATATTTTTGGGGCACCAAAATCATTGCATATGGTGACTGAAGCCATGAAATTAAAAGATGCTTACTCCTTGGAAGGAAAGTTATGACCAACCTAGAGAGCATACTGAAAAGCAGAGACATTACTTTGTCAACAAAGTTCCGTCTAGTCAAGGCTATGGTTTTTCCAGTGGTCATGTATGGATGTGAGAGTTGGACTATAAAGAAAGCTGAGTGCAGATGAACTGATGCTTTTGAACTGTGGTATTGGAGAAGACTCTTGAGAGTCCCTGGGATTGCAAGGAGATCCAACTAGTCCATCCCAACGGAGATCAGTCCTGGGTGTTCATTGGAAGGACTGATGTTGAAGCTGAAATTCCAATACTTTGGCCACCTGATGTGAAGATCTGTCTCATCTGAAAAGACCCTGATGCTGGGAAAGATTGAGGGCAGGAGGAGAAGGGGACGACAGAGGATGAGATGGTTAGATGGCATCATCGACTCAATGGCCATGGGTTTGTGTGGACCATGGGAGTTGGTGATGGACAGGGAGGCCTGGCATGCTGTGATTCATGGAGTCACAAAGAGTCAGAATGACTGAGCGACTGAAGTGAACTGAACTGAAAGAGTCCAAAAACAGTTTAAAAATATGTATAACAAAGGTCAAAAAAAAAGAATCAAATATATTCAAATGCACTTTTCATATCAACAAAAATAATTTTTGATGGAGGAATATATGTGCTTTTTTAAGTTAACACATTCAGTAACAAGTTTAAGCAATAGGTCAAATGACTCCCATTACTGAAGGAGCAGTTGTTTTCAAGCCTGAGAGTATAAGAAATTATGAGGTATTAGCAACAAGTTTTAACATGATATGAATATGTCTATTACTTCACAGTGATACTTCACAGTGGTCACTTCACAGAGACATAGTCATTCTTGCTGCTAAAAACTGGTCTGTGGCATACATTTACAACTGAAAGAAATGTTAACTTTCAGAGAGAGACTAAGGAAAATAAAGGTGTAAATTGTTTTCCTTAAGAAACTTCATAGACCCCCTCCAATTCTATCCAGGGACCTCTTAATGCCCAGTGACTCAGGCTAATAATCTAGAGAAATTAATGGGGAACCACCACTGACTAAGCGTTGACCGAGTGTGGGGCATAGTAAAGTGCTTCCTGTCATTTTTGCAACATGTTGTTGTACTGGACATTGATAATTGAAAAATGAGAAAACCAAAGCTCAAAAGTTTTTGGTGACCTGCCTGGGGTCAAATACACTATGAAAGCCAACTACAGGATTAGATTTCAAATTTTGGCAGGTTCCATAGCCTTCATTTGCTTTTCCTAATGTGGAATATGACCATAGAATCAGCAGAATGTCTTAAGTGGGCAGGCCAGAGATGAATACAGCCAGAGTAAGCCATCTCTTTGTTTTCAAGAACAGTAGAGATACTAATGGTAGCTTAGACAGTAAGGAATCCGCCTGCAGTGTGGGAGACCTGGGAAGATCCCCTGGAGAAGAGAATGGAAACCCACTCCATCATTCTTGCCTGAAGAATCCCTATGGACAGAGGAGCCTGGAGGGCTGCAGTCCATGGGGTTGTAGAGATCTGGACACAAATGACTAAGCACAGAGATTCAGATAACATGTGGAACAGAGCCAGACTTTATGGGGTTAGAAAAAGCATTCAAAAATAAATAAAAGTAAATGCTTTGGAGCATAGAAAAATAAGCACCTGGGGAGCAAGACGACAAAAGCAGGTATTTAAAGAAAAGATAATCAGATGGTTTGTAATGGTAAAAGATTATTGCAATATTTTCTGTCCAAAAGATTTTGGCATAGGTCTAATATGGTGCATTATACTTTAATGCCTTTTCTAAAATTAATCAAATCCATCAGTAATTTTCTGAGTTGTTTTGGACTTTTTCCTCAATATCCATTTTTAAATATAGCAAGATACACAATACAGAAATACATACCACTTGCTATTCTTAAATATAGCTAAACATACATCTACTTACCAACACTTGTACAGCTTTCACCATCCGCATGCAGCTTCCACCCTTCATAACATGAGCACTTGACTGTCTGCTTATGCTGTTCACACACTTGACTGCACTTTAGATGATTGCTACAATAATCTACAGTTTCACATGTTTTATTGTCTCTGCCGAGTTGAAGCCCTTCAGGGCAGGAACAGACAATTCCTCTTCCAGGAGCAACAGAACAGTGGTTGCTGCAGCCTCCATTGTTCAGTGAACACTCATCTGAAAAAGGAGAGGAACAGATAATAGAGCATCATTAATTGTTCTGTTCAATTAAATACTAACCATTGAACTCACTTCTTTAAAGATAAAATTAAAGATTGTAAATAAATTGACAAATATATTTCAGAATTTTTTAATTTAGTCCTAAAGGGGTAGGGATGATGAAAAATTTATCCAATGATCAAATAGAATTCTATATGATACAAAGGGGCTGCCCGTGTGGTGCTAGTGATAAAGAATCTACCTGCCAGTGCAAGAGAGGTAAGAGATGTGGGTTTCATCCCTGGGTCAGGAAGATCCCCTGGAGAAGGAAATTGCAACCCAGGACAGAGGAGCCTGGTGAACTATAGTCTATGGGGCTATATATATGTATGTATTCTATCTATATATCATTTTCTACTTCTATAGTCTGATTTAGATTTATAATCCAGAATGGATTAGTTTGTCCTTTACTGACTATAGATATTTATTTAGGTATATTATACATTGTACCTCATATATGTGTTATTATTATTAATTCAGTGAGGCCATGGAAATAGCATAAACAATACACAAAAATACTTGACCTGGCATTTTGGCTGAAATAATGAGCAACTAACATTGGCTGCACAGAGGATAATAGTTTCATAAAGAAAGAGAATTTTTCTTTAAGGCACTTATAATTTGTAATTACACATTGGATACATTTATCATTCTACTCCATCACAAGATTGTAGGATCGATGAGAATACACAAACATCCTTTCTGTTTACCATGTATATCCCATAGTTAACAAAGTGCCTAGCATACAGTAGGCAGTTAAAAACATGTGTTGAATAACAAAATTTAACAAAATCATCCAAAAGCACACAACTGTTCCTAAATGGAGCTAGTATCTGTCTACCTGGGAAATTTCAAAATGTCATATTTATGCACTTAACAAAAAGAGCAAGCAGTTATTTTTGCAACCATGATATTAACTCTTGCTATATATTATTATATTAGGTGTCTATTAATAAGAACAAAATAAATTTTGTCTTCCTTGGCTTTAAAAATATTTGAGTAGTTTTCAAAGCCTGCTCAATTAGGTGTATTTTTAGACACACTGAAAAGGAATGTTGTTCAATGATTTTCAAATTGCAATAATATTTTCTTATATACCTCTAATATGTTTTGTTCTCTATGGAAATTCACCCAGTTCAGAAATTTGGATTGGAACGTTACAGCTTTCAAAAATATTCTCTGTACATTTTAAACTTCTTTATGGGTCAACTATTCTTCACATTTGTCACCATAAAAGACGTTACAGCAATAAAAAAAGAAAAATGACTACATTAACTGCTATCTCTAAGAATTCAATTCAAATCTGGTATTATTTTAAAGAAAAAAAAGATTCATTTCTTGGTTTGTCCAAGTATGTTTGTTCACCTGTAATCATAATCATTTCAAAACAGTAGTCGTTTCAAAGTATTTGCCCCATTTTAGTTCAATTGACATTCTTTTTCAAGAGAATTACTGTAAAGTAATGTCATCATACACAGCAGGTGAAAAAAATTGTTACAATGCTTTTAGCTTATTTGAAGTATGATTGTTCTCTCACTATTCAAATGTCCCTTTCTGATACTAGCTTTAGAATTAAGTCATAGGGTGGGGGAACTAAGATGGCGGAAGAATAGGACGGGGAGTCCACACTCTCCCCAACAAATACACCAAAGGAACATTTAAATACCGAACAAACTCCATAAAACAACGTCTGAATGCTGGCAGAGGACTTCAGGCATCTGGAAAGACAGCCCATTGCCGACGAAAGAAGGTAGGACTAAAAAAAAAAAAAAGTAAAAAGAGAGGCAAAGAGGCAGGGATGGAGATTCATCTCTGAAGGGGAGTCTCCAAAGAGATAAAGGTTTTCGAATGTCAGGAAACATTCTCACTGGTGGATCTGAGAGATCTGAGGCGAATCTCAGAGAGCATAAAAGTCGGGAGTAGAAGCCGATAAATAGTTAAGCCCCTTAGAGAACGTCTCTAACTGCAAACTTCAGCAGAGCGGCAGCCCGGGCGCCCCATCCCCCACGAGCCAGCGCGGACTGCTCAGGGAGGGCCGGGCCGCGCGCTTAGGGGGAAGACTGAGATTGAATGCCCGGGGCAGACTGAAGGCCCTAACTGAAGGTGCTAACCGGAGATAGACCGCTGGGTAGCCTTCCAGAGGAAGACCCCCCGCCAGGCTCGCACACAGAACAAAGGGCAGCGAGGACTTGGTCCACTGCGCGAGACAGCCAGGTGGAGCTGGGCGGCTGCGGGCTACGGACCGGCCCAGCCCCCGCCAGAGAGCGCCCCGGCGAGGCTTCTGCCCCCAAACCGCAGGCAGAATTTGGTGCTAGCCAAGACCTCTGGGGACTCTGGACAGTTGCCACCAGAATTCAGCACTTCTCACATCTGAGAAGATGTGCCCAGCTGCACGCTGAAAAAACCGAGCGGCTGGGACGGGGGAGGGGAGAAGCCGCAGCCCCCAACTGCGTCACCAGAGTGCGCCACCAGAGACTGCTGCGCTGCACATTTGAGAAGACATGCCCAGCTGCAAGCAGAAAGAGCCGAGCGGCTGGGCCGGGGGAGGGGAGAAGCCACAGCCCCCATTCCTGACAGGCGAGAGACCAACAGCCTGAGCAGAGGGGGCTGGAAAAGCGCAGGCACCGGGAGTGGGGCAAACCCCAGAGCGCTGAATAGACACTGAAGGGGCCAGCAAACAGAAGACGCCAAAACAAGCAGGAAGAACCGCTTAAGAGCCCAACCAGGAAACTTTGACAAAACACACATCCTACCCCTCCCATAGTGAGGAACCCCCATAATAAAGGGACAACACAGCATGATAAAAAAAATGAAAAGGCAGAGAAACACCCAGCAGGTAAAGGAACAGGATAAATGTCCTCCAGACCAAACAGAAGATGAAGAGATAGGATGTCTACCTGATAAAGAATTCCGAATAATGATAGTGAAAATGATTCAAAACCTGGAAAATAAGTTGGAGTTGCAGTTCAATAACCTGCAGGCAAGGATGGGAAGATGCAGGTAAGCTTTAACAAGGACTTGGAAGAAATGAAAAAGAGTCAAAATACAATAAATAATGCAATAAATAAGATCAAAAACACCCTGGAGGGAACCAACAGTAGAATAACAGAGATAGAAGACAGGATAGGTGAGATAGAAGACAGAATGGCAGAAATAAATGAAACAGAAAGGAATAATGAAAAAAGAATTAAAAGAAATGAGGACAATCTCAGAGACCTCTGGGACAGTAATAAACGCACCAATATTTGAATCATAGGAGTCCCAGAAGAAGAAGGCAAAAAGAAAGACCATCAAAAAATTCTTGAAGAGATAATTGTTGAAAAATTCCCAAAATTGGGAAAGCAAATAACATCTCAGGTCCAAGAAACACAGAGAGTCCCAAATAGAATGAACCCCAAGCGGAACACCCCAAGACACATATTAATCAAATTAACAAATATCAAATACAAAGACCAAATATTAAAAGCAGTGAGGGAGAAGCAAAAAATAACTCACAAGGGGAATCCCAGAGGATAACAGCTGATCTCTCAATAGAAACGCTTCAGGCCAGAAGGGAATGGCACAGCATAATTAAATTCATGGAAGAAAACAAGCTACAACCCCGATTACTGTACCCAGCAAGGATTTCATTCAAATTTGAAGGAGAAATCAAAAGTTTTTCAGACAAGCAGAAGCTGAGAGAATTCAGCAACACCAAACCAGCCCTCCAACAAATGCTAGAGGATCTTTCCTAGATAGGAAACATGGATGGGGTATATAATCTCGAACCCAAAACAATAAAATAAATGGCAACAGGATCATACTTATCAATAATTACCTTAAATGTAAACGGGTTGAATGCCCCAACCAAAAGACAAAGATTGGCCGATTGGATACAGAAACAAGACCCTTATATATGTTGTCTACAAGAGACCCACCTCAAACCTAGGGACACATATAGACTGAAAGTTAAAGGCTGGAAAAAGATATCCCATGCAAATAAAGACCAAAAGAAAGCAGGAGTGGCAATACTCATATCAGATAAAGTAGACTTTAAAATAAAGGCAGTGAAAAGAGATAAAGATGGACATTACATAACGATCAAAGGATCAATCCAAGAAGAAGAAATAACAATTATAAATATTTATGCACCCAACACAGGAGCACCGCAATATGTAAGGCAAATGCTAACAAGTATGAAAGGGGAAATCAACAACAACACAATAATAGTGGGAGACTTTAATACACCACTCACACCAATGGATAAATCAACTAAAAAGAAAAGTAACAAGGAAATTCAAGCTTTAAATGATACAATAGACCAACTAGACCTAATTGATATCTATAGGTCACTCCACCCCAAAACAACGAATTTCACCTTTTTCTCAAGCGCACACAGGACCTTCTCCAGGACAGATCACATCCTGGGCCATAAATCTAGCCTTGGCAAATTCAAAAATATTGAAACCATCGCAAGCATCTTTTCTGACCACAATGCAGTGAGATTAGATATCAATTACAGGAGAAAACGATTCAAAACTTCCAACATATGGAGGCTCAACAACACACTGCTAAATAACCAACAAACCACAGAAGAAATCAAAAATAAAATTCAGTTATGCATAGAAACCAATGGAAATGAAAACACAACAGCCCAAAACCTATGGGACACTGTGAAAGCAATGCTAAGGGGAAAGTTCATAGCAATACAAGCTCACCTCAGGAAACAAGAAAAAAATCAAATAAATGACCTTACTTTACACCTAAAGTAACTAGAAATGGAAGAGATGCAGAAGCCCAGGTCTAGTAGAAGGAAAGAAATCTTAAAGATCAGGGCAGAAATAAATGCAAAGGAAACAAAAGTGACCATAGCAAAAATCAACCAAGCCAAAAGCTGGTTCTTTGAGAAGATAAATAAAATTGACAAACCATTAGCCAGACTCATCAAGAAACAAAGGGAGAAGAACCAAATCAACAGAATTAGAAAAGAAAACGGAGAGATCACAACAGAAAACACAGAAATACAAAGGATCATAAGAGATTATTATCAGCAACAACATGCAAATAAACTGGACAACCTGGATGAAATGGACAGATTCCTAGAAAAGTACAACTTTCCATGACTAAACCAGGAAGAGATAGATAATATTAATAGACCCATCACAAGCACGGAAATTGAAACCGTAATCAGAAATCTTCCAAAAAACAAAAGCCCAGGACCAGATGGCTTCACAGCTGAATTCTACCAAAAACTTAGAGAAGAGCTAACACCTATTCTACTCAAACTCTTCCAGAAAATTGCAGAGGAAGGTAAACTTCCAAACTCACTCTATGAGGCCACCATCACCCTAATTCCAAAACCCAACAAAGATGCCACAAAAAAAGAAAACTACAGGCCAATATCACTGATGAAATTAGATGCAAAAATCCTTAACAAAATTCTAGCAAATAGAATCCAACAACACATTAAAAAAATCATACATCATGATCAAGTAGGCTTTATCCCAGGGATGCAAGGATTCTTCAATATTCGTAAATCAAACAATGTAATACACCACATTAACAAATTGAAAAATAAAAATCACATGAGTATCTCAATAGATGCAGAGAAAGCCTTTGACAAAATTCAACATCCGTTTATGATAAAAACGCTCCAAAAAGCAGGAATAGAAGGAACATACCTCAACATAATAAAAGCTATATATGACAAACCCACAGCAAACATTATCCTCAGTGGTGAAAAACTGAAAGCATTCCCCCTGAAATCAGGAACAAGACAAGGGTGCCCATTCTCACCACTACTATTCAACATAGTTTTGGAAGTCTTGGCCACAGCAATCAGAGCAGATAAAGAAATCAAAGGAATCCAGATTGGAAAAGAAGAAGTAAAACTCTCTCTGTTTGCGGATGACATAATCCTCTATATTGAGGACCCTAAAGACTCTACTAGAAAATTACTAGAGCTAATCAATGAATATAGCAAAGTTTCAGGATACAAAATCAACACACAGAAATCCCTGGCATTCCTATACACTAACAGTGAGAAATCAGAAAGAGAAATTATGGAAACAATTCCATTCACCATCGAAACAAAAAATAAAATACTTAGGAGTATTTCTACCTAAAGAAACAAAAGACTTGTATATAGAACACTATAAAACACTGATGAAAGAAATCAAAGAGGACACAAACAGATGAAGAAATGTGCCATATTCGTGGATTGGAAGAATCAATATAGTGAAAATGAGTATACTACCCAAAGCAATCTATAGATTCAGTGCAATTCCTATCAAGCTACCAGAAGTCTTTTTCAGAGAATTAGAACAAATAATTTCACAGTTTGTATGGAAATGCAAAAAACCTCGTATAGCCAAAGCAATCTTGAGAAAGAAGAATGGAACTGGAGGAATCAACCTACCTGACTTCAGGCTATACTACAAATCCAGTCATTAATACAGTATGGTACTGGCACAAAGACAGAAACATAGATCAATGGAACAAAAGAGAAAGCCCAGAGATAAATCCACGCATCTATGGACACCTTATCTTTTAAAAAGGAAGCAAGAATATACAATGGAGAAAAGACAACCTCTTTAACAAGTGGTCCTGGGAAAACTGGACAGCCACTTGTAAAAGAATGAAACTAGAACACTTTCTAACACCATACACAAAGATAAACTCAAAATGGATCAAAGATCTAAGCATAAGACCAGAAACTATAAAACTCCTAGAGGATAACATAGGCAAAACACTCTCTGCCATAAACCAAAGCGGGATCTTCCATGACCCACCTCCCAGAATATTGGAAATAAAAGCACGAATAAACAAATGGGACCTAATTAAAATTAAAAGCTTCTGCACAGCAAAGGAAACTATAAGCAAGGTGAAAAGACAGCCTTCAGAATGGGAGAAAATAATAGCCAATGAAGCAACAGACAAACAATTAATCTCAAAAATATACAAGCAACTCCTGCAGCTCCATTCTAGGAAAATAAACGACCCAGTCAAAAAGTGGGCCAAAGAACAGACATTTCTCCAAAGAAGACATAAAAGTGGCTAACAAACACATGAAAAGATGCTCAACATCACTCATTGTCAGAGAAATGCAAATCAAAACCACAATGAGATATCACCCTACACCACTCAGAATGGCTGCAATCCAAAAATCTACAAGCAATAAATGCTGGAGAAGATGTGGAGAAAAGGGAACTCTCTTACACTGTTGGTGGGATTGCAAACTAGTACAGCCACTATGGAAAACAGTGTGGAGGTTCCTTAAAAAACTGCAAATAGACCTGCCATATGACCCAGCAATCCCACTGCTGGGCATATACACCGAGGAAACCAGA
Source organism: Antilocapra americana (assembly GCA_007570785.1). Lineage (NCBI taxonomy): Eukaryota > Metazoa > Chordata > Mammalia > Artiodactyla > Antilocapridae > Antilocapra > Antilocapra americana. The sequence continues at coordinate 17,678,783 of ML660200.1, forward strand.
ATTGAAAGAGCCATGTGTACCCCAATGTTCATCGCTCCTTTGTTTACAATAGTCAGGACATGGAAGCAACCTAGATGCCCATCAACTGACGAATGGATAAGAAAGCCGTGGTACATATACACAATGGAATATTACTCAGCATTAAAAAAAATTCATTTGAATCAGTTCTACTCAGGTGGACGGAACTGGAGCCCATTATCCAGAGTGAAGTGAGCCAAAAGGAAAAACAACAATACAGTATACTAACGCATATATATGGAATTTAGAAAGATGGTAACGAGAACCCAGCATGCGAGACAGCAAAAGGAATGCAGATGTATAGAATAGACTCGTGGTCTCTGTGGTTGAGGGAAAGGGTGGGATGATATGGAAGAATGGCATTGAAACATGTTAATTATCATATGTCTAATCAATCGCCAGCCCAGGATTGATGCTCGGGGCTGTTGCATCAAGATTTCCCGCGGGGAGGGAGGAGGAAGGGGGGTTCTGGTGGGGGAGCATATGTAAACCCATGGTGATATCATGTCATTGTATGGCAAAACTAATAAAATAAAAAAGAATTAAGTCATAGATTTTAGGATAAACACAAATTCACACTGAAATATACAACTTAACATATATAATTGAATGGCAATATATGTATCACTAGTCCCTTGCCAATGTTCCCTTTACCATAAATCTAATCCTGCATCTTCTTTTACATTTTTGTTACCTGAGAAAGATGCTCTCATTGACCAAACTCCAGTCAAGTGTCTCTTAATCTTCCTTTTAACTAGTCCTCAGTCTGAGCCAATAAAACCTTGCAGACTCTTAGCACAAACAATTTCATTGTCTAATCCTCTCCCCATCCCCTTCCTCTCAACCCGATAAAAGACTGGGACAAATAGTAGTTCCTAAAAGCTCATTGCAGCATCCCTAGAATGACCTCAGCCCCCTTACAGTGCCTACCTGAGAAAGCTCCGTGACTCAAGGAAGCTGTCAGGAGTTTTGGCCACAACCTGATGAAAGGGAGACAGCCCTCTGAACCCCATCTTAGAACAATTATTTTTGAAAGCTTGCAATAGAAATCTTTTTTTTTTTTGTATCCTTGCCATGTAAATCTTCTACCACCCAGAGTGTTTTGTTTTATTTTTTTTTTGAGCACCTGCAAGTTACCTTTTGAAATATAAACATTCAAAGAGATAAGTGTCTCAGTCTTACTGCCAGCCATTGTGAGCATCTTGCTCTGATTTATACCACTGCCTCCAGTGCTAAGGGATTCCCTGATGACTCAGTGGTAAAGAATCCACCTGCCAATGCAGGGGACTCAAGTTTGATCCCTGGGTTGGGAAGATCCCCTGGAGAAGGAAATGGAAACTCACTCCAGTATTCTTGCCTGGGAAATCCCATGGACAGATGAGCTTAGTGGGCTAGAGCCCTGGGGTCACAAAGAGTTGGACATGACTTAGAGATTAAACAGCAACTCCAATCATAAAGATAAGAGAAGTTAGTATCTTCTCTGGAATGAGCACCAATTAACAAAACCAAGAGGCCTAGACACATTCACCCTTACTCCCTTATCTCAAACCCCCCAACCCTGCACCCCCACTTAACATCCATAAGCACATTCCAGCCTTTAAAGTTTCTCACCATTTGTTTTGATGAAGCTGATTTCAGTTTATGTTGGACACTCTTCCTATTGCAATAGTTATTACTGAATAAGATTTATCTTTTTCATTTTAATTTGACATACTTTTGTAACAAAAATCAACAGTTAACTCCCATCACGAATGATTAAAATCTTATCTTGTGTGTGTGTTTAGTTGCTAAGTCACGTTTGACCATTTTGAGACCTCATAGACTGTAGCCCACCAGTCTCCTCTGTCTGTGGGATTTTCCAGGCAAGAATACTGGAATGGGTTGCCATTCCCTCCTCCAGAGGATCGTCTTGACCCAGGGATTGAACCCATGTCTTCTGTTTTGGCAGATGTGTTCTTTATCAATGAGCCACTATTTGTTTCTTAAGTGCATATGCATTTCCTTTTGAAATTACTTAAAATTCCCCCAGGGGCGTGGGAATCTTTTCACTAGGATTAAATTCCCCAAGCTTTTTTTTTTATTTTTTTAATTTTATAGATCAGATTTATTTGGAGAAAACAACTCTGCTACACAAAGGATGGAAGTTTACATCTGAAGACATCTCCCAAGTATTGAGTTTACAGATTACAAATTATCTTCATAAATTTTACATATATTAAGGAGCAGGGTAGGAATCATCTCTGTTTTTGTTTCAATGGTAGGTAGGACACCAGAGAGGGAAAGAAGAGCTCTTTTGGATACAACTATTTGGAAGGAGTTGACATGAAGAGGGCCAACCCCACAGTTTCATCCTCTATAGCAAATGGCTTAAAAAAAAAAACCTATCAACTTAGGGTATCTCTCTCTAAAAGCCACTTCTTAGCTACTGATCATGTCAATGATTTAAAGTTAATTCACTCGCTATATTTTTCATGTCTACTGGGTAAATTACTCATGATGCCCATTCATTGCTGCAGCACTCAAATCAACACCCTTGTCTGGCTGGATAGGACCTAACCTAGGACTGATGGGGGAAAATAAAAAACCCTTGAAAACGAGAACAAAGTGTCTTTTCTCTACAGGTTCCAATATTGCTGATAAATATACCAAACAAAATTATGGAGAATTAAAACATTGTACAAAATGTTTATAGTACTTTGTATTTCACCTATTTCAGAACTTATGTGATTAGGTCAATTCTTTCTAGAAAATGGTGGTTAAATAATTTGATGAGACACTGTTTATTCTGCTATGATAATAGATTGATACTGTATAATCCTGTGGATGCCTCTTAATTAATTCTGTCTGAATTAAGCCACTAATAATTATAGCAACTACTAGGACTCATATTCTACAAAAGGAAAATAAATGTTCAATGAGTTTTACAAAAAAATTACCATCTACATAACTGACGGTACAGAGGTGCACATAAAAGCACTTCTGCAATCCAGTTCCTTGACCAGCGCTTGTTTTTGTTTTTCGCTGTTCCAACTCTTCCTCACCTTCATCTCATGAAGGAGAGAGTGTATGAGTTCAATATGCCACAGTGCTACAATCAGGATAAAAATGACTTTTTATCTTCTCTGGTACTTTCAAACCCAGCTTTACTGAGATCTTTTATACTGTCTATATTTAAAATCCTTGACCAAGGCTTCTTGGCCAATGAGTACAGTAGTTTGATAAGCAAGAACTGAGTTTCATTCTTGAAGTAGAGAAATAAACTCAGAAGAAATTCCCTTTCCTTTTTTTACTTTCCCAATTGAGGGAGCAGAGGATAGGAAAATAAGGTTGCATTTTCTCATGATTCTCTTCATTTTCTAATGACACTATTTTCTCTTCTTTTTCTTTTTTTCCCTTCATTTACCCCAAAAGGTGACAAAAGGTAGAAAGCCACTAATTTATTTCAACACCTAAAATACATCAGATATTATTATCATGATTTCCTGACAGACATCATTATGTCCATTTTTATTATGAAGAAACTGACAATTCCAGAAATTAAGCCACCTTTCTGGGTGACTTAATTGAACTAATTGAAGAAGAGTATTCAAACCTGTCAAAAATCTCATTTTTTTCTATAATTGCACACTTTCAATTTTAACACTGCTGATAGTTTCCTTCTTTTAGAAACTTCATGAGCAATTTTCATATACTGTAAGGTAAGATATCTTTCCATCCACCAAACTACTTTATCAGAGCGAACAAGCTGGAAGAAAAAGAAGTGAATACTTGTAAACTAACTCTGTCATCCCTTAACTGCAATTTTTTGTTGTTTAATTTTTAAAGCTTTTGCTTGTTTAAATGTTAGCAATGCTGAACGAAGGCTGTTGTATTTACTGTTTCAAGGTTATTTTATAGAATCACAGATGGTTTGGAAGATATTTTATTGCAAAAATTTTAAAAATAACAAGTCTTTTTATATCACTCAGTATGCTATGAATGCTCATTTCAGATCAAAATACGATAACTGTAGACTTAAATGTAGTTGTCTTCCTATTTCCAATCAGGTAGCTTCATGATCTCCTAAAGTCATTTTCTTACTGCCTCAAGTCATCTCATTATTGTTCTTATCATTCTGTAAACTCTTCATTTCTCTATTGATGTCACCTTCAGTATTGTCTGGAAAACATAGTTTTTAAAATCTCCTTGTTAAATCTCTGATCTCCCTACAGAGAAAGAAATGTAATTGCTTTATATGTGCTGGTGGCATAAGGAGATGGTTAATCATAAGTTATTTCAAAGCTCAAAACCTATCAGACTGAAATCATTTTAACTAGAGAAAGCATACTAAAGAAAGCTACTGTATGAGAACTAAAAACTTCTGAGAAAATAATATAAAATTGAATAATAGCCTGAGTGACCAATACTTTCACTTCATTATCCAGTTTCTTCCTTTCACCTTTCTAAAAAAGGTCTCTAGTATAATGATCAGAAGGCCAGAAAAAATCTATTGGATGGTAGCAAACTTCATCCCATTGTTTAGCAATAAGAATAATCTCCTTTAGTAATAACAGGAATCTCTTGTTCTGAGTGACTCACTGATGAAAAAATAATCTGTTCAATTGTGGAAACATCATTGAATATTCAGAGATCTTAAGTGAAAGTGCTAGTCACTCAATCGTGTCTGACTCTTCACAAGCCCATGGACTGTAGCCTGCCAGGCTTCTCTATCCTCCATCCATGGAATTTTCCAGGCAAGAATACTGGAGTCACTAACCATTTCCTCCTCCAGGGGATTTTCCCGACCCAGGGGTTGAACCTAGGTCTCCTGTACTACAGGCAGACTCTTTACCCTCTGAGTCACCAGGGAAGTCACCAAATGAAGAACACAGCCATATAATTGTTAGGTTAGCTAAATGGACATTAATCTTCTCTGCTTTATTTTTAGAAATTTATGATCATATTAAAATTTTCAAATAAATATACAGTACCTGCAAAATATAAGTAGAGGTCATGCTAAAATTTACATTTAAACGGAATTATTGGAAGGAAATAATGCTTCTAGAATAAGTATCAAGGAGTAGACTAAAAGATTCTAGTCTCCAGAGAGAAGCAAGGCAGTGAAATGTACAATACCACAGAGGTCGCCTTCATCAGACCCATCAGGACAATCTCGTCTCCCATTGCAGAGTTTCTCTGGCTGCAGGCAGACTGAGGTGTCATTAGCACAAGGGTACTTGGGTGGTCCACACAAGAAATTGTCACAGTCATCTTCATCTGATTGATCTTCACAATCAATATCTCCATCACAGACCCAGGCTTTGCTGATGCATCTCCCTTAAAAAATTATAAACAACATGCATTTAATTTCTGCAATTAAGCCATGGTAATAATGAGTGATCATTGTCTTCAGTCAGAGCAGAACAAATTGCTATTACCAAGAAATCTATTTGGTGATAGTTTGACAGCTTATTTTCACAAAGACATTTGAGTAGCACTTGTCCTGATTGTTAACAGTGTTTTTAGTGTGAAAGCTTTGATACTTTCTTTAGTTTCAAGTTATTGACTTACTCAATTAAAAAGAAAAAAAAAGTATAACTAATTAAAAGTTTAATTACAATACTTTTAAGAGCAAATTTTAAAATATATTTTATAGTAGTATAAGTCTCTTTCAGAGTCCTAAATTTAGATAAATGCTATCAGTGTCTTCTGGAGCTCTAAAATTAATTAAATGCTTTATTTTTTAAGGTGACAATGTCTCTTTATATTTATAACCTTAAGACTTCAACTTCTCATATTCAGACTATGCACATGTTCTTTCACAGAAGAATACAAAATGTTACTAAACATTTTAGTAGTTAAGATATATACAGACAAAATTTAGAGAAATATGTTTTCTTTATTGACTTTGAAAGAAAAAAAGATTATTATTTAGCCAGAATGTTTCAAAAGCAATAATGTGAAATTCTTTGAAAGCAATGGTTTTTGTCTATATAAATTGCTTTATTGAAAAGTATCCTTTCCAGAATATTCATGTTTTTCTTCTAATTAAAATTTGTTTTCTAAATTATACAACATTAAGGTGCAATAGGAATAAGAAATCTACCTAAAAGGGTAAGTGCTAGTTATTGGCTGATTACATATCAACATTTCATAAAATGAGTGGGGCAAATAAAAAGGAAATGGAAAAATATTAAATTGTATATGTCTAAATGTCATTAGGTATTTAAAGTTCTTCTTCAAACTTAAGCCCATTGAATTTTAAGGTACTTGAATACTGGTGAAAAATGTTTTATTTATAGAAATATGTTAACAGTTTTCCATGCTATTATATGTCAAATAAAAGAAAAACATAAATGATCAGTTCCACATTTAATACAAATATCTTCTATAATAGTCAACATTTTTAAGCAAAATATTCTTAAAGAATGGATGAATATTTCATTAATGACTTTGATTATAAATGGAGGAATACTATAAATTTCCCTTAATATCATAACTAAAACAATGTTAATATTTCATATTGCCCAGAAATATTATGTAGTAAAATTAAAGAATAGAAGGACATGAGGTATAAAACTAGAAAATAATATCACTACATAAAGTTAATAGAATTGCATAATTATAAATTAGTAAAACCAAATTAGAACTCTAAGAAACAGAGAATTTAAAAAATATGGAGTTTCAAAAACTACAAAAATCAATAGATTCCATATATATAAAGACAGCAGAAGAAAAGATCAGCCAAAAAATCTATCACGAAACAAAGTATTTGAGGTTAAACTATAAGAACTGTATATTACTTGTATGAAAAACATCAAAAGTTTATTTAAGAAATTCAAAATAAGCCTTGAATAAAGACATAGTTTGATTTCAGAGAGCAAAATATATTAATAGAAAGGTATTATGTTTCCTCAAATTAATCCTACCCCAATTTTATTATTTTAATCCCATGAAGTTATCCTAAACTTAAGGAAATAAAACTGGAAATATTATGAGGAGTCTTCTAAAAAATACAATTTGCTGAATAGGAATTATATATGCCAAATATTTAGAAATATTATAAAAGTAACATTAGTTAAATTTTTTCATAATGGAATATAAGTATGCATCAATAATTAAATATCATAGTGACATCGAAAGTAAAGTCACTTATGCATGTGATTTTAATATACAAAAATTGACAATTCAAAATAGTACAGAATAAATAATTACAAAATTAATGTTAGGATTATTGATGAGCCACCTGGAGAAAAATAATAGGCTGAATCTTCACTCAGTATCTACACCAAAATAAATTAAAGACAGATCAAAGAAGTAAGAGTTTTAAAAGAAAAATGATGAAAGCAAAAACATTCTAGAATAGCTATTAAAACAAAACCCTGAAATGGTCATTATGCAAACACAGAGAGCATAAAGGACAAGTTGACAAACTTAAATACTGTCGACATTGAACAATAAAATCCATCTATAAAGGCAAAGTCAATAAAACAGAAAAAGAAATCACTATATTTGACAAAAAGGGTACATTACTTTGAAATAGAAAAGATTCATATAAATATATAAATCAATACAATAAAAATCTATAAACCAGTATAAGTGCAAGGTTTATAGTGAATCAATATGGCTTACCAACATATGGAGTTAAAAACATCTTTCAATTAAAAAGAATAAAAACAATTTGATAGCATTTTTCCTCTCTTGGATTAAGATTAAAAAGCTGTGTAACACCAAGATAAATTTGACAAGGGTATAAAAAACAACCCCAGTGTTAAAGGGGCTACAGATTGGGATCATCTCTTTGTAAGGCAATATTATGAAATCTAGTAATGAAAAATATATCAACTTTTCACCACTGTAATTGTAATTATAGAATACTTTCCCATTGGTATATAATGCCTTAAAATACATAAATACATATGTACAAAATACATATGCACATAATTACATATGTACAAAAATACATGAGGATGTGTGTTGCTGCTTTGTCCATATTAGCAAAACTCTGGTAACAAGTTAAACTCAGATTGCAAGACTGGCAACATCAATTACAATGCACCCATACAATGAAACTGTATATTTGGGCGAAAAAGAATTAGATAATTCTGCATAAGTTAAAATAAAACAATCTCCCTATCATGTTAATAAAAAAGGCCTACAACTGAGTATGCTGTAGACATTCTTTTATATTAGAACTGTTTAGCAATATGTGTGACTATATTTCTATACATATGTCAATATAAGCACATATATAGGCTTGTCTCTACATGAATTCTTTCTGGAGGGCTACACAAGAAATAATTAAAAGTGATTGCCTCTGGTGAGGAAGTCTTAAGGTACATGGAAGTAGGAGACAGATTAATTTTTCATTAAAACCTTTTGTATTACTTTATTTTCCCTTACACTATATTTCCACATAATTTTTCAAAAAATATTAGCTCACTTTAAAATGATAAATGTGAAACATATAACGCATACCACAAAGTCTGGTAGTTTCTACAGATACAGAGGTTCTCTGTACCTTATATTTTCCAAGAGACTTTAGGTAATATAAAAAAGCATAAGACCCATTCCCTGTCCCCAAGGAGTTTATAATCTAGTTAGTCTTACTATGTTACAAGAGATATAAATAAACAGCTTAGATAAAATCTACAAGTTTCAATAGCTCTTTCTTCCCAAGTATTTTGCAGGGGATGTTTGAAACAATTGCTTTTCCTTTTCTTGTTTAGTTTTAATTTTTATACAAGAGCAAAGTAAGGTAAGAGGATACTCCACATATGATATGTTAAATTTCTATTTCATCATCATCAACTGGGTAAAACTGAAAAGCAAATGACCTTAGTAAATATGTTGACAGATTGTTCACTTTTACTCAATTTACAGAAAGACAAATTCTTACATAGTCAAATCACTGGATGTGACAATAAAAAAAATTCAATATTACAATGGTTCTTGTTTAAGCTCCCTCCTTTATATATCAGAAAGCTTAAACTCAGGTCAAGTTAGTATTTTTAAAACAAAATAAAGACTAATAATATTAAAATGTGTTACATAAATTATAAATATTCACAATATCTAAAAAAAATCTTTAAAAATAACTTAAATGTGCACAAATAAGTTCAAATAACCAAGTCAACCAAGTTCAAATTGTATTTACTAATTCTTCTTTAAAGAAATATCATATGCTAGAAATATTCAGTGTTTATTATCAAATTGAGTTCTACATAATATTTTCAAATTGATTTATAAAGATATTTTCAACTTGTCTGTTACATGAATGTGCAAGACTCTTGTGGAAATTGTAGTTTTGTTCTTTGAGCAAAGAGAATAAGAATGGCTGAGCAAAAATAGCAATGACAACAAACAGATAATAGCAAAAGCCAGCTACTGGTATTATAGAAGCCACTATAATCACTTAAATCACGTTCGCTCTCTCTCTCATACACTCAGGACATTGTTAGGATTATTTTGATTTGTGTATCCTTGAGATACATAGTTTAAGTTAAAACTCAGTACAAAATCAACAGATATAGGAAAACTAAGAGTTCCTAGGAGTTAGAATATGTGTTGCTTTCCTCAAATGAATTCATACTATCACTTCCAAATTTTTTTTCTCTCTGCTAAACTGTTTTGGCTATTAAAAAAGAAAAAAAGTGAGAGAGAGATTTATTAATTTGTAAACAGCTTAACTTTCCTGTGTCTTAATGAGAGACAAGAGGCTATAACAGGACAATTTCTGTTCTGGGATATGACTGGCAGTTAATAATAAGAATATGGGTATAAAGAGAAGTGAATCTTTGAAAAAATCCAAATGGATTTATATAAAAAATATGATTTTTCTGAATATTGGTTTTTGAAATGCAGCCTTTCTTGTAATTTTTACACTCCATAAAACACACATATTTATTTCTCTAACAACATTTGACTTCAATTCAATTCAGTAAATATTTATTGAGCATTTTGTACCTGTCTAGCTACTGAACACCATAGAAAAAAATGGAAAGAAAAATTCCTGACCTTGTGGAGCAATAAGCCTAGTACTGACAAATGCTCTATAAAAAAAGGATAAGATAAAAGCCATATAACCATCACAGAGTGCTACGGAATTTCAGAGAGCTAGAAAATATGTGTGATTGAAAGTCTCAGAAAAAAGCTTTACTAAGATGTTATTGGGGAAGAGGGTTTGAAGAGTGGCAGTGAATATTAGATATGGATACAAGAAAAAAAGGCATTTCATATAAACAGCTGTCTTATGTGTGCAGCCTTAACATTTAAAAATATATCCTCTGAAAAAGAAAAAGCAAGTAAAATGAAAAAGAGAGAAAAAACAATTTAATAGTATGGTGTTTATTTCTGCTATTGAATGGGAATGTGTCAGGGCATAGATACTGAAACTAAGTCAGCTCTTCCTTAATTTGATCTCTTCTATTTCTGTGTGAATCCACTATAAAATTATATTTTCTATATTTAATTTTTCAGTTCGGTTCAGTCGCTCATTCATGTCTGACTCTTTGTGACCCCATGGACTGCAGCACGCCAGGCCTCCCTGTCCGTCACCAACTCCCGGAGCTTACTCAAAGATGTTCATCAAGTTACTGATGCCATCTCATCCTCTGTTGTCCTCTTCTCCTGCCTTCAATCTTTTCCAGCATCAGGGTCTTTTCCAAACAGTCAGGTCTTCACATCAGGTGGCCAAAGTATTGGAGTTTCAACTTCAGCATCAGTCCTTCCAATGAATATTCAGGACTGATTTCCTTTAGGATCTCCTTGCGGTCCAAGGGACTCTCAAGAGCCTTTTCCAACACCACAGATCAAAAGCATCAATTCTTCGGCACTCAGCCTTCATTATAGTCCAACTGTCACATCCATACCTGACTACTGGAAAAATCATCGCTTTGACTAGATGGACCTTTGTTGGCAAAGTAATGTCTCTGCTTTTTAATATGCTGTCTAAGTTGGTCATAGCTTTTCTTCCAAGGAGCAAGTGTCTTTTAATTTCATGGTTGCAGTCACCATCTGCAGCGATTTTGGAGCCCCCAAAAATAAAGTCTGTCAATCGTTTCCATTGTTTTCCCATCTATTTGCCATGAAGTGATAGGACTGGATGCCATAATTTTTATTTCATGCTAGATATTATTTTATTCATGATAGAGTTTTATGTGTTAATTTTCATCAGAAACATATATACTGAGTTTTATGGATAATTTTGAATGATAATTATGAGTATATGCAGTTTTAATTTTATTTGTTGAATTTACCCACATATGAGATACAGTTCCTACATAAATGCATAGGTAGAAGAAAGGTAGAACTTCCTCCAGAAGCAGTGATAAGCCAGTTTGGGGCCACAGTTCATGCAGCATTGATTGCTAATTCAAGGAGAGTTAGCTCAATAACCTCAAAAAATGTTTGATTACAGCAAATGTTTTTGACAAACAAATTGACATTGAAAAATTTGACAAAGTCTGTGTGCATGCCCCAGTTTATGAGGTAGGAGGAAGCTGAAGAATGGGTTGAAGATAATAGATGTCAGGGATGAAAACAGTAGACAACACAAAGTTATGAGTGAGAAATAGCACAGGCTTAACCTTAAGCTCTGACATATGCATGGAAGAAATAGAATGGGTGATGTCAGAGAAAGTGTAGAGATAAGAGCAGCAGCACCTAAAAGTCATTATACACCTAGAAGTGTTAAAGGTTATTTCTACTTTAAAACCAAATATTTAAGAGAATGAAGATATTTCTATCAGATATAAGAGAAGAAGAATATACAGATTTGGAGAGGCAGTGGAATATTGAGCAAAGCAAAGGAAAAAAAAAATGGGTTTGAAGCATTGGGTAAATATCTGTGAGAGAAATTTGGCAGGCATTTACCTGATGGTGATGGTTGAAACTTCAGGAACAGAAGAGTTTGCTATGGAAACCTTGCAGAAAGATGAGAAGGAGCAAAGTAAAATAAGTAAATAAATCAAAGAGAAAAATGTACACATTGCCTGAGATGAATTATGTATTCAACAGATATTTTTCTAATTAATTATTATTTTTTTAGCCACACTGTGAAGCATGTCGGACCATAATTCCCTGACCAGAAATTGAACCCATGTCCCCTGCATTGGCAGGGCAGAGTCTTAACCACTGGACCATGGGGAATTGTTCTCAATGGATATTTTTAAATTAAATATAAAGGACTGGCAAAGGGGAAAAGGTCAAGGGAAGGTGAAATAAAAATAGAAATCTAAATGGTAGGTAGAGAGAGGACAATTCAACATGAGATTTCATAATGAAAAGTCTCAAGGAAAGTTGGAAAAGTTTCAAAAAACATGTGTTGAAGAGAAAGGTCAAGAATTCCAGAGAAAGAAATCACTGTACTGTATTAATAGTCAAAGGTATTGTTGATTGAGCTCATTTTATGTTCTAGGCACTTTTTGTACATTCTAGTGTTACCATTATTATTATCATCTCTATTTCACAGATCAGAAAATTGAACCATAGAGAGATTTAGCATTTATGTGAATTAACATAGTTACTGAATGGCAGAGGAGAAAGCAAGACTGAGAAAATAATGGACTGAGAAATCATTTCTGGTAACCACTGAAACAGCAATTTCCATCAAAGGCAGGAAGAGGATATTAGACAGCAAAATGTGAAGGAATAAATGAGAGAAATACATCTAGGTACATTACGTAAGATAATTTAACAAAGGGAAGGAAGAAAACATGAAAAGCTGATAAAATCAAGTGTTTTTGAGGCTACTGTGCTAGGTATATTTACAAAGAGAAAGAAAAAAATTGATGTAGAGAAAGAAATTGAAGACGTAAGCAAAAAAAATGGCTAAGGTCCCACAGGATGTAGGTAGTCACAGGTTCAACAGCTGAAGAGTGCTTCTGGGCAAAATGAAGGGTTATTTCTTTAGGTATAGGACTATGGGTAGGTGGGAGTAAGTATACAGCAAAGTGTTTAAAGTTGCCACTAGAAGAAATCAAAAGAATATAGGGCTTATAAGAAGCTACATGTAATAAAGAAAAAAAAATGTATATATATATTACTAGTTTCAGAGCACATAGACAGTGGAGAACTCACCATCTTATTTCATCAGGAATAAATAAAAGTATTCCATATGGTCAGTTATTGAAGGACAAAAAAGTGCTGTACTTACAAATTCTTCATATACAACTTATCATAAAATTCTAACAAAATAAGTTTTCCATTTTAGGATAATTTTGTTTCTAATTATTCAGACTGATTTTTAATGTGGATTAAATTCATCATTTTACTTTTGGTTTACTGATAAAACAATGTGAGGAAGAAATAAAAAACCTAAAAAAAATATATGTGTTCTTTACCATTCACACACGAGAGGATCAGAACAGAGAATGATGTTTATGGAGCCACTGTCCTATTATCTCTCTTGGAAAGATAGACAGTCATGAAAGAAGACTCTACAAGTATGACACCTTCTCACTTTTTTTCTAGCCTTCCCCATTCAAAGACAAATACTGACAACAGTTTCTTATGAATCCTTCTAGAAATATTGTAATTATAGAAAAAATATGCTATTTTTATTTTTTTTATTTAAACAATATGACATACTATGCCCACTATTAAATTAATTGAATTTTCATTCAACACTTAATTATAAGAAAACATCCATGTGAGTGTGTTATAGTGATTCCCATTCATTATAATTGCTGCAAGGCTTTCTACTATGTGGATATACCATGATGTTTCTCTCCAACTTTACTTTTGGTCTAATAGGTTGCTTGCAACATTTAGCTATTAAAAACAAAGTAGTGGCAAATAGCATATGAAACAATGTTTCACATCACATGCCATTAGGGAAATACAAACTGAAACAACAACACTGGTATAAACCTATTAGAGTGATGGAATTCAAAATGCTGATATACTCAAATACTGGCCAGGATATGGAGCAATAAAAATTTCTCATTCATTTCTAGTGGAGGATACAAAATTATGCAGATACTTTGGAAGACAATATGGCAGTTTCTTAAGATACCACACATATTCTTACTAAATGATCCAGCAATCACACTCCTTGGTATTTACCCAAATGAGTTGAAAACTTACATCCATACAAAAACTTATATACTGATGTTTACAGCCTCTTCACTCATAACTGTCTAAACTTAAAAGTAACCAAGTCACCTTTCAGTAGGTGACTTGAATGAATTAATAAGCTGTGGCACAAACTGAAAATAGGATATATTAAGTGCCAAAAAGAAATGAACTAACAAGCCACTGAAAGACTTAAAGGAAGCCTAAATGAATGATACTAAGTAAAAGAAGCTAATCTGAAAAGGCTACATGCTATGTATATTTATATGACATTATGGAAAAGGCACAACTATGGAGACAGTAAGAAAATCAGATAGAAGGAAGGAGGGATGACAGACAGCAGAGAGGATTTTTAGGGCAGTGAAACTATGATACGATGGTAGCTCATATCATTAAACAGTTGTCAAAATTCGTAGTTTGTACAACATCAAGAGTGAACTCTAATGTACACTAAGGACTGTAATGCAAGAATACAGGATCACTGATATAACAGATATATCAAAGGAGGATTTCTTTTATGGTGAAATAGTCCTTTAAGGTATTGATGGATTTGCTCGTATTTTATCTAGAATAATAGTAATCATAGTAATCAGAGAGACAGTTTATAATTGTGTGTTTGGGAGGTACTAACTTTGGGGGTTGGAAAATCAACATTTTGTTGCTTAAGAATTATTATCCCTTTCAAATTCTCTGGAGGAGATGAAATGACAGTTATAACAATGTTCCTTAAATATCTGGTAGAATTTTTCATCTGGACTTGAAGCTTTTGGTAGAATAGTGAAAGGAGTTATATATTGATTTTTTTTTAAATCTTTATAAATATATTGCTTATATTTTTCCTTTTCTGAATTGATTTTGGAAATTTATATTTTTAAAAAAGTTAAATGATTTTATTAATATAGGTTTTAAATTCATTCCTATGACTCTTCATAGATAGTTTCTCTAGTCTTATACTTTCTTCAGCATGTATGATTATTTTCCCATTCTCCTTTTTGGTACTGTGCTTTCAATGTTTTTTGTTTAATTAGGTCAGTTAATAGATTAGCAATTTAAGCTATTCTTTCAACAATCTAATTATAGAATTTTCAAATTACACTATTTTCTTTCTTCTAAATTTAAACATTAATTTGATTTTATTTTTTCCTTACATTTGTTTTATTATTTGTAACTTCCTGAGTTTGATGTTGTATTAGTCATAAAAGGTGAAAGATTTATACGATCTGAAGAGAAACCAGAGTGCAGTCAGGATAAGTAAGCTATGCTGCAGTAACAGATCCTAAAATCCAGTGACCTAACTCAGTAAGGGTTTTGTTCACATAATATCATGGAAGGTGAGTCTCCTTCTTCCATCTTCTGTATATGCCTCTGACAGTCATAATTTAAAAGGCCACTATGGCAGGAAAACAAGCAAAACCGAATAAACAAAAAGCTAATTAAAACAAAACCAAAATAGAGATGCTCACCAAGCTTAAATGCATTGTATGGAAATTATACAGCCCCTATGCCCACGTGTCATTGACTAGAACTAGTCACTTGACCCCAGTGCAAGAGTTGAGAAACTCTTGCAAGAGTTGAGAAATGCATTAAAGCATCAAGAAATTGTAAAATACCATATCTACTACATATTGTTAAAAAACTATTTTTATTTTTTTAATTACTGAGTGTAAATACAGGTATCTCAAAAGTCTCAGAATAGTTTTAGCTTTTAACAATTTTAGAAATATCAATCCTACAAACAAAATATTATTTGAAAGTTTAGGTAAATTTCTTGTAATTTTGTAAATTGAGTTTTAGTTGAATATAATTTTACAAATTTTAAGATATAGTTTTGGCTCAGTTCCTCTAACTAAAGATGGCAAACTACTAGAAACAAACAAAAATTTGTTACTCAGGATTAATAAAACTAAATATATGTTAAAATAACTAAAATTTCAAATGATATATTTGTAATTTTAACCATTTATATTTCTGCAACTGTTAAACTGTAAAGATATTACACTGAGAGTTCTGGGACACTTTGCATAAAAGTTTACAAAGTTATGATGTTTTCTCATAAGCAATGCTTTATTTATATTCCATATATTCTGATAGGTATGTACTTTTATTTTGTAGAAGTTCTAAAAGTTTAGCTTGACTCCCAATATAATTAAGATAAAAAGTACATTATTATTAAATATACAAGCAGAAGAATGGTTTAATCTTCAAAATTATAGGTATATTATATGATGATCAGATAATTTTGTCTGATTCATTTCTATTTCTTAAAATTTATTGAGTTTGTTTCTGATAATAAATGCTCATTTAAAAATACTTCATAAGCCTTGTAAAAGATTATTGTTCTTCTAAGAACAGAGTTGTATTTTTATTAATTTGATCTAAACATTAATTCTTTAGATCTTTTATATTCTGGCTTATTTTTCTTCTACTTAATTTTTCATACACTAAAATAAACGAATACAATTTCTTCCTCTTGATATGGTTTTCACATTATGGTTTCCATAAATTTTGCTGTATAAAATTTCATAGTGTGTTATTTAACATATTTAAGACTGCAAAATCTTTATTGAAAATTGTATTTTTATCATTGTATTTTTCTAAATCTCATTGAGGTTTTATTCTCGTCCCTAAATTCTCACTCATTTTCTCACTAAATCCTATTTTCTTGTTCTTTAATTTCCTAGTGACACTTTGGTGGTAAATGTCTTATACTTTGTGTCTCTAAATTATCTGCAGTAATATTTTCTCTAGTTGTAGAATATTAGACTGTTTATCTTAAATTTGTATTACTCTATTATCTTGTGGCATTTCTTAATGATTCTTACATAAATTTCTTTCTGGTAGCTTCAGTAGTTGATAACATGTAGAATGTCCCAAAACTCTCAATATAATATTTTTAAGCTTTAATAGTCACAGAATAATTGTGGATACTGGTGGAGAAAGGTGGAGACCGATACCTATTTAGATTTGAGAAGGAGATACATCAACATGGAATTTTAAATGAACTCTAGACTGGACACAGAGAAATGGAATTGAAAAATAATAATATATACAGCCTTATTTTCCTTATAACTTTGCCATTAATGTATAATGTCAAAGGTTTCTTTTATTTTTCCATTCTAAAAAATTACATATTTTAGTTTCCTTTCCATGAGAGAAGGACTTGAAATTTCCTCCCTGAGTTCCTGACTATA
The DNA here is from genome assembly GCA_007570785.1 of Antilocapra americana. Classification (NCBI taxonomy): domain Eukaryota; kingdom Metazoa; phylum Chordata; class Mammalia; order Artiodactyla; family Antilocapridae; genus Antilocapra; species Antilocapra americana. The sequence continues at coordinate 17,696,047 of ML660200.1, forward strand.
ATATACAGTTGATCCTCAAGCAATGTGGGGGTTAGCGGCACAGTTAAAAATCTATATATAAATTTTGATTGCCCCAAAAGTTAACTACTAATAGCCTACTGTTGACTAGAGCCTTTACACGTGTTTTGTATAGTATATGTATTATATACTTATTCTTACAATAAAGTAGACTAGATAAAGAAAAATGTTATTAAGGAAAATCATAAGGAAGAGAAATATATTTACAGTACTTTACCTCATTGATATCATAAGACTATGTTGTCTATTCACAAAATGAATTGCCTGTCAGTGCCTACATCAATATAGTCTTATAAGATATAAAATACTGTAGATTTTATATATATTATCAACTCTAGACATCAAAAATGAAAAGATAATGTGAATAAAATTCATATTTCTTTACAGGTATAATAATTCATGCACTGATAATGAAGAAGGACCAATATGATTGCTTCATGGTACCCTAGGTATACACTAAATTGGATGAATTGTTATAATTTTTTTATGTCATATGGTATTACAGGAGTATTCTGATTATAGAATTATAAACATTGCTACATTTTTTAAAAAAACACCTGTGATGATAGGCTGATACATGTTTTCTCCAATTATGAGTGAAATAGACATATTGTATAGTAATATGACTCTTTGAAAGTAATATAGAAAATTAGGAAAACTAACACATCATTAATTTTACATTGCACTCACTTTATGTCTGTGTTAAGATAGGGTATCCAAGCTTCCCTGATAACTCAGTTGGTAAACAATCTGCCCTGCAATGCAAGAGACCCTAATTCAACTCCTGGGTTGGGAAGATCCACTGGAGAAGGGATAGGCTACCCATTCCAGTATTCTTGGGCTTCCCTTATGGCTCAGCTGGTAAAGAATCTGCCTGCAAAGCAGGAGGCCTGGGTTTGATCCCTGGGTTGGGAAGATCCCCTGAAGAAGGGAAAGGCTATCCACTTCAGTATCTTGGATGGGAGAATTCCATGGACTGTATAGTCCATGGGGACACAAAGAGTCAGACATGACTGAGCAACTTTCACTTCACTTAGGATAGGCTATCCACTTCAATATAAGCCTTGCACATGATATTCTACATGAAGAAAACTTAGGTGATGTCACTGATAATCATATAAAAACTTTCCATTCAGTTCATGTTATTAGATTTTTTTTTTATATAAAGAAACACATACACAACAGGTAAGTTCATTAAAAGTAGGACATGATTATTTACTATCTATTAGGTGGAAATTACTTTACTAGCGTGTGAGAAGAGTGCAACTGTGCAGTAGTTTGAGCATTCTTTGGTATTGCCTTTCTTAGGGATTGGAATGAACAATGTTCTTTTCAGTCCTGTGGCCACTGCTCAGTTTTCCAAATTTGCTAATATGAGTGCAGCACTTTCACAGCATCTTGTTTCAGGATTTGAAATAGCTCAACTGGAATTCCATCCTCTCCACTAGCTTTGTTCATAGTGATGCTTCCTAAGGCCCACTTGACTTTACATTCCAGGATATCTGGCTCTAGGTGAGTGATCGCACCATCGTGATTATCTGGGTCATGAAGATCTTTTTTGTACAGTTCTTCTGTGTATTCTTGCCACCTCTTCTTAATGTCTTCTGCTTCTGTTAGGTCCATACCATTTCTGCCCTTTATTGAGCCCATCTTTGCATGAAATGTTCCCTTAGTTATCTTTAATTATCTTGAAGAGATCTCTAGTCTTTCTCATTGTATTTTTGTCCTCTGTTTCTTTGCATTGATCACTGAGGAAGGCTTTCTTATCTCTCCATGCTATTCACTGGAACTCTGCATTCAAATGGGTATATCTTTCCTTTTCTCCTTTACTTTTTTGCTTTGCTTCTTTTCACAGCTATTTGTAAGGCCTCCTCAGACAGCCATTTTGCTTTTTTGCATTTCTTTTCCATGGGGATGGTCTTGATTCCTGTCTCCTGTACAATGTCAAGAACCTCCATCAAAAATTCATCAGGCACTCTATCAGATCTAGTCCCTTAAAACTATTTTTCACTTCCACTGCATAATTGTTAGGGATTTGATTTAGGTCATACCTGAATGGTCTAGTAGTTTTCCCTACTTTCTTCAATTTAAGTCTGAATTTGGCTTAATAACTCCTTAATAAGGAGTTCATGATCTGAGCCACAGTCACCTCCTGGTCTTGTTTTTGCTGACTGTATAGAGCTTCTCCATCTTTGGCCGCAAAGAATATAATCCATCTGATTTCAGTGTTAACCATCTGATGATTCCATGTGTAGAGTCTTCTCTTATGCTATTGGAAAAGGGTGTTTGTTATGACCAGTGCATTCTCTTGGCAGAATGCTATTAGCCTTTGCCCTGCTTCATTCTGTACTCCAAGGCCAAATTTGCCTGTTACTCCAGGTGTTTCTAGCACTAGCAAAGTAATGCTTAAAATTCTCCAAGCCAGCCTTCAGCAATACATGGACTGTGAACTTCCAGATGTTATAGCTTATTTTAGAAAAGGCAGAGGAACCAGAGATCAAATTGCCAACATCTGCTGGATCATCAAAAAAGCAAGAGAGTTCCAGAAAAACATATATTCCTGCTTTATTGACTATGCCAAAGCCTTTGACTGTGTGGATGACAATAAACTGTGGAAAATTCTGAAAGAGATGGGAATACCAGACCACCTGACCTGCCTCTTGAGAAACCTGTATGGAGGTCAGGAAGCAACAGTGATAACTGGACATGGAACAACAGACTGGATCAAAATAGGAAAAGGAGTATGTCAAGCCTGTATATTGTCACTGTGCTTATTAAACTTATGTGCAGAGTACATCATGAGAAACATTGGGCTGGAGGAAGCACAAGCTGGAATCAAGATTGCCAGGAGAAATATCAATAACCTTAGATATGCAGATGACACCACCCTTCTGGCAGAAAGTGAAGGAGAACTAAAGAGCCTCTTGATGAAAGTGAAAGAGGAGAGTGAAAAAGTTGGCTTAAAGCTCAATATTCAGAAAACTAAGATCATAGCATCCAGTCCCAACACTTCATGGGAAATAGATGAAGAAACATTGGAAACAATGACAGACTTTATTTTTTGGAGGCTCCACAATCGCTGCAGATGGTGACTGCAGCCCTGAAATAAAAATACACTTACTCCTTGGAAAAAAATTATGCCCAACCTAGACAGCATATTAAAAAGCAGAGACATTACTTTGCCAACAGAGGTCTGTCTAGTCAAGGCTATGGTTTTTCCAGTGGTCATGTATGGATGTGTGAGTTAAACTATAAAGAAAGCCGAGCATTGAAGAATTGATGCTTTGAACTGTGGTGTTGGAGAAGACTCTTGAGAGTCCCTTGGACTGCAAGGAGATACATCCAGTCCATCCTAACGGAAATCAGTCCTGAATATTCATTGGAAGGACTGATGTTGAAGCTTAAACTCCAATACTTTGGCTACCTGAGGTGAAGAGCTGACTCTTTTGAAAAGACTGTGATGCTGGAAAAGATTGAGAGCAGGAGGAGAAGAGGACAACAGAGGATGAGATGGTTGGATGGCATCACTGACTCAGTGGATATTAGTTTGAATAAACTCCAGGAGTTGGTGATGGACAGGGAGGCCTGGTATGCTGCAGTCCATGGTGTCATAAACAGTTTGACATGACTGAGTGCCTGAACTGAACTGAGGTGGAAATAGACCATCACAAAAGTCTTCATCTTTGCCATCTTCATGTTGAGTAGACTAAGGATGAGGAGGGAAAGAAGTGGTTGGTCTTGCTGTTTCAGGTGTAGCAGAGGTAGAGGAGGTAGAAGGGAAGGCAGGTGAGTCAGACAGAGTCAGTACAACTTTATGGAAATAGACTGTCATTTCTCTCTGAATTTTATGTTTTTTCATTTCTCCTAAAAATGTTCTGTATGGTACCAATTCTTCTACTATTTGTTAAGTTTTAGTACCTGTGTCATAGAAGAGTTCATGCACGTGGCTCTTTCAATTCTGGTTTCCTCGGTGTATATGCCCAGCAGTGGGATTGCTGGGTCATATGGCAGGTCTATTTGCAGTTTTTTAAGGAACCTCCACACTGTTTTCCATAGTGGCTGTACTAGTTTGCAATCCCACCAACAGTGTAAGAGAGTTCCCTTTTCTCCACATCCTCTCCAGCATTTATTACTTGTAGATTTTTGGATTGTAGCCATTCTGAGTGGTGTAAAGTGATATCTCATTGTGGTTTTGATTTGCATTTCTCTGATAATGAGTGATGTTGAGCATCTTTTCATGTGTTTGTTAGCCATTTTTATGTCTTCTTTGGAGAAATGTCTGTTAAGTTCTTTGGCCCACTTTTTGATTGGGTCGTTTATTTTCCTAGAATGCAGATGTATAGAACAGTCTCGTGGACTCTGTGGATGAGGGAAAGGGTGGGATGATATGGGAGAATGGCATTGAAACATGTTAATTATCATGTGTCTAATCAATCGCCAGCCCAGGATTGATGCTTGGGCTGGTGCAACGAGATTTCCTGGGGGGAGGGAGGAGGGAGGGGGGTTCTGGAGGGGGAGCATATGTAAACCCATGATGATATCATGTCATTGTTTGGCAAAACTAATAAAAAAAAATAAAATAAAAAGATGCCATTCAGTCCTGAAAAAAAAAAAGAAGAGTTCATGCAATAAAAGAAGTCAAAAGCATCTTTAATAACTATAACCCTTGTGTCAAACTGTCTAATGTTAGTTTGTTTCCTGGCATTTCTTCTAAGTTCTCTTCCTGACCTTTAGGAACTAGTTCAGAAGCATTCATCTCCACCACATAGTACTTTGTTAATTCCTCTGGTGTGCTTTCTGTAAATTCTTGAATTTTTCCAAGATCTATATCTTAAAAGCCTTTACTTTCCCACATCCCACTTTTTCTGCCATATCGGCAGTTTGTTTCATAATTTAATCCTTATCAATCCTATGAAGACATGAATAACATCTGGACACAGTTTCTTCAGCAAGAATTTATTCTTTCAGGTTTGTTGGCTTTCACAGTCTTTTTCTATAATAATGATGGTATCTTCAATAGTGTAATCCTTCTAGAATTTCATGATGTTCCCTCTATTGAGGTTTTCTTCCATACCATTGACAACTATTCTCAAAGACTACCATGTACAAGGAGCCTTGAAGGTTCTTATGACTCCTTGATCTAGATGCTCAGTTACAGACATAATGTTTGGGGGAAAAAACACTTTGAAACATTCAGTGTGGAACTCCTGGGGTTTTGGGTGACCAAGGTACATTGTCCAACATCACATAAACTTTAAAAGTCAGTCCCTTACTGGCAAGGGACTTCCTCATGTCAAGGACAAAGCATTGATGAAATAAATCCAGCAAAAGAGATCTCATAGTCCAAGCTATCTTGTATAACCAGAAGATTGACAAAATTGAATCTTTCTCTTCAAGGCTCAGGGGTTAGCAGCTTTATAGACAAGGGCATTCCTGATCATAAGTCCAACTGCATTTGCACAAACCAGAAAAGTTAGCCTATCCTTTCCTGATTTAAATCCTGGGCCTTACTTCTCTTGCTTACTAATAAATGTCCAATGCACCATTTTCCGCCCCCAGAGTAGGGCATTTTTTCTACACTAAAAATCTGTTCAGGCAGGTATCCTTTCTCCTCAGTGATTTCTTTAATGACATCTGGAACTCATCTGCTGCCTCTTGGTGGGCAGATGCTGCTTGCTTGTCCCGTATCTTGACATTTTATTAAGCCAAACCTCTTTCTAAAATTATCAAACCATAATATGCTTGCAGAAAACTCTCCAGCCTTAGATCCTTCACTTTCCTTTTGCTTTATGCTGTTGTGTAATGATTTTTCTTTCTTTTGAATCATGTTGGAATCTTTAGGTATGACTTTCTTATAGCAATATTGCAGTCACATGAAAACTGCATTTTCAATACAAGATTAAAAGATAATTCAGAAAAAGTGCAAGGTTTTTACACCTGCTGGCATAGCTGTAGTAATGGCTTCACAAATTTCCTTTTCCTTCTTCCTTTTTTTTTTTTTTATAACAGTTGTCCTTATGGTAGATTCATTACCTTAAAATGGTGGGAAACTGCAGCTACAATCTTCAATCTACAGTACATATCAAGTAACTCAACTTCTTGTAATGCCACAGCTTTTCTGTTGCTTCTTGGGAGCACTTTCCGCATTACCAGTGGCACTTTGTATAGGTTCCATGGTGTTATTCAAGGTTTATGGCACTGAACTAAACATGATGAAAAATACACAAGAACTGCAAGAGAGCACTTTTTCTAGCAATATGCAATTTATCGGAGAGACAAACTAGTGACGAGGAGATGATCAGTGTCACATGGTGTTTGAAGCTGATACTAGCAACTCTTGAATTCACTGAAATAATAACAGGACATACCTACAGTATTATTATAGTATGTACTAGAGTATTTTTTTGCAGTTATGATTTAATACTGCATCTTTATGTTTGTTAATACTTCTGTTGACTACAAATAGCACCATGTCTGGTCTTTTAAGTGTTTGTGTAAGTTTTGATACATTTTAACTTTTTATAATAGATTTACGTAGATTTTATGGTAGTACTTGTAAAATAGGCTAGTACCTACATATATTTTATGCATTCATAATATATTTGTCTCTTAATTTTTTCAATATTTCTAGGCTATGTGGTTTCCCTCTGAATTTTTTCCAAATTGTTGCAAATGTCCAAAAAAGTTTCCAACACATTTATTATTTTTTTAATTGCATATAAAGGGACGTAGTTCAAACCTCTCTTGTTCAAGGGTCAACTCTTACTACAAGCTGTTGGTCTGAAATTTGAGAGACCAAATGTGGGAGAGTGTAGTTCTTGGTCAAAGATAGATCCTTTGAGATTAGAAACTCTGGAATAACAGCAGTTATATTGTATTTTAATGTAATTTAGCTCTCATTCTCTTCTTTGCTGAAATAAAGAAACATTAATATGCCTACATTTTTATGCTACTAGATAGCAATTTATGTATAAATGAAAAGCCATCATAACTGTCAAATATAAATTAACTGTCCTGATAACTTTAAATACTCAAGCTAACATTTAGAAGTTTTTTTAAAAAAATAAACATGAACTCTAAACTCAACATCTTAAGTAAAGGTATTTTATTTAGCTCAGAAAGTTGAGACTTTAATTAAATTTAAAAATATCATAAAAGATTATAGATGTGCTCGTATTCTTAATCCAATGCTTATATTCACTTACATTTTTGGTTCACTTTAATACCTGCAATGTTCAAAAATATTCATAATATATTTCCCAATTATTATGCCTCAAGTAGTTTGACAAATTTCACTTTACTAAATTTAAGTCAGAGATCAAATTAGAAGCAGATCAATGGTTTAATTACTGTCTTTCACATTTCTCCTTCCTTCCTTCCTTCTTTTCTTCTTCATTCATTGTGAGAACACTTAAGCTCCACTACCTTAGTAAATTTCAGGTGTACAATTCAGTGTCAACAACTATTGTCAACATGTTATACCACATTTCCCATATAAACTTTTGAGAAATGAGAACTGTCACAAAACCCTTTTTCAGGAAAGTTTTAGGGCCATGAGGATGATGAAAAGTCAATATAAAGATGAACCTACACATGTTTTAATGTTATTTACAAAAAACATGTTTTAATGTTATTAAAAAAATACTGAAATAAAGTTGCTTTATGATGCTGTATTAGTTTCTACTGTACAGCAAAGTGAATCAATTATACATATGCATGGTAGCTCAGACAATAAACAATCCGCCTGCAAATGCAGGAGATGCAGATCTGATACCTGGGTTGGGAAGATGTCCTGGAGGAGGAAATGGTAACCCACTCCAGAATTCTTGCCTGTAAAATCCCATGGGTGGAAGAGCCTGGCAGGCTACAGTCTGTAGGGCTGCAAATAGTCAGACATAACTTAGTGATTGAGCATGCACAAATGCCTAGAGTACTAGAAATAAAAACTAAACAAATGGGACCCAATTAAACTTAAAAAAAATTTTGAACAGCAAAGAAAATCATGAATAAAGCAAAAAGACAACCTGATATTTGGAATTTTTTTTTTTTTTTTTTGCAGATGAAGCAACTTCAAACAACCCAATAGAAAAAAAACCAAGCAACCCATTGAAAAACTGAATGGAAAACCTAGACATTTTTCCAAAGACAAACAGATGGCCATCAAACACATGAAAAGCTCCTCAAAATCACTAAGTATTAGATAAATGCAAATCAAAACAACAATGAGGTATTGATTACCTCACACCGGTTAAAATAGACATCATCAACAAATTTACAAACAATAAATGCTGGAGAGGGTGCAGAGAAAAGAAAACCTTTCTACACTTGATGGGAACGTAACTTGGCACAACCACTATGAAGAATAATTTGGAAGTTCCTTAAACATACTAAAAAGAGAGCTACCATATGATCCAGCAATCCCACTCCCAGCATATATCCAGAGAAAACCACAGTTTAGGAACACAGATCCACTCCAATGTTCATTGCAACAGTATTTAACAACAGCTAGGACATGGCAACAACTTAAATGTCCATCCACAGAGGAAGAGATAAAGAAGATGTGGTACAGAAAAGGGTTAAAGAAGATGTGGTACATAAATGTTATTAGCTAGCCTTTATCTTCCATTAATTTTCCTATATATTACCTTTCCACAATCTGCCATACCTATAAACTCAAATTACTTTTCCTTTGTCTTCTCCCTCTGTGGAGAGAGGAGAAGATCGTTTCCTCCCTACATTAGCCATCCTCATCATAACACAGATTTATTCTTAAGCTGAATCATATTCAGAAAAAGCTATTTCATAAGAGCTCATTGCAAAATATCAAAACACATATAAGATAAATTACAATCAACTGAAATTTCCAATGAAATTTACTTAATGGTATCATTTACTATGTTTTCTCTCCATATTTTTTGTCATAGACAGCTCAAACCAGTTTTTACTAACATACACCTATTAGAAATTACTTTATTATGAAGGCATTTATAATTTATTTCTTTATTATGAAGGCATTTATAATTTCCTTATAAGGAAATTTCAGGCTGCTTTTATGTTTTTCACTCCTAAATCTTGATAGTGTATTCAGCTAGTTTTAGTTCAGGATTTTCTAAATAAATTTATATTATGTTTCCCTATAGCCTTGACAGTTTCTCAGTCATATATCTGATGAAGACTGTTGTCTGATATATTTCAGCATTAACTCAATCAAGCAAATGACAGAAGCAACATGAGAAAGTATACTCACTACAAACACTTAGAATAATGTTAGCCTGAGTCAAATAATTGGCTCTTTGGTATCAGAATTAGCCTGTTAAATTAAAACTTGCTTATTAAGTTAATCAATCATTCACTCATTTCAGTTCAGTTCAGTTGTTCAGTCATGTCTGACTCTTTGAGACCCCATGGACTGCAGCACGCCAGGCTTCCCTGTCCATCACCAACTCCTAAGAGCTTACTCAAACTCATGTCCATTGAGTCAGTGATGCCCTCCAAACATTTCATCCTCTGTCATCTCCTTCTCCCCCCATCTCCAATCTTTCCCAGCATCAGGGTTTTTAACAATGAGTCAGTTCTTCGAATCAGCTGGTCAAAGTATTGGAGTCTCAGCTTCACCATCAGTCCTTCCAATGAATATTCAGGACAGATCTCCTTTAGGATGCACTGGTTGGATCTTTTGGCAGTCCAAGGTACTCTTAAGAGTCTTCTGCAACACCATAGTTCAAAAGCATCAATTCTTTAGACTTAAACTGAAGAAAGTAGGGAAAACCACTAGACCTTTCATGTATGACATAAATCAAATCCCTTAACGATTATACAGTGGAAGTGACAAATAGATTCAAGGGATTAGATCTGATAGACAGAGTGCTTGAAGAACTATGGATGGAGGTTTGTGACATTGTACAAGAGGCAGTGATCAAAACCATCCCCAAGAAAAAGAAATGCAAAAAAGCAAAATGGTGTCAGAGGAGGCCTTACAAATAACTGAGAAAAGAAGCTAAAGGCAAGGAGAAAAGGAAAGATATACCCATTTAAATGCAGAATTCACTCATTTAATGTTATTCATTAATTTTTAATTAATATAAAATGTTGCAAAAGTATAATTTCTAAACTAAAAACCACATTCCATTAGCCAAGAGACCCAAACTAAGAATCTTTGTATAATAATTGAGAGGAGTCACCTGACTCTTAAAAATATAACACATAGAGCTCAGCCTGGTTTACTGTGAGGAGTCATCACTTTCATCTTAACAGAGGCTAGCACAGTAAAAGTTAGAAAACTAGTTGAAAATAAATGCATATAACTTGGCCTTTTTTAAAGTCATTTTCTTTCAAGTTCATGGTGAAGTTTCATCTATGAAAATGAGAATGATGCCCATGAGGATCTGCACACACGTCTCTTTCTGTACTGCGAAATTCCAGAGTCTAAATTCAGATTAGTGTTAGTTGTGTCAGACTATTTGTGACCCCATGGATTGTAACCCACCAGGCTCTTCTGTCATGGAATTCTCCAGGCAACAATACTGGAGTGGGTTGCCATTCCCTTCTCCAGGGGATCTTCCTGACCCAGGGATCAAACCCATCTCCTACATTGCAGGCAGAATTTTTACTGTCTGAGCCACCAGGGAAGCCCAGATTGCTTGCTTTCAAATCCCAGTTCTTCCATGCTGGCTCTGCGAGCCAGCCAGTTAAAACTTCTTTTGACTTTTTGATTTGAGTAAGTTAGAAAACTTCCCTGGGGCTCATTTTCCTCATTGTGATTTAGAATGACGAAATGAGTTCACACAGAGAACATTCTTAGAACTGTGCCAAGTCCACAGACAATTCTCAGTGAATGTTAGCTATTATTACTGTCACGTATAGAATGCCAGCAAATGTAGTAGAAACACAAGGGTACTTTTTATAAAGGTAAGGTATGAATTGAGAAGGAAACCTTCATTAAGGAAGCAAGCCCAAGGTATAAGTAGAACCCAGTGTTCTGCTTACCTGTACTCCGACAGGAAAACTTGGTTTTGTGGTCACACAATCGTAAGGTGCCATTGCACCCTTTTTCATCACTACCATCTTCACAATCTTTTTCGCCATCACAGTGCCACACATCAGGGATACAATTTCCATCAGGATGACACTGAAATTCATTCACATTACAACCAGCAGGAGAATGAATCTCTTAAATATTGAAGTGAGGGAGAGAGATGGGGTGGGGGAGAGAGACAAGAGAGAAATAATGATTTTACTTGATAATATTTTTTTCAATATTTTTTTCTTTCTTCAGGCATTATATTGATGCTAGAAAGAATATATTTTTACTTTAGTTATTTAATTGCTGCAATGTTCTTTAGTATTTTAAAATTTGTTTTAGGAACTTTAATAATTAGAGATAATGTTTCTTCTCTATGGAATACCTGAAAGTGTCATGGACATTAGGGGGAAAAAAAAGGAAGAGCAATAATATAATGTGGATAGTCTGTTGTAGTTTTAATTAGTATCTTAACAATGGGATCTTTGAAGGGATTTTCTCTATGGCACATAAAAAAGATTTCACATTCTACTCTCAGTGTTTAGACTTCCCTTCATCTTTGGCATTTCTTTAGATTATTTATTTCATTCTGGTAACAGGTAAATAATGAAAAAAAAATAAGAATGGCACTTTAATAAAATTGTTGAATCATGTCCAAAATTTTGAAAACCAAAACCACAAGAAAATTAAAAAAAAAAAATCAGGACATCAGATTTCAGTTTAGAAATAAGAACAGACACAAAAGAATTTAATGAGGTACTCTGCACTCAAATTCAATTTATCAATTAATAATTCATACAATGCTCAGAAAACATTATTACTCAAAAACTGATGACTAAAATTATAGGCTATATTTTGTAGCTAAGCATCAACAAGAATAAGAAAAGATAAATGTTAGGTATATTTAGCCTGCTAGGCTACTCTGTCCATGAAATTCTACAGGTAAGAATACTGGAGTGGGTAGCCATTCCCTTCTCCAAGGAATCTTCCAGATGCAGGGCTCAAACCTGGGTCTCCCACATTGCAGGGTGATTCCCTACCATCTGAGTTGCTAGGGAAGTCCAATAGATGTTGTAACAGAATAATAATGGAAAATATGACTCTAATCAGCAATATTATACATTAATATATAATATTTGAGATATAATTATCAGAATATCCAAATACTATTGTAATATAAAGATTTTAGTAAATATTTTTCCTAGACCAAAGTTTTTGTCTTGCTTTGTTTTTCAAATAACTGTATATCCACATGGTAAAGAATTGAACTTTGATCTTAACACCATATACCAATATTAATTCAAGATAGATCACAGACCTAAATGTAAGATCAAAACACATATATTGTATAAAACAAAGCAGAGGAGAAAAACCTTTCTAACCTTGGGACAACACAAGAAAAGCATGAACCACAAATTTAAAAAGTGACTAATAGACTTCAGAAAATTAAAATATTTTGCTTGTTGAAATAGTTAAGAAAATGAAAAGGCAATATACAGCTTGGGGAAAAAAAATTTCAAAGCATATATCTGACAAAGGACTTCTGTCCACATCTAACTAAAAACTTTTACAATTCAATAATGAAATAACTCAATTTTAAGGAACGGTAAAAAGATCTGTATAGGTAGTTAACAAATAATGGCCCATTTGATTGATCAATAGGGAAATATAAATTAAAACCACAGTAAGATGATCCTATACACATATTAGAATTTCTTTCTTTTTTTTTTTAGATTAAATCATCAAGGGAATTTATTTATTTATTTCTATATTTTATTTTATTTTTTTACATTATCGTGTTGGTTTTGCCAAGTGTAGAATTTCTTAAAAAGACTGAAATGTGAAGTGTTTGTAAAGATATGGTACAAGTGGGACTCTCATACATCGTTAATGGAAGTGCAAACTAGTGCTCGCCTGGAAAACAGTTTGTCAGTGTTTTAAAAATGGAAATGTACACCTACTATACAACCCAGCAATTCTACTCCTACGGGTTTTCTTGAGTGAAATAAAAATATATGTCTACATAAACATTTGTACACAAATGCTCGTAGCAGCATTCTTCAAAGTAACAATAGAAAGAACTCAAATATCTATCAGCTGGTCCATGTATTAAAAAAAAACATGGCATCTGTATTAGATCAAAGTTTTAATGTAGCAAATTTATTGTGTCTCCCATGTAGCTATGGCCACTCTGGCAGCTCAGTGGTAAAGAATCCATCAGCCAATGCAGGAAACACAGGGTTCAATCCCCAGGTCAGGAGGATCCCCCAGAGAAGGAAATGGCAACCTACTCCAGAATTCTTGCCTAGGAAATACAGCCAGCTATTAATTTATATTTATAACAACATTTACAAATATTTATAAACAACATTTATGAATTAAAAATATTTATAAATATTAATTTATAATTTAATTATCCTGCATCATTATAAAATTGAAGCAAGTGCAGGTGAGTTGCCTATTACCCAATGAGCTGATTTGGTAGGAATTATAAAAATACAAATAAACAGAAACTTCAAATAACTAGAGTTGGGAGATCAAAAGGGAGATGTCACGCCTTGCGCCTATAGGAAAAGCCTAACAGGAAGAAGACTCTTCTTTCCTAGGGAGAACTCAGCCAAGGAAAAGCCATGGACCCTTTGTTTACTTCAGCCCTCCCAACTTCCTTTTCTCTCTATAAAAGCATCTCTTTTCCTTGCAATGAAGGAAACTGCATGTGACTTACCATGGCTTGTGAATCCAAATTGCAATTCGTTACTGATCCCAAAGAACCATCTTTGCTGGAGTAATATCTCACGCTCAATTTGTTTTAGGTCAACATTTTGGTGGCCCTTGCAAGGACCAGAGAAGACACCTGGTGACTCCAGCACTGGTGAACGTACAAGGGCAGTACCCACAATAGAGCCTTTTCGTTGCTCACTGCTTTTCCTGCTGACCCCAGAGTTCAAAGGCAAGTGTTTCTCTTGGATCCAAACTCACACTCTTCTAATGTGAAGCTCTCCAGGCTTTATTCAGAATCTGCTCAAAGTTTCCATCCTTCTGGTTAAGGCTTTGTTTTGTATGTGAGGACCTGTTTGGCATTTGGGTCTGATTTCAATGTCAGACTGTTGCACTAAACTGGCCGATTCCTTCAGAACAGGGGCTGTTGCTTCTGAAGCTGGCTAGCCTTCGACCCATTCCTTTGAAAACAGGGGTTCTCTGCAACAGTGCCAGGATTTTCGGCCTTTGGCCTATTCTTTTGAAAAGACTATTCTCTGGAAACTGTCTGAAAAAGCCTTTAGCCTGGATGCTTTAAGCTGTTTCCTTTGAATTGTCTGGGATTGTCTTGCAGGCTGTCTGAATTGAACCATTTGTGCTGCAAGCTGTTTAAGCTGTTTGAAACAGGTTCTTTGCCCTAGAGGAAAAACCTCAAGGAAATGAGAACCCAACCCACTTATCTAAGTATTTTGAGCCCCTACCTCCCACAATTCTTACAGGGACTCAGGCCAATTTGATGTTTAAAAGCCGTGGCCCTTCCTCATGTGATGTGAAAGTCAGTCGTGTCTGACTCTTTGTGACCCCATGGACCGTAGCCTGCCAGGCTCCTCTGTCCATGAAAGTCTCCAAGCAAGAATACTAGAGTAGGTAGCCTATCCCTTCTCCAGGCGATCTTCCTGACCCAGGAATTAAACCATAGTTTCTTACATTGCAGGCGGATTCTATACCAGCTGAGCTACCAGGGTTCCTCACAGGCATTTCTAAATAAATGGATCGACTCGACCTAAGGCACTTTAAAATATGAATGACCATTATGGGTAACTCCTGAAATCACTAAATTTAATTTCCTTAAAACTCAATTGAGCTACAATAGCTTAAAATTTTCCAGAATTGAGTGGAATGCTTATTTCAATTGGCATTGTGAGGCTTCCCAACATTATCAGGAGTCTAAAATTGCCAGTCTACAAAATAAGATTCTAAAATTTACCCAGGAAAACAAATGATTAAAAAGATAAAGCAACTTTCAGAACCCCAAGGTGCTTCTTCCTTGGCTTGTCTCAGGCTTGACCTTTGGTGCTATCTTCCTCCTCCTTTCTATGCCTCCACTATACCCTCAATCCCCCTACACACATTCTCTGGAAAAATTTCCCTTTATCTCTGAAACTCTCCCCATTCTCTTTTCTTCTGAACTTGTCAGAACATGCTTCTTTCAAATAAGCCTTCTGAGGATCCAGAGGCTAAATTTTTAATATCTTATATTCCCTGGACTAAAGGCTGAGCTGTGAGGCATAGTCAAAGACTTCCCCAAAGTAAACAAACATCCTCCCACTTTTGCTGAGGAATTTAATATAGCCATTTCAACTTATAGACCTGGTTTCTCTAACTTATATCAGCTAGTTCATCTGCTCATCAGTGAAGGCCAGGCCCAGCATTGGGTGAAAACTGCTGATTGAGAAAGTCTTGAAATGTGCTCAGGATTACAATCAGAACAATCTGCTATCTTATTATGTGATCAGGTTCAGAAAATTGCTAAGCAACTTCACCAAGTAATTCCTAGGGCTTTTCCAAAGCCTGTGGATTGGAACAAAATTCAGGCTTGCACACAGATTCTGATCAACCTGTTCATAAAAATCACAACTGACTTCAGACTGTTTTTAAAGAAAATTCTGATCTTCCTTCAAATGCTGATTAACTTCACTAGTTTTTAACGCTATATTAATTATGGATTGAAATGAGATCTCTTCCTTCTAGTAAATAGGATCACAGTTGTCAACTACAAATTTGCACTTGCCAAGGAAATTCCCCATCAGCCTCTGTGAAATCTGAACCCTGTGCTGCTGCAGCTGTTGATCTGTTGCAGCCCTAAAGAGAGTTCAGGGTGGAGAGTGAGGAATTCTGTGCTTCAGACGGAACAGGTTTTATAGAATTAGATATTTACAGTTAAACTGATTTCACTATCCCAATCCTTGCATCTTCTCATATCTAGAAAAGACCTTCCAGGTGACATCAGCTCCTCATGACTAGCAGAAAATATTTAGTAAAATATGTGTTTGATTGCATTGAACTCCCTCTTCACCAAAATATTATATATTGACCTTCCCAATGCCTCTTTGGAGTAGTCTCTCAAGGCTGAGATGCTGTCTCCTAGGCTTCAGTCCTCATTGTTTCCCAAATAAAACTTAATTTGCAACTCTCACATTGTGCATCTTTTTTAATTGATGGGATAAAATGGGAAACTATGTTCACTTCAGATTTAGTTAATCTGACAAAATGGCTTCCTTTTACTCTATATGAATCACCTCAAGGAAAGACCATAAAAATTATTGTAATTGTCAATTCCAACAAATGAAATCTCCTAAACAAAACCAAAATCCTCTTAGTTTTTGTTATTATTGCACAGAACCAGGACATTAGAAAATAGATTGTTACAAATGTAAGCACTGAAGATATCTTAAACCCTCTAATCAGCTTTCTAACATACCAGTTCTCAGTGGTAGGTCTCCTTAAAACTAGAGGGGCTCTTCCCAATCCTCGCTCCTTATTGCCTTGGAGAAACATTTTTCAAATGGGAGGATAAATATTTTCCAGTCCTATTTGATACCACACTCTCAGATGTCAAACTCATCACCATAAAACAGTCCTGCTTTGGAGTAATAAAACAACTCAAATAGTGAGGATCTCTAACGAACCTCAAAAAGTTCTGAACATATACCCTTCTGTTTGGCCCTTTAAGAGATACACATCCTTTTCTTAGTTCCTCTTGTTGTTTTGTAGTCTCTAAATCATGTACAACTCTTTGTGACCCCATGGAATATCTCCTGCCAGGCTCCTCTGTCCATAAGATTTCCCAGGCAAGAAATACTAGAGTGGGTTGCCATTTCCTTCACCAGTAGATCTTCCCAATAGGGATCGAATTCATGTCTCCTGCCTTGGCAGGTGGATTCTTTACCACTGAGCCATCTATTCATTTATTTCACTGTAAGTAAGTAAGCCCCTATCCATTTATTAGGCTGAACCTTCTTACACAAGTATGTCAGAATTTCTTTCTCCCAAAAGGGGAAAATAATTCCAGAAATTGACAGTGTCATCAAAGAACCTACCAAGTAAATTAAATGATTCTTTGACATCTTTTATTTGTTCTATCTCTGATGGTACCAGACCTGATTCTGGAAATATTGATCATTTGTCCCTATTGAATCAGCTCCCACTTTCTTTAAGGACAAAACCTCCAACTGATGTTTACAAAATTCATGGTGTATTCCATCAAAATTTAAAACAGAGTCCTCAAAACTTCTTCCCAGAATTAATCAATATCCTATAGGTAAACCTTCAAGGCATAAAGCCAATAATGGAAGAATACAGGCTCAAGGCCTCATTATCCCTGTACTAGTCCCTGTAACACTCCATTTTACCAGTGAGTAGAACAAAGTTCCAAAGGTGGAGTAGTAAACAACACTGCTATCTTTCAACATCTCATTATAACTCTCATATGGTACTATCATCCATTTCCAGCAGAATTAAGTTCTTCACTGTAACTAATTTACACAGTGCATTCTTTAGTATTCTAGTTGATGAAGATAGCCAATACTTCTTTGCCTTTGATTGAGAAGAAAAAATAAATCACCTGGACAATAATGCCTCAGAGTCCTTATTTTCTACAAATCCTGAAGGCTGATATGAATGATATAAAGTTCTCCAAGAGTTTTACTTTGCTATGACATGTGATTTGCTTCTTTGCCCTCCTTCTCAAGTGTCTTTGTCAGGAAGGCAGCATCCACTTAATAAAGCTTTTAGCCTTAAAGGGACTTAAGGTTTCCAAAGAAAAACAATTATAGTTTGCCCAAACCCTGGTTCAATATTTTGGCCATCCATTATCAGAAAAAGGGCTACACCTAGACCTAGATACACTTCATGAAAATTAGGACACATAAAATCCCAAACTAAGGGCAGTTTCAAGGTTTTCTTAGGCCAGTTGCTTATTTTTGAAATTGGATTCCACATTTCTCTTTAAAACCAAATTTCTTATGTTTTTCTCAACAGTAACAACCTCACCCAATTTTGTGGGAAAAACTGGATGACATAGCCTTCAAGGCTCTAAAGGAGAGCTCAATGAATCCACCTGCCTTTTGGCATCCCAATTATCGGATTCCCTTTTACTCTTTTGTATGTGACAAGAAAGGGTATAACTTTGGGGTTCAGTTCAGTCGTTCAGTTGTGTCCAACTCTTTGCCACCCCATGAACCGCAGCACGCCAGGCCTCCCTGTCCATCACTAACTCCCAGAGTCCACCCAAACCCATGTCCATCAAGTTGGTGATGCCATCCAGCCATCTCATCCTCTGTCGTCCCCTTCTCCTCCTGCCCCCAATTCTTCCCAGCATCAGGGTCTTTTCCAATAAGTCAACTCTTCGCATGAGGTGGCCAAAGTATTAGAGTTTCAGCTTCAACATCAGTCCTTTCAATGAACACCCAGGACTGATCTTCTGGGGTACTCACCCCTAAACTCAGGGACCACCATCTTCCCATACGGTATTATAGCCAGCAACGGGACCCTGTGGCACATGGATACCTTGCCTGCCTGAGAATCATTGCAGCCATTGCCCTTTTGGTTAAGGCCACTGAGAAAATTGTGGAATGTCCTTTAATTATCTTTGTATTTCATGAAGTAGAAGTCCTCCCAAATTCTCATCACACTCAACATTTCTCAGCTAGCTGCCTCATATCCCAAGATGTCCCTTTGTTCCCTGTCCTTCCCATAACTCTTTTACATGATAATAACTTTAATCTGGCTACTCTTCTCCCTTCTGTCACCAAAATGTCCTTCATGACTGGTTAATGGTGATAGACAGCCTCCTGACTCCCTGTAATGTAATGATCTGAAAGAAACTCCATTGGATAATGTTGACTGCTCATGGCTCGATGATGGTTCTTATTTAAAAGGTGACAATGACAAATACCATGCTGATTATGTTATTATAAGTCCTTTTGATATTGTTAAGGCAGCAACTTTACCTATGGCTACTTTGGCCCAGTAGGTTGAATTACATACTCTTCCATGGGCTTGTACTTTAGTCAAGGACAAAACAGCCAGTGTTTATACTGATAGAGATATGCTTTCAGAGTACCTCATGATTTTGGAATGTAGTGGAAGC
Organism: Antilocapra americana; assembly: GCA_007570785.1. NCBI lineage: Eukaryota > Metazoa > Chordata > Mammalia > Artiodactyla > Antilocapridae > Antilocapra > Antilocapra americana. The sequence goes on from ML660200.1 coordinate 17,715,213, forward strand.
AATGTTCCTTCCTTATTTCCAGTGGAAATAAAATTAAAAACAGTACCTATGTTCAAAAATCATTGAACACAGTAATTTTACCTGCAATTTTAGCTATTATTAAGATTCTGGGGCATGTTTAACTTGACTCTCTGGAAATTAAGGGAAATCACCTTGCTGATATTTCTGCAAGGAATGCTATCCTTAAAGGGACCAACAACAGCCAAACCTCTGTCATAATCCACAAGGATATTTCCTCAAATGATACTTTAGAAAAAAATTGTATGTAGAAGCCCAAAAACTGGATTCAGTAAAAGAAAAAACAAGATTGGAAATTTGACAATTGTTTGCTTGGAAAAAAGAGGAAGGTATGGTTTGGATCAAATAAGTCAGTCCTACGAGAAACCCTAAAAACCCACTTCTCATCACAGTACATCCACCAAATCAATGGTCTATTGACAAAATTATGAATAAATGTTGTTGGGGAAACATTAACAAGGCTGCAAAAAGTGCCTACCTCACTTGTCCTAGTTGTCCAAAGTATACCCCATGGAAGACTGTTTGTACTGCTTTGAGATATTTTAAAGTGCCTAATGGACCACTCAAAGTCTAGTAGATGGATTTCATAAACTTCCTCCATCTCATGGATATAAATATGTTTCCATCACAGTCTGCATGTTTCTCCACTGGACTGAAGCCTTCCCCTACAGACAGGCTACTGCATTTTCTATGGCTAAGTCCTTTGTCCTAAATTGCTAGAGTTGTGTCCGACTCTTTGCGACCCTATGGACTGTAACCCACTTGGCTTCTCTATCCATTGGATTCTCCAGGGAAGAATACTGGAGTGGATTGTCATGCCCTTCTCTAGGGGATCTTCCCAACTCAGGGACTGAACGTGCATCTCTTACATCTTGGGCACTGGCAAATCTTCTAGGGAAGTGAAAGTGAAAGCTGCTCAGTCATGTCCACCCCTTTGCCACCCCATGGACTAAACAGTCTGTGGAATTTCCCAGGCCAGAATACTAGAGTGGGTAGACTTTTCCTTCTCCAGGGGACCTTCCTAACCCAGGGATCAAACCCAGGTCTCCCATGTTGCAGGTGGGTTCTTTACCAGCCGAGCCACAAGGGAAGTCCTCTTTTAGGGAAAGATTACCCTATCTGGAAAAATTCCTCTCAAACTTCATAGTAATCTGGGAATCCATTTTAATGTCCAGATGTTTTGATAAGCCTGTCATGTTTGGCTGGTTTTTCACCACTTTCACTATGCTTACAACCCTCAATCCTCATGTTTAGCTGAATACACTAATAACATTTATTGCTATCAACTAACAAAATTGTAAAGGTTGTCTAAATACCTTGGCCAAAAGCATTGCCATTGGTCCTTTTAAATGTCAGATCCACCCTTTTCGGAATTCATAAACTCTCACTCTTTGAGATAGTCCTAGGCTGCCCTATGTATTTGATTTCTGCTTTTATTTCATCCATAACTGATAAAAGGAAACATATTCTAGTATTACAAAGGACTTCTTGTTTCTACTAAAAATAACCATATTTTGGTAAGGCAGTCATTTCACATGGTGCCCTTGGGAGAAAAAGATTTGTAACTTAGAGATTTTGTCTACTGGAAAAGATACTGCCAGAAGCATTCTCCTCAATCTCACCAGAAAGACCATACTAAGTACTGTTAACCAGCCCTTGTGCCACCATACTTTAAGGAATAGACTCTTGGATTCATGTGACAAACCTAATGGAGGTTCTGAACCCTGACTGGATGTGTGCATCATCTGGTGACCTGAAAGTAAAGATTTCCCAGAATTTTGAGGCAATTGTTAATCTAAAGACACAACTTCCCAATGATATCTTTGATGCTGACATAAAGATTCAGATAATCTACAATGTCCAGGATCTTGAAAACACAGGGACTTTAGATTAAAGATATATATATATATATATATCTCCCTCAAGACTCTCCTTGTTACTCACGTGTGACCTTATGATGTCTCTAGTCTGAGACACTACACCCAGAAATGGTCCCTCCTGACACTGAAGGGCAAAAAATCCACTGAAACTAGAAAACCTGACTGTTGATCAGTTATGCTTTCAGAAAAAGATCTTAATCAAAGGATGAAAATGTAAAAAATAGTAATAACAAATAGAATCTTCAGTTAAATAGAGTTGAAAGACCAGAGGGAGAGCTCTTATATCCTGAAATAAAAGAGCTCAATAGGAGAAGAAAGACACTTCTTTCCTGGAAAGAACTCAGCCAATGAGAATCCTTGGACTTTTTTGTTTTACTACAGCCCTCCCAAATTTCTTTTTTCTATGACAGTGTTCTTCTTCCCTTCCCATGTGAGAATTTGCACATTGCTGACCACTGTCACAGACGCTATATTGAAATTTTCTACTGATCCTGAATAAACCCATCCATTTTCAATGGAGAAACATCCGTCAGTCAGTCAGTTTCAGGTTAATAGGATCATGTGATTGTGAGTTAAGATTAGACTGAGTTAAGGTCAAAGGTAATAACAAAACTTCTATCATGGAGCCAGCCACTTAATCTTTTGAGATCTCTATTTCTTCACCTGGAATGTAGAGTTCCCTGTCATTGGGAGGAGTAAATTGGATATGTGCAAATAATTATTTTCCTTACAATTTTTGCTATTATTTTCTATGATACATATGGAATAGTTCATCACTAACATTTTTATTTATTTAAAGACTTTCAGCAACCTATGTCAGGTGATACAGTATTTTAAAGATGCATGAAATAGACAGGCTTCTACTTCCCAAGTATTCTTAAACTAGCCATGCTGAAATAATGACAACAACAACAACAGCAAAATGATAAAAACGATCCCCACTGAAGTAAAAGTAAAGAGTATTCTGTTGGTAGAGAATAGGAGTTCCACTTCACCTAAAACCTCATTTCCAAAAGCAACTACTCCTAAGAATACAAAATAATCACACATAATTTAAAGAGAAGGGGCAGAGTTTAGACTGGCCTTGAAGTCTCTTTCAGAAACAGAGACTTTCTTTGTCTATTTTCCTAGGCATCCAAATTATTTTGACTTGGGATATACAGAGTCTTCATAATTTAATGAAATACCTGGGTACAAAGACATAATCAATAAAGATGGTAGAGTCTGTGTACATTTAGATAATATACATGGAATGTGATAAAGCCACTTCCTACCGTATTTAATTGGATATCTGCAGAATGTCCTATTTAGCATGAGTTAACTATTAGTGTGCTAAAGAAGACAGGCTGCTTACAAAAACAGTCATTTGTGGTGATTTCAAACTTGGGGTTTTTATAAAGGCAACTTGAAAACTCTGTGATTTTGTACTCAAGAGAAAAATGAAGACAAGTCAAATGAAATTTGAAGGCTTTTTCAACACTCTAAGTAATTCTATGATGCAGGGAGCAACTTCCATACAACAGCGAATGGCCTTTGGTTATTTATCCTAGCACTTAACTTTCCATGAAAATAAAACTAAACAAGTTTTGGCTCAGCTGAATTTTATAACTTGTAATATGAGCTCAACAAATAACATATAAAAGCTGAGCTTCAGGTGATTCTCACTCAGTGATTCCAAATAATTAGTAAGGAATGGAAGGTATAGCCTATTGATTTTTTTTTTTGTACATTCTTTAAATTAAGAGTTGAAGACTGGCAGCTCCCATATTGAATCTGTCCCTTGGTATGTTTAATTTGGTAAACATACCACTGACCTTTTTAAAAATTGAAAGATTGCCTATAAAAATCTAGCTTTTCCAGATTCTTAAAAAGTAAGATTCTTAGGTTAGCACTCTCACAAGGTAACAACTACTGTCTGTTTTATAAAGAACTGGACTGAATTGTATTAATAGTTACCTTTTATAATGGAGAGACAAAGATACTCCATTACACTATAATTTTTTCTGTAATGGATATATTTTCCTTAGTAGAGGTGGGCAGTGAGGCAACTGCTAATTCCCTTTTATTTTTCAATCTACTTATGAGAAACTGTAGGAAAGATTTTATTTGACTCTTCCTTCAATATTAATACTAATTTTACTGTCTTGTATGAATTAATTTTTCTTCTTTATGAGTAATTTCTATGAGTATTCATGAATAGCCCTAAATTCATCTCTCTCTCTTTCCAATAGTTTTTTAGAATTTAGTGCCAAACTTATGGATCATTTTTCATGATATGAATTTGTTTGGACCAATCTCACTTTCAGATTTATTTATATTACTAATCCTTATCCTGCCTTTGTTTGAGACTGTCCTGTTTATAACCTTTAAATTTTTCAGGTTATAACTTAGATTCTTTCTGGAAATGATCAGAGGGCTACATAAATAAATAAACATAGTAGCAATACACAAAGAAATCTTGAGAAGAAATAATACATTTTACATTCAAAATCATGTACTTTGGAAACATTTTGTTAGCATAAATAAAATTAAATCACGTATGCCAAATTCTATTCCATATATTAATTCCTCTCATCTTTTATTTTTTAATGATAATTTTGACTCAAAAATGTCAGTAGTAATGGGAGGAATTCCATGTTTCACCGATAATTTTTGTGACAGCAATGCTTTGCCTCTTTTAAACATTTTGGACTTGGTTTCAAAGATCTAGTTCTTTTGGGTTATGTTACTCAACAATTAACTCAATGCTTTGCAGAGAGCCGTCAGGATGCCCCCTTGCTCGGATGACAAGGTCACGAGCCTAAGAAAGAAATTGCAAAGCTGACTTTCTTTATCGGGGCATCCTGGGCAAGCCCCACTCTGGTATTTTTCTTGGAAGTTCTGTCCATGCTCGGAACATTGGCTCATCTCAGTAGGTCAGTCACAGTTGGAAAGAATTCGTCCTGAGATAATCCCCCCAGACCTTATGGACCAGAGGATCCGGGAAGGTGGATCACCTTCCCCGGGGGCTATGGAGGAATGAAAGGGACATTTAAATGGATTACTACTCCTTACTGGGGAGTTTACCAAGAGTTCTCTGGAGGTCATGGCAAGGCCACCACCAGAAAGGCTCGTACTTGGGTCACCTTTCCACCTCCCACTCCCCTGACCACTCCACAGAGGAGGCTCGCTTCCTTGAAGAAATCAGGCTCGATTGAGACTTATGAATGCTCATAACTGTGGCCAGCATAGTTGGAGATATTGATTGCTTTAGGATAATGTAGACATAGGAATTCATTTTAGTAGTTGTAAGGTTAATAGGACTTCATTGTTAAAGCAGTGCTGCTAAACTGTCTCTTTGTCCTCTTTTCTCTTTCCTTGTAAGAACCAAAATAGGTTAATAGAATAAAAGTTTCAAGCTTAAGCCCTTCTTTCTAGCTTCTACATAGTTGCACCTAGTAAGAGAAATGTAACCTTTCTACTTAGATTGATGTACTTATCCGAAGTATGCTGGAGACATTCAAATGGTAAACATACTATTGTTAAGTCTAATTATGCAGAAATCTGACCTTTTGCAAGGAAAATGAGCTTAATGTTAAAGTTGTTGATGGTAGGCAAAAAACAAAAGATTGTATAGAATATTTGTGATGTAATGGGGATGTTTTTTGGCTATAAAACTGTAAACTAACAAAAATAAAGTGAGAGACTTCTTCATCTCCTTTTGGAGAGACTTCTCCATCACCCCACAAAACTAACAGCAATAAAGAGAGACTGCTCCATCACCACACATCGACTCAGCTCAGTTCTTCCGCCGACGCCACTCATCCCTCAAGACCCCCGGACCCGCCGAGGCTGGACCCCGGCAATGCTTTAATGGGAAATTCTCAAGAAGAGTATATAAACTTAGAAATCTAAATAGAAAAACCTATTTCAAAAAGAGACTTTCAAAATATAAACTGCTGCTTGTAGAGAACAGATTGCTTCTTCTGATACAGGAATAAGGTAACTTTACATATAGAATCATAGTCTTTTAGCTCAATGGTATTTACAGCTGATAATCAGTTATGACCACACAGATCAAAGCATAATCTATGAAGGGAGAGAGCACGCTGCTACTGTTTGTGTCTTTTAAAACTGTTTGCCTTTGCTTTGCTTGGTATTGTTTGGTTTATCCATTTGTGCTTCATAAGTGAATACACTCATTCATTTTATTGTTCTAAATAAACATTTATCTTATAAATTTAAATACAAAAGTGATATTTCCCTGAGTCTTTGCTTTCCTTCTGTCTTTTCTTTTTTTCTCCCATAAACTATCCATATATAAACCTTTGTGAACTGGTACACTATCTATTAAAAGGCATCACAAATAGCCATATTACAGCAACTTTAAAATGAGTATATCATCTGGAGAAGGAAATATGATATATCATCATAAAACATTCAAATCTAAATGGTGAGTCAATTCTTTAGATTGCCTTCTTGTTTACATTTCATCTATTAATGTCCATAACTTTCTTTAAGTCTCGTTTTATTTCAAAAAATACATACTTATCTAGGATTGGATCTCTTATTATGGTGTTTGTAGATTCAAGAGATTTATGGGTAAACTTTAGGAATTCATAAAACATCTCAAAAACTATACATGATGCTTTGTGCTGCTTTTTTTCTCTCGTGGAAAACACTCAAGAGCTTTCCTTGACTCTTGGGAAGACTCGAAAAGGAATGTGGAGACCAATTTCATACTTCCCTATTTATTTTTCATCCATTCCATATACCTTCCATGTAAATGGTAGTTTATAGAACATTCAATTTTACTTATATTTCAAATTATATAAAATTGATTTAAAACTCAGTTGGGAAAAAAAGGGTTGCCTAGCTGCCCCTTGTCATTTAATTAAACATAAATAAATAGAACTGCTTATTGAGAGCAACCCATTTCACAGAAACAGAAATTTTGCCTGTGGTTATACATATGATAAGCAGCAGGGATAAAATTTGAGTCCAAACAATGAAACTTTAGAGCCTTCTTTCTTTACCACTGTCCCATTCAAAAAACAATTAATACAAGGACATAAACTAGATTCATCTAGAAAGCAGTAAGTTCAATAAGAAAATGGATCAGAGTAATGTTATACCCTGGTGGCTCAGATGGTAAAGAATCTACCTACAATGCAGGAGACCTGAGTTCATTCCCTGGGTCGGGAAGATCCCCTGCCAGAGGAAATGGCTACCCACTGCAGTATTCTTGACTGGAGAATCCCAAGGACAGAAGAGCCTGGCAGGGTCCATGGGGTTGCAAAGAGCTAGACTTGACTGAGCGACTAAACATATACGCATATACAATGCTGCATAGGAAAAAACATATATTGCTTCTGAGTCACAATTTATTGCCATTGCTAGTCATGTTGTGTTGGGCCCTGTCATGCTGGTCCCACTCAATCACAAAGTTTCCAGGAAGTACAATCTTACCAAGTTCCCAGATAAAGGAAGACATAGAAATATACTATGTACATAGTTAATGACTACCATGAGTTACTTGGGTGTAGAGGACATCATGACAGGGAGAATAGAGATGTTTCTCTGAGAAGGTGATATCTGAGATGAGACCAAAATGAAGAGAAAAAGCCAGCCACACCTATTAGGATAAAGAGTATAGTAGGCAAAGGGAATAACAAATGCAAAAACTCAAAAGCAGAAAACATATTTTGTTTTATAGTTGGAGAAGAAAGTGAATAGTGAATTGAGATCTGAGAGGTAGGCAGGGGCTGGATCTTGCAGGGCTTTACCAACATCTACGGTACAATAAGCTTAACAACTATCTTCCGATTAGAGATTTGAATCAGAGGAGTGATGATGATATAATTTAATCTCCGTTATTAAATTCTCACTGGCTGCTGTGTGGGAGAAAAAGTGGAAATAAGAAGACACAGTAAATGTCCAGAAATGGCTTTTTCTGGAGTCTAGGTACAAAATGAAAGGCATAGTTTCTGCTTTTGAAAAGATCATAAAATGGTCTGCCTGCAGGGAAGTAGGTGATATATGTAGCTGCAAAGCAATATCCTACATAATTTAAAAAAAAATATTGAAGCATAGATGATTTACAATGTTGTATTAATTTCTGCTGTATAGCAAAGTGATTCAGTTATACATATATTCCCTCTTTTTTTGCATTAAAGTCATCAGCTTCACACAGGTCACATGGGTTCTCATTAGTAATCTGTTTTATTGTAGTAGTGAATATGTCAATCCTAAGCTCCCAATTCATCTCGCTCTCCTTTTCTCCACTTATTGTCCATACATTTTTTTCTCTACATCTGTGTATCTTTCTCTGCTTTGTAAATAGGTCCATGTGTACTATTTTTATAGATTCCACATATATATCCTCAGTAACTTACTAGGAAAGAATACTGTGAGAACATGCAGAAGGGAAATCTAACCTGGACTTGGGGATTTCAGAGGAGAAATTCTCATGATGGAGGATAAGAAGAGTTCCAAGTCATGACTAAAAGTCAGGTAGAGGTAAAAGTGGAATGTGATGAAAAATATTCTGAATGAAGTCAGCAGCATTCACAAAATTCTGTGTTGTGTGTGATGGGAGGAGGGAGAAAAGAGAGGAAAGCATAAAAGTTGAGTGGCTTTATATGCAATGCTAAATCGTTGGGATTTAAATCCAAAGGCAATGGGGGCCATGGGAACACCTGCTGCTAGATTCTGATATGCTCAGATATGTAGTTAGTATCCATCATTTTGGGAGCATTTAGGCAATAAGTAGAAAGGGAAAAATCTCTGAGATTCCAAAAATGCACAACTGATTTACATATGGAGATATATGTGTATCTATATCATTTGCTGGAACACTCAGCATTTACACTAAGTCATGTAGACTATTAAACACACACACACACACTCTTTCTCTTTCATATTGCTCTCCTTAATTCATGCTACCTTCTCACAATAAATTAAAAATACTCCAAACCTATTTCTCAATGTCTGTTATGCTATTGTTTAGAAAACCCCTTCTGCCAGAAAACAGACAAAAATCATGGAGTTTTATTTTCTCTTAACCCCCTTGCCAAATGAAATCAGTTTCTGTTAACAGTTGTTGATTTTCCCCTGGATGGAATGTTGCATCCCTCTAAGGAGGCTGTGATGGCCATTCTAACCTGAGTTCCAGGCATCTGTGGTTCCCCAGAGCCCTAGTTGCTTAAGCTTCAGGGCTTGGCACTCAATCTATCTTTGTAATATGGGTTGTCCCAGTGGAGTGTTAAAATGATGACTATGTTTATATGCATACACTCATGCTGTTTTACTGTTATGTTTTCATGTTGCTGATGCTGGTTATATTTTAACTAATGCAATTTTATTGTATTTTTGCCCCGAAGCTATTTAAACTAAGCATACAATTTTGGGGAATCTAATAAATAAATAAATGCAGAACTCTGGAGGAAATCTGGCAACTGATGGTGGAGTTTATCCCAATATTTAAATGAATTCATTGTGACTAAATATTTGCAGTTAGAAGACTAGCAACTATACAGGGACAGAAAGGACTTTTTCTTCTATAAGGTAAAAAATGAAAATCAGGATTGCAAAAATTATATTTATACCATGCTTTTCTTATTTAGAATACACTTTTTTGATTTATAAGAAATGTTTAAATGTTCCTGAGAAAATAGTTAAAATGATATTGTGAATTTAGTGAATTATTTAAATTAGGAGTCCAATACAGGAGAAAAAAAAAAAAAACTGTTTTAATGGAGTTTAACTTTGGAGAAGGAAATGGCAACCCACTCCAGTATTCTTGCCTGGAAAATCACATGGACAGAGGAGTCTGGTGGGCCACACACCCCATGGGGTCGCAAAGAGTCAGACATGACAGAGTGACTAACACACACACATACTTTAACTTGTAATTTGTTATAAAATGCTTTGAAAAGTTTTTTTTTTTTTAAGGGCACTATGTGCATAAAGCTTCCTGCATATTTAATAATTGTCATGTGCCCATTCCTGCTTGTTTTCTGGTTTTTCAGTGACTCACTGTGTATTAACAATTCCTGTACCGATGGCAGCAGTTTGCTACAGATTCCTAGGTATTCACCTGCCCTGAAACTATTGAGAATCAGAGTGGCAGCCTATCAATTGTTTCACTTCATTTACCAACAGGGTGTGGACATATGCTTGTCCTGTTTCTGTCTCCATGGACCTTTAACCACTCCCTAAAGTGAGTAAGCTGTCCTCGGTTTCTAGAAATCCTTTGGAATGGGTGCTTGTTTAAACCTACCTACCTACCTGACTAGAAACCGCATTGTGACTGTTGGGGTATCTGTCCTGCTCGTCTCCAGCTAATGTGGGATGAATTCCCCAGGGACTACTGCCTGCCCACTGGCTCTACAGTCTCTTATATGAACTAATAATGAAGTCAAGTTTGGAGTCTCTCTTTGAAATCAACTTATCCTCATCCATTGGAACTTGATGACTGCTTGCCTGTCATCTTTTTATATATGATTATTAATATCATAATATCACGGTCCTTTCCACCTTCCCATGCCAACACATTTCCAGGGCATGATTTCTATGTTTTACTTTCTGTTCCAAAAAGCTTTTTTACCTGTATATGGAGTCCCTGCTGGAGATTATCTGGATAAGAATTTCGATGGGACTATTAAACCATGTATTAACATAAGGGACTTAATAAAAAACTTAATAAAGAGACCAGATTTCAAGCTTCTGATGCTTACTGTCTAGGTCAATTAGAAAAGTTGAATAGAGGGGAATGGAAAAAAATGTGTGTATATCCAGACATAAATTCAATTATTATAACACTAAACTATTTCTAGTATTAAAATATACAAAAAATAAATAAAATATACAGACATATAGAGACAAAAAATGATGAAAAAATACTGTAACAATATGCTATTAAATATCTTCCAGGAAATTCAAGTGTTTATGTGAAATCTATATAAATAAAGCACTGTTTTTAGTTCATTAAAAATGTAAAGTTTGGTATCTAGAATTCTACTAGGAATATATTATTTAAAATGTTATATACCATAGGGATGATGAACTTCTACAATATCAATATAAGTAAACAATGAGTTGAGTTGGCTATGTAACTGAGAAATCTATTTTTCCATTCATTGCTGAAGTTAACTATTCATTTTAACAGACATTTTATATATCAAACATGAAGTAAAATAGACTACAATGTGGATATTCCATGTTAGGAATTTACTTCTTGGCTTAGCTATATGACTGACTTGCAGTTGACTTCAAATATTTACTGGAAAAATATGATATTATTTAACTTTATATTTTAAAATAGTATATAACGTCATTATGTAGAAACAATATTTCTAAGCATATACACGAGATAAATGTTGGAGGAAATACCAGAGAGTAAAATTTTAAAGTTACTATCTCTTCTTTATTTGGGCTTTTTCTCATCCCCATTATTTTCTGCCTCGTCTCATAATAAGTTTGATATTTTATGAAACACTCAGGATTATAACTCCTTTAGAATGTGTCTCTACTTGGATTTTAAAGGAAGAGTCAACAAACTATGACCTGCAGACCAATTCAGATCCACTACCTCTTTTTGTAAGTAAAATTTTATTACAACACAGTCATAATTGTGTGTGCGTGCATGCTAAGTCACTTCAGTAGTGTCCGACTCTTTGCAACCCTATGGACTGAAGCCTTCCAGGCTCCCCTGTTCATGGAATTCTCCAGACAAGAAAACTGGAGTGGGTTGCCATGCCCTCCTCCAGGGGATCTTCCTGATCCAGATATTGAACCTGTACTTCCTACAACTTGTGCATTGCAGAGGGATTCTTTACCACTGAGCCACCAGGGAAGCCCACAGTTATAATCATTTGTAGAAAAATAGTATATGGCTTCTTTGGTGCTAAAACAGTGGAGCTGGATAGCTGAAATAGGGAAAATCTAAAATATTTTACCACAAGACTCTACAGAAAAGATTTGCTGACCTATGTTCTAAAATGTTCTAAATTCTGCTTATCATTTCTAGAACAACCCATTAAGTGTATACATATCAATGTAACAGCATGCTGTACTGAAAGATCTGTATACCAGTGAAGTATACAGTATACCATACCAGGAAGGTCATGGTAGATTAAGCAGATTATGTTATATAACAAAGTCATCTGTAGAAAAGTTTTGGATTCAGACAATGACAGTTAATTTTCCTTAGAAAGCCTGTGTGTAAACAAATACTCAGCATGAAATAAATTCCCTCACAAAAAATAGATGAATCTGGTCATTGCATTTCAGGATATAATATAAGTGCAAACTGAACTGATACATCACATAAATAAAGCAATAAAAGCTGACAGTTCACATAGGCTCTGAAAGAAGCTAATAACCAACTATTGTTTTTATGGGAAAAAGGCAAAGTTTTATTCTATTGCTTACTTTAGTGTCACAAAAGCTTGAGTACAATTCAATTATTGAGAGGTGAATTAATTATTTTGTACATCATATATGTCCTTTGTCTCTTTTCTGTTTGTTTACTTGTGTGTTTTTTTTTCTGCTGAATTCCTCAAGTCCTATCAATTCACTGATCATTAACCACAATTTAAGAACAAGGAAACAGAATTTGAAGGCTGTGGAAATTAATTTACTCCTGCCCTTATGGTTCAGCTCTATTAAAAGTGTTGGAAACAGGCCAAAATTTTTCATTAAAATTAGGTCTTCCTGCTACCTATTGACTTTATTATTTCTGCAAAAATAAAATGAGTGGTTACTTTGTTTAGTGTCAAAATACATAAATATTATCTTAATGAAGATGCTAAATTTATCTAGGAATAAATTTAGACCTATTACTAATATTTTGAAGAGTAAAAATGAAGATAACTGGTTTCTTTCCATTTTTAGGAACCATTTTTTCCTAAGATTTCCATTTTAAATCATATTTAGTTGATTCTTTTTACTTTTCTTGATAATCACATTGCTAGGAACATTACAGATTCTCAAAAATTAATAGTCTTTGCTATTAATTGATTCAAGAGTCTTGAGTTTTCTTTGTTTTTGATGTAAAAGTTGTCTGTAGTACTAAAGTTAAAATGACCTTTAAAGAGCTATTTTGTCCAAGAAAACAAAAAAAAAAGAGGTTTCCTATGGATAAAATACATTAATAATTAACATTGTTTTGATATCTCAATGTTAACAGTTTCTAAGCAAAATAAATCAATCAGTGCGAGAATAAAGTTAAGCCAGAAAAGTTGTATCTCATTGAAAACAGATACTATACCTCTCTAAAACTAGATGACATTTAAATTTGCTTTTAATTGTATTTTTATCATGTAACAATCATATTTCCATTAAAAGAGAGTAGTTAAAAATATTAGGACAGAAGATTATATGAATCTGCTAAATCCATAACATAATTTGATCATCCTCGAATTCAAATCCAATACTTAATTGTCAGCAAAGCTCAGTGCCTGAAAAATAATGGCATCTCTTTTTGATTGTATGTTCTAGTAAAAGTGAATTAAAGTATATTTTCATGAAAGAAAAATAAGACAGGTGACTGTGTACAGTATTTACTGATACTTTATTTCCTGTGTGTTTAAGATTAAATTGTGGCACAAAAAACTATTATATTTCTGAAACTTACTATGTATTTGATGTAGACAATAAGGCAAAAGATGTTTTAATTTCCATTCTCTCTATGCTTAAATGAGTAACCCAAAGTCTTTAGCTAAATATCAAGTTTTATACCTGCAGTGCTCTGAGAGGATTCAATCTCCCAGACAGGATATCATGGCTTTTTAGTTGGCAGAATTACCAGAACTTTCTGGATTTTCCACTAAGAACTTGGCATCATCGTTTGAATTCAAAAATCTTCCCTGAAAATGACTTTATGTATCAAAGGGCTCAATTTCAACATTTCTAACTTAGAACATTATTAACTTATTCTAGGAAGTAGCATCAGTTTTTGTTATTGCTATATACACATACAGATAATTTTATCTAGCTGATTTTTTTTTTCTCATCTGCACAATAAAACTGAATTAAATGATCTTTCCATTTTCTTTCAGCTTGTTAGAATTGTTGAGTCTATGAGGTAAAACTTTATGACAGAGAAACCTAGTCTTGGGTGACTGAAAACACTGTATTAGAATATCCACAGCTATTCAAATGACAATGTTCCAGAATCCACTCTATTAAGGAGAACTGTGGGGAAGAGGGGCAGGCAGTGAGGGGGATGGAGACTAGAAACAAACAGATAGAAAAAGACAAATGTACTTCTTGTGATGATTTCATGTAATGGCCCAGGTCCCTTCTAGTACTTTTTGGAAAATTTCATTGCAATGACCTATAATAAGTAGAAAGATCTCTCTTTTTCATCAAGTGATAATGAGTATGCACTTAAGAACAAGGTAGTAATTATTCATCGTATGAATCTAGTAATTTCTTCTGTTTCCTCATCCTAGAGTTTATTTCCATGATGATACGCAAGGCTAGGTGCATGGATCTAATCATATACATTTCCTTAATATAGCGTAGCCACTTTCATTTATCCCATAAATCTTGGCAATTTTAGCCCAGGATTTGAATAAAATAAAATAAGATGTTTTCCTTATCTTTTATTATTTTTTACTTCTTTTTTTATGTCCTCTAGGTCCAATACATAGAAAATTTCAGAAAGACAAGGGAAGTATTATTTGGGGATCATACAAATGTTACTTCATAGAGAGTTTGAAAAAAATAGAGTTATACTTTATAGCTGCAGAAGCAGACAGCTAGACACAGGGATAAAGAACTATCAGCCTTTGAAGTTCCAACTGTGAAACCCTGAAACTCCAGCTGTGTAATCCTAGGTAAGTGTCTTAACCTCTCTGAATAATCCTTATTCTGAGCATTAAATGGAATAACAAACGTAAGAGTGTCTGACAATTTGTAGGAGGCCAACATAGGTAACTCCTCCCCTCGATCCCATATTATCATAATGGAATCTCCTCACTGGCACTCACTGTTAAATTATGTATACAAAACAGACTTAAACTTTCCTTGTCTTTCTGAAACTTACTATGTATTGGACATAGAGGACATAAAAAAAAAGAAGTAAAAAAAAAGGTAAGGAAAACATCCTATCTAGTTTATTTTATTCAAATGAATGAATGAATGATGATGAAGCTTAAAAGAAAAGGAAGTTTCCAAAGCAGAAACAAAGTTAAAACAGCTAAAGCAAAAGAAGAAATGTGTGAGCATGTACATTAAGAATATTATATGCTCTACTCACTAATAGATTTTAGAACTTGTTAAAGAATATTTATAATAAATAAGTAAAGACTATAATAAATCAAAATTGAAGGTCAGTACAGACTAAAATCATACATTTGCATTTAATTTGTATTTGTGATATAAATAAGAGATCATGCATTCTAGCATCACTCAGTTCATTCACTTGATGCAGCAGGTAGTAAATATTTCCTTTTTACACAGCCAAACAGAAAAAATTAAAGAACAATGAACATAAATCAAGGTCAAAGGCTTCCTCAAATAAGGAAAAATCCAGATATTTGACAAATATTTAGGTTCCATTTGGAAGAAATTACATAATCTCCATTAAGTACATGTTGAAATTACTTATTACATTTTTTATAATAATTGACCTGGAAGAATAAGTGTTTAAAGATACTGCATAATTTTCCTATGTTAATGTGAGAAACGCCTTATTCCCTGTGTGAAATATGCTTGAGACAATTTCTAGAAAGGGTGTTAAGAATGAAAGCTCACATAACTCAAATGAATTTAACTGTCAACAATAAGATAAGATTAATTCTACAATTTGGTATTTTATAGCTGTAACATGTCCAGTGTCTGTTTGTCTGTCTCTCCCTTTTAAAATGATACAGCCAGAGGGGTAATGACTTGCAAGAAAAAGATGAAATTCGAAAAAGTTCTATCACAACAAATTCTTTGAAGGCCCTGCCTCACTTATGTTTCCACTTGGAAAAACTATTCACCCAGCAGCTACAAAAGGGTAATCACAGATATATGTACCAATCAAAGGATTCAGAATCAAAAAGAAACCAGTGCTAAATCAATGACAAACAAGCACTGAAACAAACGAAGGAATCTATGTGCTATGGATTGTTTGTATTCTACTTAAGCTTGTAGTCTGTGTGTGTGTTCCTGGGTAGTGATTTGTAAAGATATGTATCGTCTTTCCTGTGTGCTCAGTCATTAGTCATTCTGACTCTTTGCAACTCCATGGATCATACCCCATCAGATCGTCTCTGTGATTTCTCCAGGCAAGAATACTGGAGTGGGTTGCCATTTCCTTCTCCAGGGGATCTTCCAGCCTAGGGACTGAACCCACGTCTCCTGCATTGGCAGGCAACTTCTTTACCATTAGCACCATCTGGGAAGCTCCCCAGGGAGTTTGGAAGAGAGGAAAAGAGCAGCACAATATGAAGGAAGAAAGAGATGAGTGAACATTAATCTCAGAGAGGACCAGACATTAACACTGTTCCCATACATTAATCATACTAATGATAAAAAATAACTATCACTATAGAAATTATTTTCTTGAAAGTGGTATTAGAGAGAATATGAATTGAACTTAAACTCAGGAATTTGCTGAAATAGAGATTAAATATGGAATGTTCATCTCTTGTTATCTCCTGCTCCTTCACTATTAAAGTCTAATTCAAGAGTATTTTCTGTCGTTTTGAAAACATTTTGAGTTGAGAGAAACTGCACCAATTGCTCTGCTTACACAGGCAGTGTGAAGCTAAGTGCTGAGCAATTATATGATGGATTTGATCAGTTTTGACAGCCAGTCCTGCAACTCCAGCCAGAATCCCCTGCTCTTTTCTTTCATAGCAGGGTCTGGGACTGAATTATATGACTAATTGCATCAAATTTCTATTTTATCTTCGCAATGGCCTCACAAATCCTCCATGTGCAAAATGGCCTTCCTGATCAGCGTTAACAATTCTATATGTCATGGTTATTTTACAACTTCCTTATCAAAATACATAAAATAATGATGGATAAAAATATTTAAATACCCTTTGACATACTCTGGATTGTCTTACATGAAAGTCATCCCAGAATGCTGCCTGTCCTCAATGCCTACAACCTGTATTCATCAAGTAGAATTTTTGACAAGAGAATCTTAGTACAATTTACAATCAGTTAAATGTAAATTAGTTCAGGAAGTTCTTCTCATTCTTTCCTTGAAACATGGCCAAGAACCATGTGGGTTATCTGAGTCATTTCCTTAGTGTTGTTACAGTAATCATATAAGAAACACATGGTATCACGTTGACAGTATTTCCTTTACAATAATATATTAGCAAAATTGAGGTGTTCTAAAGATAAAGGTCATTAACATTAACTAGGCATTGATTCTATAATCTAAACCCAAATAACTGGCTAGAGATCCTATAAGGGGATGTACCACTCGCTTTGGATACTCATAAAAGTAAAGCAATCTCTCCAAAATGTTTTAATGCGCAATGATCATTTTAACTTAGAGATACATACACACAGAAAAGAGGGATGGAATCTCACTTCTGAGATGAAAGCAAATTAACATCGGGGCAATTTATCTTTCACAGCACATCACAGGGCAGTGCCAGCAGGCCACAGATGTACACCTCATGAGGAGCCTAAAGAGACATCTGTGAGGTGGGGGAAAATGTAGTACGCATTCAAAGTCCAATTTAGTAATGAGATGTTAGCCACACCCCAGATGAATGCTTCAAATGTACAAAGGAAAGAGGGGAAATATCTTTTGTACACCTTCCCTTTTCCACTCTAGATTAGTGATAAGCAAAACGTTCTAGTTCATATGTACTAGTAGACCAACTAAAGTGAGAGAAGAGAAAGAGAAGAATGAGATAGAGATGGGGGGAAGTTTATCATTCCTCTTGATTTTGAAGCAAAATTAAATTCAAATATGTTCATGTTAAGTTTGATAACATACTGTTACAAAAATTTTCTTAGTCATTTTCTGTTTTCATTATAGCTTCTGGGTTGTCCTCTGTCAGGAAAGACATGAATCATGTCAAGACCACTGACCATGAGGACCTTGTGTTTCATTGCTTCATGGCTCTTATGTGACATATTTGTGTCAGGCCTTGACTATTATAATCCAGGCCATATAGGAAGAATCAAAATCAGAAAATATCTCCTTTAATAAAATCACTTAAGCAATTTACCAAAAAGATATATTCCTTTAAGTACCTAGTATTATGTAGATAATTTCCCTAACTGCCACTGTTTCCAGTACTTACAACTGAGAAATTAAGGAAAAGAGAGAAAGACAGAGTAACAGAGAAAGAGAGATATGAAGAAAGAAAGACAAAAGGAATTCATGTCAGAGAAAACACTTTAGACATTTTCTGTTTTATAGGTTGTCAAATATTTGCAGCAGAGAAATAAATCTCCTTGAAAAACACTTTAAAAATGATTTCTCATGATCACACTTTGTCATTTGTAGGCTAGATTTTAAAAACTGAATTGTGACCATGTTTTTTCATTCTTTAATCTATCTTTTAGTCCAAGCACAGTCTGGCATGTGAAAAGTTTTCAATAAATATTTTTGGAATAAATGAAAGAATGAATTAAAAAAAATTAACTTCTTAGTCAAAAAAGAAAGCTTCTAGTTAAAATGTTATTGTTGTATGAATTTTTGACAGACTAAGAATTTTTCCGTGATATTTCCAACATGATTTCTAATTCATGAACATGTCCTATGGCTGATCAAATTTTGCTGAGTTACCCATGCAAATAACAAGGTCAGGTTGCCCATGAATTTGCTGGGAGCCATGGTCATGACCTCCTCCCTCTCTTTTCTTCCATTTCAGAAGGTCAATCGGTTGGAATACCTCAACATTTAATAGGGGATGATTACCAGTCTTCGGAAACAAATTTGATGTGAAAATAAAAGGAAAATTACGCCTTTCTTAATTCTTTTTTTTTCTCCATTTGGGGATGGGCTTGGGGTTTTGTCAATTTAGAAGTCAGACAGGATTAAAAGAGTAAGTAAAGCATCAAATAAAAGTAAAGCATCTAGTGAAATAGGAAGTAAAGATCACAGAAGAAGGTGTCAAAGTATAAGAAGGAATTAAGATTGAGAAACCAGGGAAAAGAAAGAAAACAGAGATCAACAAATTATTTTATACAGTTCCACTTACACTTTTTTATATGATGAGAATTTATTTTTCTGTGATTTCACACTAAAATACTCCAAATATTATATATCAATTTAAAATTGATATTGAGACTTTGTAGATTCATAAAATTACTAACCTTCTCTGGTGCAATTGATTTCATCACTGAAGTCTCCACAGTCATTGTCACCATCACAGGCCCAATGGCCTGGGATACATCTGCCACTGGAACAACTGAACTGGTTATCAAAGCAGGAATGTACACAGCCAACCTCATCACTCCCATCTCCACAGTCATCATCTGGAAAGAAGCATCAACAGGCAGGTGGTGAAAAATGGCCCATGGAGAAACGTTTCTTATGAAATACTTAACGTTTCTTTTTGGTATTGAGTGCTTTCTTCTGTTATTGAAAAAAGGAATGATAAATCAATCATCAACATTTCCCATGAGCAGTGGGAAAATTTTTTCCATTTTTATGTTGCTTTGCATCTGATTGAATACCAACTACAAAAATAAAGGGGAAAACATCCTTCACTTTGGGTTTTGAAGCTTAATTTCTATTTCACTCAAAAGGACTAACCACTGACTGGATTAAACTATACAACATAAAATAATTATGAAGTGGGGAAGGCAATGGTGACTGTAGGAATTTCCTGAAATGATACAGCTTGTGGTATAATTATTGTTGGGAAATTACTATTTAGACCTATAACCTATATGCCCTGGTATTTATAACTATCTTCAATTCAGATCTCTTTTCTCCATTTCCCGCATGAGGGCTCACTGTGTACCCTTACACCACTGGTTCTTAAGTACGTATTTATATCAGGCAATTGTTTGTATGCTATCATTAGCAATGATTTATATTATATATTAACAATTGCTGCAAGAGAGAAGCAAGAGGAATGTGAAATGAAAACAGATTAAATTCAAATCAATGGCTGAGGTTGCATCGATTTATGTATAATTCATTTACCTGTATTTGGCATAATTTAACATAATGATAGAACTGAGTGGAGAAAAAATATCATTTGTACATAAAAAGCCAAGGTGACAGAGTTCAGATCATCTGGATATTCCATAATAATTTATAAACTACTCCATCCTGACATTACAGAGCATTTGACATCAATGCTTTGGGGAACCTGAATTGTCCAGGATATTTCCTCAATGGTTCCCTTCAGGTCTTGTTTGTAGACTTAGATTAGATCCAGCATAATGTCTGAAAACAAATCTCCATCATAGATAGCCCCAAGGGACGGCTATTGAGCTCCATTGTCCTTAATGCTAATCCCCATTGACAGGCCAGCTGCCTTCTCAACACTTGTCTCAGCCATTTTGCTGGACTTGGCAAACTTCTCTTTTAAACCACCTCTGAAAGAGGTGGAGCTGCACAGACAGCCAGGCCTCCAATCAAATCAGTGCAGTCTAGTTAACATTTGGTACTTGCCAGAGTCGCAGTGCCACTTGCTGCTAATGCATCTTCCACTTTTGCATATAAACTGAGTTAGTGGTTCACAAGTTGGGAATTCTGTGAAAGATATAAAAACATCCAATAGGAAAGATGTTACTGATTATGTCTGACATCTCTTCATTTTTCTTGCAGTATAATGAATCTAAACAGTCTTTCATCAAGTGATTTTCCTTTATTTTATTCACAGAAATGTACTCCTACAAAAGTTATTTAAAGTATGCATATATCCTGTGTCCAAAAAATGCTGGGCTTTGCAAACTTCTGACTTTTCTTCACTCAGTTCTATCATTATGTTAATGTGTTATTATGTTTGACTTCATTTGTTTCCTATTTGCTAATGTGATCAGAACTCTACCCCTCTCTTTCACACAATCCACAGAGGAAACATTAGATAAGCAATTATAGTGACAGTAACTATTTGAGGACACAGGATATGCATAATTTTAGTATCCTTTATAGGAATACATTTCAGTGACTAAAAGCCAAGGAAAATCACATGATGAAAGACTGTTTAGATTCATTATGCTGCAAGAAAAATGAAAAGATGTCAATTCCCCCACACGGAGAAACTCAACTTTCTCTCCGTGAAGAACAGCTGCATAGAGCTCTATGCTACTGCGTTGAAAAGTGACATATGAGTTTTAAAGTGGGCTTCCCTGGTAGCTCAGCTGGTAAACAATCTGCCCACAATCCAGGAGACCCTGGTTCAATACTTGGGTTGGGAAGATCCTCTGGAAAAGGGATAAGCAACAGGGCTTTTTCTGAACATAGAGAGCTGAATTAGAAAAGCTAAATCCAACTTTGCCTGAAGGATGTCAATACCTTAAGTTGAGAGTAAGGAAACAAACACAAACAAAAAACTCAGATTAGTTGCTATCATACATGTCAGGTAGTTAGAATAGCAAAAAGGAGTCCAAAATGGCAGTGGCTAAAAGACAAGGAAGGGAAAAGCCTGTGAAAATAGAACAAAGGAAAGTTTGAGGACCAGAGTGAGAACCTCAGGTAAAACAAACAGCCCTCCTGGCTAGCCCAATTTACAAAGGGCAGGCTCAGGGTGGCGGAGAGAAAACATATAGAAAGAGGGGCCTCTCTTCTCTTAATGTCTTTTGGGTCAGCATGCCCTCATGCCTCAAGGATGTATTTTCCTTTACTTTCTAAATAAAACGGAGCTGTAACACGGAGCTGTAACACTGGCCTGACTGAGGGCTGTAATGCTGGTCAGTACGTCGCTTCAAATTTTTGTTGTGACAAGACAGAAGCAGGAGGAGGAGGATGAGGAGAAGGCCATGCACAGCAGGAGTCCAACTCAGAGAAAGAAGCTCCTATGGTGGAAGCTGAACAGGAAGAAAACCCACCACAGGGGAAGTGACAAGAAGCCCAGAGTACCGGAAACCAGAACAGCAAAAAATAAACTCAGCAGAAAGCTCACGCAGCTCAGTCTCAGATTCCAGAAGACTTCTGGTTAAGGTAGGAGGTCCTCACTCCTATGGCTGGAAAGACATATGCCTAACAAAATCTTAATTCATTTACAATCTCTTGTTTCTTATTTCTTCGAACCCCCTGCTAACAGGCGAGCAGTAGTGGCTGCAACTGAGGGACTCTGGCAGGGGCTACTCCTCAGTGTGTCCCAAAGGCTCCACTTTCCAGTAGTCATTGCCCCAGCAGGTGGGGGTTCTTCTGTCCATAATCTTCTTTTGTTCCAAGGATCAAGCCAATGAAAACTGTGCACACAGGTCAGGTATTTAGCAAATTTTCTGGCAGGTTATGAAGGGGATTCCTCAGCATGTTTTTTGGTTTTTTTTTTTTCCCCACTGCTTTTTCCTCCCGTCATTCAGCTCTTCTCTCCCAGGACTTGAGCCTAGCCAAAACCCAGTGGGTCTGGCTTCAGGACCTAATGAAGCTCAGGATCTGATATCTCATTGCAAAAATTCAGTTAGAGACACAAAGATAGATATGAGGTGGATTTGCTCGTATTCAGAGAGAAGCACACTCCACAGGGTGTGGGCCATCACAGAGGAGAGTGCAGTGGCCATGGAATGTGGTGTGGCTATTTTTTGCCAGCTAGGTGAATTCATACGCTAATGAGTGGGAGGACCTCCCAACCATTGGGGAACCAACCACTCGTCTCTTTTGACAGTGCCTTGGAACTGTCCTGCCACCTCTGGGTATGTCATTGAGCTTGAAGATTGGGGATCAAGATTTATTTGAATTTGACTTGTCATCATGGACCCATTTGATTTTAGTCGGGTTTATGTTATGCCCTTGGGACAATCAGAAGGTAGCTAGCCCTTGGGAGGGAAATACTGTATAATATCCAATCCTTCAAGATATTCAGGCCTTCATCTTCCATGTTTCCTACAACATGTGCAACCACAGCCATCTCTCAGTGGACCCACTAGGGCAGGTGACAGGCACACAATGCCTGCTGGAAGTTCATCTGCTGGCATCCCTTCAAGGGCAATTGGGCTTCCAGACACAATGTTTGTCACTTTGGGAGTTAGCCCTGCAGGCCGTTTGGGCCTAAACCCTTACCATCCTTTTCCTAAAGTTACAAACATACCCCTGGATCAAATCTCCACTCCACTCTTATGGAACATCTGGTCTGTTGCCTCTTATCAATTTGTTCTTAAGCCAATTACTAACTCCTACAACCAGGACCCTGCCCCCTTGTAGACAATACTGCTCCATCCCACTTATTAAAATATCTTAATGCTCCTAACAGGACCAGATAGCCTACCTTGCTATTACTTCTATTACCTAAAGTGGGTCTATGACAATGAAATGTTTACCACTGGAGACACCCTAACCTGCTCCTATGGAGGACTAGGGGAGGAAATCAGTGACTAGCATTCTCTTGGAGCAGTAAGAGGATAAGTTTTATGGCTGCTTCACCAGGCTCACAGTCTCAGGACACAGGCTTGGATTGCTTTTCATCGTGATATCTATTCCTATCTGCAGTGAACAAGCAGGGAATGAGTTAAAATTATAACCCCTTAGTCCTACCCAGCACTGGTCATGCTGGAGACCTTGGGGATGCCCAACTCCAGTCCAGGGGTCCCAGGAGGTTGACCTGACTTGACCTGCCTAGGAATTTGGTCCTCAAAATGTTGTCATGCCTCAACCTGCTCAGATATCTGTCAGCCCAGGAGTCCCAGGAGGTCGACATGCCTTGACCTGCCCAGGGACCCAGTTCTTGGGTGGCCAACCTGCCTCAATCTGCCTGGGGATTTGATCTCCAGGAGGCTGTCACACCTCAGCTTGCCTGGGGATCTGCATCCTGACCCAGGGATGCCTGGCTCTCAGGTTGCAACAGTAGTGGGTAGGGTAAGTCTCAAAAAGACTCACCCCTAAGGAAGTCCACCCATGGAAGTTGAAGGAGGCCTAATAGTTTTTTTCTTTTCCTGCCTGTCATGATTGCCTTTCAGATGGGAAATAACCAATCCACTTCCCGGCAGATGCCCTTGAGATCTTCCAGTATCCTTGATAACTGGAAGCTGTTCCATCCTCTAACTCTAAGGAGAAGTCACTTAATATTCTTTTATGCCTCTGCGTGGCCACAGAATCCACTGGGGGACAAGGAACACTGGCCTGAGGATGGGAATTTAAATTAAAATATCATCCTGCAGCTACACTTATTCTGAAAAAGACAAGGGAAATGGACAGAGATCCCCTATGTCCAAATTTTCTTCCAACTAAGAGATATGAAGGAACTCTGTCTTAAGTACGTTGTATGTCCAAAAAGTGAGCCTACTAGGCACAATGGTGTTAGGCACAAACAACCAAGAGAAGGAACCCCCAAGTAAAGGCTCACCTCCTATGGCTCCTGAGTTGCCTGGTGCTCCTTCCTTGTAACCAAACATTCCCCCATATCTGGGAACACCCCTCCACAAAAGCCAACTCACCTATGTCCCTTACTCTAAACTGGAAGAGAAATCAGACTAACCCAAGTCCATAAGCTGTTCTTCCTCTTAGAACAGCTCAAACAAGACCTGGGAAGCTATACAGATGACAAGGGCAAATATATAGATACATTCCAACACATTACAATGACCTTTGACTTGATGTGGAAGGACATCATGGTCATATTTAGTCAAACTTTCTCCGGGGGTTTTCCTGGTGGCTCAGATGGTAAAGCGTCTGCCTGTATTGCAGGAGACCTGGGTTCAATCTCTGGGTCAGAAAGATCCCCTGGAGAAAGAAATGGCAACCCACTTCAGTACCCTTGCCTGGAAAATTCTATGGATGGAGGAGCCTGGTAGGCTGCTGTCCATGGGGTCTCAAAGAGTTGAACAGGACTGAGCGACTTCATTTTCTTTCTTTCTATCGGACCCCGAGCATGCTAGGTAGGGTCTTGAAGGAAGCCCAAAGGTCTACTATGGGGCTTCACATATCAAGTGATAAATACCCAGTAGGGGAAACTGCAGTCCCCTCCTCAGATCCTAATTGGAATTATAATTACCCTGAGCATATCTGGGAAAGGGATCATTTCCTGATCTGTGTGAAGGAAGGCCTGAAAGCAGCCCAGCAAAAAGTAATCAGCTATGCCTAGGACTCAGCAATAACTCAGGAGCCCAAGGAGAACCCTGTTGCCTTTCTGGAAAGGCTTTAAGAGGCCCTCCAAAAGTTTACCAACCTGGACTTAGACTCTTACAAAGGACAGGTGATTTTCAAGGACAAATTCCTGTCCTAATGCACATCAGACATCAGGATAAAGTTACAACAGCTGCAGCAGCAGGACCCTGCTGCCTCTTTGGATGAGATGGTCCAGACAGCCACCTTATAACAGAGAACAGGAGATGGAGGCCAAGGCCCAGAGAAGGGAAAAAAGGAAAGGGACAGGCATGCCCAGATGCTGGCTGCCCTCCAGGGAAGCCCTATGGCAACCCCTGAGTCCTTGAAGGACAAGGCAAGATGTAAATGCCTAATCTGTAGACAGGCAGGGCAATGGGACAAAAAGTATCCAAATGACAAGTCCAAGTCTCCTAAGACAGCTTGCTACAAATACCATAAATTGGGACTTTGGGTGGCACTCTGCCTTTGGGAACCCAGAGCCTCAAGGTCAAGCACCAAGCCTTCCCTTATGATGGTTCAATAGGACTGAAGAGGCCCACTCCAGCCAGCCCACCTATCACAGTTAACTATCACAGGGCTGGAGCCAAGGGTGCAACTGGATGTGGCAGAAACCTTGGACTACTGGACAAAACCCCAAGAGGGATTGCCAGAAGATCCTCTGACCAATCCTGAGGAAATTCTGTACACTGATGGAAGCAGCTTTGTCTTAGATGGAAAAACAAGAGCTGGGTATGCAGTAGTCTCCAATTTTGAGGCCATAGAGACTAAACTTTTTCCACCAGTTACTTCAGCCCAATTAGCTGAGCTCATAGCCCTGACTTGAGCTTTAAAGCTGGGAAAGGGAAAAAGAGTAGCCATTTACACTGACTGCAACTACGCCTCTCTGGTGCTACATGCATATGCTGCTGTTTGGAAAGAAAGAGGCCACTTGACCACCGAGGGTCCCCAGTCAAACATGGTGATCAAATCCTTAGGCTCTTGGAGGCAGTATATCTGCCTGTTGACTTTACAGTCTCCCACTGTAAAGGACACACAAAAAAAGGAGCATGGAAGTGGCATGAAGGAACCAAGGAGCCGATAAGGCAGCAAAGAGAGCAACACTACAGAACAATGACCTAGTAGGGGTTACAGCGTTAGTCCCACAGATTAATTTGCCAGAAACTCCTTCATATACTGAAGGTGAGACTCTTAAAGCTAAAGGGTGAGGACTTTCAAGAAGATCATATGGAGTGGCTCCAAAAGGAGAGACTCCTTTTTTCTGCCTGGGAAACCCCTTATATGCCACCATTCATTCAGGGGAAAAGGCCCTCCAAAGATTACTAGAAAAGTCTTTCAGAGGAATAGGCCTCCAAACGACTATAAGGCAAGTGGTCTCCACTCGTCCCACCTGTCAGCTAAACAACCACCAAGAAGCTCAAAGATCCCAGTTGGCCCAGCCTGTCCAATGACATGGGGCCTACCCAGGAGAGGACTGGCAGATGGACTTCACCCAAATGCCAGTTTCTTAAGGGTATCTGCTGCTGCTGCTGCTACTGCTGCTAAGTTGCTTTAGCTGTATCCAACTCTGTGCAACCCCAGGGACGGCAGCCCACCAGGCTCCCCTATCCCTGGAATTCTCCAGGCAAGAACACTGGAGTGGGTTGCCATTTCTTTCTCCAATGCATGAAAGTGAAAAGTGAAAGTGAAATTGCTTAGTCGTGTCCGACTCTTCCCAACCCCATGGACTGCAGCCTACCAGGCTCCTCCATCCATGGGAGTTTCCAGGCAAGAGTACTGCAGTGAGTTGCCATTGCCTTCTCTGTCTCAAGGGTATAAATACCTATTAGTCATGATAGATGCATTCACAGGATGGATTGAAGGCTTTCCCACCCAGACTGAGAAGGCTGAGGAGGTGGTAAAAAAACTGCTCCATGAAACCATTCCAAGATTTGGTCTGCCCAGGTCATTATAAAGTGACAATGGCACAACATTTACTTCTAAGGTCACCCAAGGGGTCTCTAAAGCATTGGGCATTACTTGCTATTTCCATTATGCCTGGAGGCCTCAGTCTTCAGGAAAAGTAGAAAGAGCCAACAAATTCTTAAAATCAGCAATAAAAAAGATAACCCAGGAGACCTCCCTGGGATGGAAGGAGGCTTTACCAACAGCTCTCCTTCACACCCATATTGCCCCTAAGAATAGGTTGGTCTTAGTCCTTATGAGATGCTATATGGGAGACCTTTTGTTTATGGCAATGACTTCTTCCTAGATCCAGAGTCTCAGACCCTCCAGTCTTATATCATGGCCATTGGGCAATTCCAACAGGATATACACTTGTGGGGAGTCAACCAGGATCCAAAGTTTCTAAGGAGTCACCACTGTATGTCCCAGGGACTCAAGTCCTAATTAAAGTCTGGAAAGATGGGTCACAAAAGGCTCAACTCCAGCCCACATGGAAGAGCCCCTACCCTGTAATACTTTCTACCCACACAGAAGTCAAAGTACTAGGACATGACTCCTGGATTCACTATTCATGAGTCAAACCATGGAAGAAAACAGAAGAGGACACTCAATACACCTGTGAGCCCCTGGGTATCTCAGATACCTATTCAGAACTACAAATAAATGCTATTCTAATGAACACTCCCAGAACCAACTTTCTAGGGATAAGATTTCCCAGGACAGTTCTATAGAGCCAACACAGCTTGTCAGGGATTGTACTCCAAAATAGACAGGAGATAGATTTCCTGATCCCCGAACAAGGAGTAACTTGAGCCATCTTGAATGAGATGTGTTGTTTCTGGGTAAATACCTCCAGCTAAATTAAAGAAAGTTTCAAAGTCCTCAAGAAAAACATTCTAGATCCTACAGGACCTCATATAATGAGCTAGAGAGTTCTTGGGGTGGCTACAATCTCTCTTTGGAGAATTCTCCTGGTGATGGGAAATTTGGAGTTGGCTAATGCCCCTATTAATCCCTGTTGTTACCATATTGGTGTTGCTTATGATTGCTCCATGTATTATCAATTGTCTAAACCATTTTTTCTCTGCCCAGGTCAACAAGCTAAGACATGCAATACCAGTTCAACAAGGATATATAAAACTACAGCCAACTGTGAAAATATCACTCACCCTTAGATGGACACTGCTATAAGGACTCTGAGGCTTGAAACTAGCAAGAGGGGGAGGCACAATGCCCCTCACTGTTGTCCCAGTTCAGCAGAAAGTAGCCAGAGAAACCCCCATTCCCCTATTTCCAAAGAATTGGGCCTCCCATCTCTTAAGGGGGGAATGCTCAGTAGTTAGAATAGGAAAAAAGAGTCCAAAACTGCAATGGCTAAAAGACAAGGAAGGGAATAGCCCTCAAAATTAGAACAAAGGAAGGTCCAAGGACCAGAGTAAGAAACTCAGGTGAAACAAACAGCTCTCCTTGCTAGCCCAGTGTACATAGGGCAGGCTCAGGGGGAGGAGAGAAAACATACAGAAAGAGAGGCCTCTCTTCTCTTCATGTCTTTTTGGTCAGCATGCCCTCATGCCTCGAGGATGTATTTTTCTTTACTTTCTAAACAAAACTGAGCTGTAACACTGGTCCATCTGAGGGCTGTAATGCTGGTTCATCCATCACTTCTATTTTTTGTTGTAATGAGACAGAACTGAAGAAATTACACACTCCCCTGACAATACAGTTATATAGATTTTGAAAGCGTGAATTTTAAATTAAAAAAAAAATCCCCTGTAAGTCAACAACAGCAAAACATAAGATTTCAAAATAAAATTTTAATTAATTAAATCAAAAGACCTTGTTTACTAATGAGTAACTACAACGATAACAATAAACATAACAATAAACATTGAAAATGCAAAGCTTAGAATTAGCATAGGAAATGGTTCTAAAAAGAGATGGTCAGCCAATTCAAAGGATTAGTGAATTCAGCAGGCAATTTTGTCAAAATAAGATCAGATAATCAGGACTGATTACAAGAAAGAAAAAAGGTAGTAATAATAAGATAAAAGATAATTGTAAATAGTTCATCCAAGGAATTCAGAGCAGCGTACTAATATTTCCCAGGATTAAATTTTTCATATTATGAAAGTAATTCATGTAGAGTTAACATGATTTTTCAATATCAGACCTTTTATCTTCCAAGACAATATTCATGGAATCATAAACCCTCACACACACAACTGATTTAACAGACATTTAAAAAAATTGGAAAAAAAAAGCATGAAAAAACCTCCATCAATTCACTGGTGTAAAGACAGAAAAAAAATGACACGGAGATAAATCTGTGGCCTACATTCTTTACTACTGTTCCCTGACAAGAGTAGCAAAAGTCATTTTGTGGCCAATACTTGGTACTCTCTCTAAGACAACTGACTTAGAATCATAACCTACATTTGATGGCTGGGGGACCATCAATATTTTCATGTTTTTTTCTTTAGCTTGTCTCACAGCTACCATTGTGGCTGAGTTGGACTCAGGCTGCCCAAATTCCTTCAGCCAAACCTATTCACTTCTTATCTAGCTACACAATTCTGTACCTATCTATAGCTTTACTTCTGGAATTTAGAAAAATGCATGAATAATAAGAACAGATATTTGTACTTGAAAAACAAAGAAATAAAAAATTTTTTTTATTATATCAAGCTATTTTACTCCTGAAGAAACTGAAATCATGAAAGTTAGGCTTTTCTAAGATTATATATACCTCCTTAATGGAAATTAGGTTATTAGAATTCAGTTCATCAAACTTTCCATCTATCACTCTTTCTGTAACACCCTACTACCAATGTTCCACCTTATTTTAACTTATTATCCATGAATGTTCCTAAACTGTTACTTTACTCTACCCATATTTTCCATATATCTTAAATGTAAAGGTTATGTTATTTCTCATAAATTGTTTCATTATATAAAGAGTACTCTTTGTGCCCAGTAGAAATAAGTCTCTAAATACTTTAAATACTTTAGTATTTGGTTCACAAGTTTCCATACATACCAGCCAATGTTTCATAATTCTATAATATCAAAAATATCAATTACTTTGAATTTTGATATTTCTTTAAAATCTGAAACACTATCAACTCTTAGTTTATCCATAAGTGTATTAAAGCAAGACTTACCTGATCATTTTTGTCACACTTTTTTAGGTCTATTTTTTTCCTTAAGGTTTTAAACACAGCCCTGACCTGGGTAACAGCTGAATCCTCAATCTCACTCATGCATGGGGAGTTTTTTTTCCCTGTACCTCCCCTCTGTCATTATGCCCTCTGGCCTGTTGAATAAGGCTGACCTCACCCACCATGCCATCTCACTTAGGCCAACAGTTTCCTGCACTGCACCATTTATGAGAAGATTTGAATGGTGGTTACCATTGGCCCCTATATGGCCTTGCTCTCTTTATGGGTCTTGGGCCTTTTTGGCAGTCATGCTTCCCAGGTTTCCCTTCCAGGCCTACTCTGAGTCTTCTTTTATTTTTTGTTTTTTTTTTTTTAAGAGGACTTCACAAAGTACTCCTGGTAGTGATTCTTCTAAAAAGAAGAATTTTGTAGAATTCTTCAAAGTTCTATTCTATTTGTACTAACAAAATATACTTTAGGAAATGATGATTTTATATGACACTGCTATAATTCCTGTAGAACTTTTGCATTTTCCTTTAACAACCATGACATTTTAAAGTAAAAAAGTCTATGTCAACATGTAGTTTTTGGCAATCACTAGTAACTAGAATTAAAAGCAAAATGCAAGCAAATTAATTTTTCTTAGTTATATCAAAGGCCTTTTTTTGTATATCATCCCAGAAGTAATATTTCAAATCTAAATCAGAGGCTAAAATATTCACCTTTATTCTTAAAATGATGAAATGATGAGTTTTGGAGACTGAATTCTATTATGTAGCTAGAACTAGGAAAAGAGAGACAGCCAGAGTGATCAGCAGTGATACAGACTGCAAGTGATAGCCATGTTTAATACTATCCAGTGACAAAAGAATTATTATTTATTAAATAACATGTAGGGAAAGTGGTGGCTTCCTAATAGATCTTGTTGACATGGATCCTTGACTAGTTGCTTCTTTACTTAAGAAATCAAATAAAAGCAATTTCTTTGTGTGAATTTACATTTGAGTACTGAGTATCACTTCTCAGTACTGACACACAATTTCTTTGTGTGAATTTACCTTTGAGTATCCATCTGTGGTACTGGTATAATGCTTAAAATGGAAAGTATTATAAAAGTGAATACATTTTTAGTAAATTTTATGATTACCAAAGCCATGTCTTGAGATATGAATTTTAGAATAAGTATTACTTTTTTAAACTGAAAAACATGATCAGAGCCTAAATACAATTCAAGATAAAAGTAAAAAGTAGGCAGATCCAGTGTTTAATTCTTTACCTTCCGATGCAGGGGGCACAGGTTCAACCCCTGATCTGGGAACTAAGATCCCACATGCCATGTGGAGTAGCCAAAAAAAGGACAAGTAGTAAAAAGAAAGCAATAACTGATATATAGAGATAAAAGACTATCTCAAAAGTCATCTACAAAGCAACTGAACAAATACTCTGACATATGAGGAAGTACTCAAAAGAGAAATGAAAATGCCCAAAGCATAATTTAATCAATATTTTTAAGAAAGTTATTTTAATCTGACAAAACAATGAAAACTCATTTATCTTTAAAGGATCAACATGAATATTGTCAAAAATACATTTTTTTCTTTAGATAAATAAGTGTTTAATGTTTAGAAGATATGGAGTAGACATGACTAGAGACTTTAAATGAAGTATGAATATAAGTTAGGGTTAAAACAAGTAAGCAACTACATGCAGACTGTAAGATATGATGACAATAATTTTTATATAATATTATATCTTTAGGCATACTACGTTAATTCACATTTTAAAATCTCTTTTCTATGAAGTTTGAAATATAGTAACCAACATCATAAATTTTATTAGGAAAAAATGAATCCCTCAAGGCATTTGGAAACTTCTGAAATTTGGCATACAGGCATACATTAGAGATATTGCAGGCTTGGTCTCAGAAAACATAAAAAAAAACTGCATTTTCAATAAAGTGAGTCACATAAATATTTTAATTTTTTGATGCACATAAAGGTTATGTTTGTTATACTTATGTAATATTATGTCTAGAAAACATACATGCCTTAATTAATAAATATTGCTAAAAATGCTATCATCTGACAACACAAGGTTCCCACAAGTTTTTAATTTGTAAAAAAGTGTATCTGGAAAGTGCAATAAAGCAAAACACAATTAAATAAGATACACCATCAGTTTAGAAATTTTCCCTGTGACCTTTAAGATTCTATTCATTTCTTAGATTCTAAGTTTAAAAAGTAGCCAAAAAAAGCATCTGGAAATTAATTTCCAAAAGGTAAAAACTTCCAAAATGAGTAAAATAATTGAAAATTCAATGTATTTTTACTAAGAAAATGAGTCATGCCTCTTCTGCTCACAATAAATATATGTAGCTGTGTAAGTAAAAACAAAATATGTATATGTGTAAGAAATTAATAAGTAAGAATCTCAGTTAAGTAGATTAGAGAGATAAGAAGGTGGAGTTCTCATACCCTGGGATGATAGCTGAGCCCAACAGGAAAAAAAGACTCCTTTCGTTTCCTGGCAATGAAAAGTCATGGATTGTTTTTATAGCCCTGCCAACTTCTTGTTACCCGCTGTAAGACTTCTCTTTCCCTTATGAGGCACTGCATTTGGCTCACCATGGTTGCAGACCTTGAATCGCAATACTCCTCTGATTCCAAGAAACTCATCTTTCCTGGAAAAATATCTGCCAGTCTATTTGTTTTATGTCAATATTTGCATACACTTCCTTTCTGATTTATAATATTTGGTTACATCATCTCTCTTGTAATTATGGCTGAGTTTATAGGACCAATAGGCAAATTCCACAGAGAAGAAGAAGATGGAAAGTAGAAGAAAGCATAGGGTAATTCATTAAAAGGAATAAAGGTATTAATTTAATGGACACTTGGAAAAAGTAAAGTTACTAATGATTCACTTTTGTTTTCTTATCGGTAAATCACACAGCCTCTCTAGTCAGACTCTTGGTTTGTAACACAGTATCCCGGGTCCCTTAAGTCCATGAGGCCAAGAAGTCAGAAGAAATGTCATCTGATGATGCATGACACTCTAAAATAATTTAATGTAGAACAAATAGGGTTTCTCACCTGAATAATTCCTAGGATTATCACAGCATTCCAATAAAACACAGTAACTGAATTTCAGAAAAATGAAAGAACTAATAAATAAAGAAATGTTAACATTATCTTGGGCTTTTCTCTGCCTAATAATACAGTCAACAGTACAAAACATTTTAGAAAGAGTTTCATCAAAAAAAATTTAAAAAATGTAGGTCTCCTCCCATTTCTCACTAATGTTGTAAAACACTGCTTTCAAGGCACGATGCCCTAAAATTAGCATCTGATGGTGACAAGAAATGAGGTACAATGACAATATACATTTCCCCCCTCAAAAATAAACTTTTAAAAAACAAATCTGATATTTTCCCTGTCCTTAAATATTAGTATTACTTTTAAAATTGAAAATACAACCTAATATTTTATTTTGTTTCTGGATACTCATTCTGTTAAAATATCATTATGAATTATTGTATTTGATAAAGTCTTAATTGTTACACAATGTCTTTTCTTTCTTGACTTTGCATAAGTATTCTTTGACTTTGGATCTTCCTTGAGACATAAATTACAGGACTCTTAGAAAGACTACCTGATTAACTCTGAAAAGAGAAACATATTGAACCAAAGTGGCTTACATTTTAACATATTGAAATTACAGCACGAAAAAGAAAACTATATTTTATTTCTATAGCTACTTCAACCTCATAGAAAATATAATATGGATTAATGGGCTGTTAAAAAATCTTCTATTGTTTCAGGTAGTATGCTCAATTTATCTATTATATTTTCACTTAAAATTTATTGTCAGGTTATATGTATGCTATTGTGTAAGTGGCAACAATTTTCTCTTTCTCTCAAGGGTAATCATGGTTGCTATGGTATTTATATTTATCCAGTATGCAAAGCTTAGACGGATGTTTCCCAGTGAGGTAGATTTCAGATGAAATTTACATGTTTTTCCTGTCTCTAACCTAGGAATTGTCCTACTTAGTCCTCCTTTTTGTTCCCTATATAAGTATTTCTAAATAATTTATTATTGAAGTCTCAAAATACAGTTATTACAGGTTCATTTGAGAGCATGTATTACATATCCTTATATATATATATATGAGTTCATATATATTCATAAATATATATAAATTTGACTATGACTAAGTGTGTGGAAAATTCATAGAAAATTCAAGTTAAAATAATGACAAGGTAAGAATAATATAGGAGCCCATGGTTAGAAAGTGTTAATTGCTCAGTTATGTATGAATCTTTCTGACATCATAGACAGGAGCCCACCAGGTTCCTCTGCCCATGGAATTTTCCAGGCAAGAATACTGGAGTAGGAAGCCATTCCCTTCTCCATGGGATCTTCCTGACCTAGTGATCGAATCCAGGCTTCCAGCATGGCAGGCATATTCTTAACCATCTGAGCCACTTAGGGATGCCCTGATGTTAATCTAAATATGATGAAGACTATAATACATTATACATTATTATTTATTGAAAGGAAGCACTAGGCTAGCCACATGTATTGACATATTACTTACACTCTACTCAACAGCTCTGCAATTGTCATTACCAACCCAAATTTTCAGAAGAAAACAGTATGACTTGCCTGAGGACACACTCATTACCAACTAGCGTCAGAGTAAAATCCTAATGCTTATCTGATTCCAAAATTAAATTACTTTTCACTGTACCATTCTGATTATACCAATGTCCTTAAAAGAATCATAGTATAAAAACATTGGGGGAAAATATGAAAATTTTATTCTTCTTTCTGTGGTTTATGCCTTCTATTTATACTCCAATCCTAATTTTTATCTATTCTAATGCCTATAGTTATGTGAAATTATACTTTTTAATATTATAGTGATTGTAGGACCATATCCTCTGAGAAAATATACAACATTTCTATATACCAATGCTAGTTGTGGCTCCAGAGAATTGGTACTTTGACAGGAAAAATTTCAAAAGATCTAATAAATACACTTTAGAAAAAAGTATAAGAGAATTCAGTTCAGTTCAGTCACTCAATCCTGTCTGACTCTGTGTGACCCCATGAATGACAGCATGCCAGGCCTCCCTGTCCGTCACCAACTCCCGAGGTTTACCCAAACTCATATCCATCAAGTCAGTGATGTCATCCAGCCATCTCATCCTCTGTTGTCCCCTTCTTCTCCTGCCCCCAATCCTTTCTAGCATCAGGGTCTTTTCCAATGAGTCAACTCTTTGCAGGAGATAGACAAAGTATTGGAGTTTCAGCGTCAACATCAGTCCTTCCAATGAACATCCAGGACTGATATCCTTTAAGATGGACTGGTTGGATCTCCTTGCAGTCCAAGGGACTCTCAAGAGTCTTCTCCAACACCACAGTTCAAAAGCATCAATTCTTAGGCACTCAGCTTTCCTCACAGTCCAACTCTCACATCTATACATGACTACTGGAAAAATCATAGCCTTGACTAAACGGACCTTTGTTGACAAATTAATGTCTCTGCTTTTTAATATGCTAGGTTGGTCATAACTTTCCTTCCAAGGAGTAAATGTCTTTTAATTTCATTGCTACAATCACCATCTGCAGTGATTTTGGTAGGGTGCCACAAATTGTCTTTATTTTGCTGCTGCTTCATTGTTGTTATAATCTCATTTATATCTCACATGTAATGCCAAGTATAAAGAACACAAACATTACAGGCAGGCAAATCCTGAGTTCAAATTCTGGTATTATCACTAATTAACATGTGACATTGGTCAGTTACTTAACACCTCTGATCTCTGGTTTCTATTCTATGAAACAGAGTAGAAAACTACTGTGAAAGTTTTTACCCATTCAAGATATTTTACTAAACAATTTGTATGAGATAGATAGAGTTCTAGACGTTAGAGATATATCACCCAGAAAGAATGAATGGATGACTAAATCAAATAGTACTAGGCACTGGGAATACAGAATTCATCATTCTCCTTTCTCAGAGTACTTACAATCTGGTAGGAAAAATATTTGTAATTTAATTAAACAAGCGGCTTAATAAATCTCTGATAAGTCTTATGATATGGGCAGTACCAGGTGTTATTTCAACACACAACTGAAGCATTTAATCTTAGATATGGTTGCCCAGAGGAGTGATGTACAAGTTGATACAAATAACAGGTTCCGGTTAAATGAGATAAACAGGGAAAGGGGTGTTTTTAGACTATCCCAGAAAGATGGCATTTCTGAAGGCCCAGAAGTCAGAGTACATAAAATATATGAGAAATTGTAAGAATTTCAGAATGGCTGCAATAAGGTGTAAGACAGAAGTAGTGGAATTTTAGGAGCTATAAACAGGCTTGAGAGACAGATTCAGAAATGATCACCATTGATATAATAAAGACTTGGAAGTCAAAGGGACACCTAGGGAGTATATAAAGAATGAGACTGAGAACAAGAAAAGAAATATTGAATAGTTCTGGCAATGTGGCAGACATAGAGAAATGTTAAATAAAGTAGCAACCAAACATTTTAACACATAGGTGAATGTGTAAAAAAATAATACAAATTTTCAGAGCCCAGAAATGAGAATGGAGCAGAACACTAGACCAGCTAGTGAACTGTAACTGCTGGGAATGTGTGTGTGTGTGACTTTGCTTGGAAAGGCAATAGAAGAATGATAGAATTATAAACTACATGTTTGAGGATTAATGTCAGCTTCAGATAGGTGATAATTCTTTAACTCCACAAAGGCTTTTATCCTAGAGTAGACCCAGTCTCAGAGGTTAAAATTCCATGGAAGGGTGTGTGAGATGAAATTTCTCTCAGTACAAGGAGATGTCTTAGCTTGGACTGTACGTGAAAAAATATATAGTCTTCCCTGGACATGTATGGAGACTATATCTTAAGCTTTAGTTTCTATAGTTCAGGAAACCTCAAGCTTAAAAACTCAAGGTAAAAATTCATCCAGGGTACATAATATTTCCAAGAATTATCAGGGTGTTTAATGCAGCCAATCTGAAGACAAGTCTTAAGGACTTCCATAGGGCCAAAAAAAAAAAGAAAGAAAATAGTCTCAAAGTTCAAAAATTACAAAAAATAAAACCAAAATTGAAAAGGTGAAAGAAAAAATCTGGTAAGAGAAATTCAGAAGATGCAGCAAATGGCAGAAATACATCTACAAGCTCTCCATGTATTTTAAAAATATCTGACAGAAATGAGATTGAAATATGATAGGTACTATAAAATAGGGAAGTCAAAATTGAATTAAAGGAGAGAGACAAACTGTTTAATAAAGGTAAAGTCATTTTGAGACATTCTGCGAAAAAAAGTACGGGGACATGAAAAGAATCAAATCGAACATTTAAAAATGAAAACTACTTCCTTGAACTTTCAAAATGCATCAGTTCAGTTCAGTTCAGTCACTGAGTCATGTCCGACTCCTTGAGACCCCATGGACTGCAGCGTACGAGGCCTTCCCATCCGTCACCAACTCCTGGAGCTTGCTCAAACTCATGTCCATCGAGTTGGTGATCTCACCCAACCATCTCATCCTCTGTCGCCCCTTCTTCTTCTGCCCTCAATCTTTTCCAGCATCAGGATCTTTTCCAATGAGTCAGTTCTTTGCATCAGGTGGCCAAGTTTTTGAGCTTCAGCATCAGTCCTTCCAATGAATATTCAGGACTGATCTCCTTTAGGATGGACTGGTTTGATCTCCTTTCACTCCAAGGGACTCCTTTCAGTCTAAGAGTTTTCTCCAACACCATAGTTCAAAAGCAACAATTCTTCGGCTCACAGCTTTCTTTATAGTCCAACTCTCACATCCATATATGACTACTGGAAAAACCATAGCTTTGACTAGACAGACCTTTGTTAGCAAAGTAATGTCTCTGCTTTTTAATATGCTGTCTAGGGTGGTCGTAGCTTTTTTTCCAAGGAGCAAGCATCTTTTAATTTCATGCCTGCAGTCACCATCTGCAGTGATTTTAGAGCCCAAGAAAATAAAGTCAGCCACTGTTTCAATTGTTTTCTCATCTATTTGCTATTAAGTGATGCGACCAGATGCCATGATCTTAATTTTCTGAATGTTGAGTTTTAAGCCAACTTTTTCACTCTCCTCTTTCACTTTCATCAAGAGACTCTTTAGTTCTTTGCTTTCTGCCACAAGTGTAGTGTCATCTGCATATCTGAGGTTATTGACGTTTCGGCCAGGAAAAGTTAAATTACAAATTCACACATTTGAAAGAACAATTAGTTTACTGGAAGACAGGTCTGAAGAGATCTCCATGGTTTCAGTTCAAAAATAATACAAGAAGGGATCAAGAATCATGAAGAATAGACTAAAATGGTCAAGCATTAACCCAATAGTTCCAAAAATATTGAAGAGAGAAAATGGAGATTAGATATTCAAAAGGAAACTTCTTTAGAATTTCCCAGAATTTATGAGAGATATGACTTTAGATACAAGAAGCACAATCTATCTGAAGATAATTAAAAATAAATGTATTTATAGAAACACTGTAGTAAAACAGCAAATACCAAGAGGAAATTTATAAAACCTAAACTAACCTGTAAATGATTGACAATACTGAATCAGGAGTGGAAATTGTACTCTCGTTTCCAAACAAACAAGCAAATAAATAAGAAGTGAGAATGTTTTGAGAAAACAATTTACTTCCTTTGACAAAGAAAATAATGAAGGAATATCTGAAAGCTAGGCAGAGAAAAAGGAACCAGAGAAGCCTAGGGGTTAAACGAGGAAATATCTTCTCATAGAAGACAAGAGGGAAAAAATGTTTCAAGGAGAAGCACAGCTATGATGAAGTCTGCTCAGATAACATTAAATATAAACTAACATGCCCTACCCAGAATTTTTTTTTTCCTTGTTGAGCTTGACAAAGGCCATTTTCATGAGTTTCCACTTTTTATAGTAAACTAAGTGGCAGATGGATACAAAAAATTTTATTCAACTTTCCCAAGACACTAGTTGTGAAGAAAGTAAGAATTAATGTGATAGCTGATGAGATGTGTATGATCAAAGGAGAACTTGGTAGTTATGCTGGTACTAACCTTTTTTAAGAAAGTGAAAGTTGAAAATGCATAAATATTAATGAGAAGAAACCAGTGGGTTAGACTGAAAATACAGGAGAGAGAAAAGTTACATTTCCTGTTTTTATACATTTTTATGACAGCAGAAATATTTTCAAAGACTGGATTCATATCTGAGAGTGATAAGCATCCCTGACAATTAAAATAATTATTTTTAAATAAATTTTCTTGAATTTTTAAATCTAAACTTGTATATATACACACAAATATATAGTTTTATACAAAATAGTGACAGAGATGGACTAGATTATGGACATATATTGAGCCTAGGATTTCACTACCATATAAGGACCCAGTCCTACTGTGTAAGGATTATACATACCAAAGAAAGGATATGTATAAATCTTCATTGATAAAAATACATCAATGTTTAGAAAATTCACATATAAGCACATCAGGTAGCATATCATTTAGTTTCTTATTTCTTTCATGGCACTTGTCATAGTTGTTAAGTAGTTTGTTTATTACTGATTGAAATTTGATTTTTACCCTCTTTCCCTCTTTTATCTCTAACAGAAACTTTGCCTTTTTTTATAATCCAGGCATCTAGAAGATAGTAAATGAAAATATGTGAGTTGGTGAACTCTAGAAAATAGAAAAACTGATTTTACAGTATTTGAGAGCAGGTCAATAAAACATATAGTTAAGGCTCTTTTCAGATACTGGCTCAGGAGAAAAAACAAAAGTTGCATCCTGACTGCCTTTTGGCAGTGTACCCTGGGGTAGGGTCCCAACTTCAGTCACTTCAGTTCTGCTTAAATGCTAGAAAAGATCTCATAGCAATGAAAAGCAACTCATGATTCAAATATCGGCCTATGCATATAGCTTTCTATTTGCAAAATGTTAGTTCAGCATGATGGAAATGATGTTTCCTGGATCAGTATAGGACTTGTGGTCCTATATTGAAAGTCTGATATCTTTCAAATCATTAGAATATTAAAAAAAAAAGGATATGGAAATATTGCTATTTTCTGAACTAACTGCAATTGGACCAACTCCAACCCCAGTTGAAAATATGTACTTCTATTTGAGAATATATATACACACATATATATTCTCATTTAAGAATAGAAATTTATTTAGAAAGAAGAAAAAAAGAAGATGTATCTATAACAAATCTATTGAATAACATTTTATTGAATGATTACTAGATACTAGATACCAGGTACTATATAGATTTTATATATGTTATTTGATTCTGATTATATATATGCTTGAGTATACATGTACATTTGTGTGTACATTTATATATATGAGAATGTGTATACAGTGTGTGTTTATGTGTGTATATATGTGTAATTAACAAACATGTGCTATTAATTAATTAGTAACCAATGAGGTGATGAATGCTATTGAACTCTTTAAAGAAGTCAGATTTACTTTTGACACAAATGTAAAGGGCTGCACCACAGAAGTGAACCATATGCACCTCTATGTAAAGGTCAGCATCATAGAGGTAATTGTAACTATTATTGCCCAGTGGCTAGCAAGCCAAGAAATTGCTTCTGTTAACAGAAAGCTCTAGGTGCAAAGGAAAAGCAAAAGAAGTGGATTGAATCATGTAATAGACTTGGTGAGAAATTTAACCAGCAGGCAGGGACTAAATTAATAAGTATTAGGAGAGTAATTTTCACAAATCAGGTTGCATACAGAATTACCTGTTCATCTTTTAAAACTACCTATACCTGACCATTATAATTCATTTGGTGAAATAGGGCATAATAAAGTTCCCCAGGTGTAGTGGATTAAATTGTACAGCTTAAAAAGATTTGCCCGATTTTTAAACCCTAGTACCTGTGATTGTGACCTTATTTAGAAAGTGTCTTTTTAGATGTAATTAAGTTAAGGATCTTGAGATGAGATCATCCTGGATTAAGACTGGGCAATGACTGGTGTCCTTGTAGGAGAAAGAGACACAGAGAAGAATCTACGTGAAGACAAGACAAAAGATTGGAGTTAAGCTGCCACAGTCAAGAAGAGTCAGGAACCCACAGAAACTAGAAGAGGCAAGAAAGCATTCCCTTTAGAGGAGGTTCTGCTAACATCTTCTGTTTGACTACTTCCGATTTACCTTGATTCATGGACCTAACATTCCAGATTCCTATGCAATATTGCTCTTTACAGCATCAGACTTTACATCCTTCACCAGACACATCTGCAACTGGGCATCGTTTATGCTTTGGCTCTGTTTCTCCATTCTTTCTGGAGTTATTACTCTTCTCTAGTAGCATATTGGGCACCTGCTGACCTGGGGAGTTCATCTTTTAGTGTCATATCTTTTTATCTTTTCATACAGTTCATGGGATTCTCAAGGCAAGAATATTGAAATGGTTTGCCATTTCCTTTCCCAGTGGACACATTTTGTCAGAACTCTCCACCATAGCCTGTCTGTCTTGGGTGGCCCGACATGACATGGCTCATAGTTTTATTGAGTTAGACAAGGCTGCGGTCCATGTGATTAGTTTGATTAGTTTTCTGTGATTCTGGTTTCCATTCTGTCTGCCCTCTGATGGAATAGGATAAGGATAAGATGCTTATGGAAGCTTCCTGATGGGAGAGATTGACTGGGGGAAACTGGGTCTTGGTTTAATGAGTAGGGCCATGCTCAGTTCCCTCCCTATTGTTTTACCTGAGACCAAACTATGGTAGGGGTAATGAAGACAATGGCAATCCCCTTCAAAAGGTCTTGTGTAGGCAATGCTGTATTCAGTGTGCCTATGCTGCAGCAGGCCACTGTTGACCCGTGCCTCCGCTGGAGACTCCTGGACACTCACAGGGAAGTCTGTTAAAGTGCTGCACTCGATATGCCAGCAAATTTAGAAAACCCAGCAGTGGCCACAGGACTGGAAAAGGTCAATTTTCATTCCAATCCCAAAGAAAGGCAATGCTAAAGAATGTTCAAACTAACACACAATTGCATATCTTACATGCAAGCAAAATAATGCTCAAAATTCTCAAAGCCAGGCTTCAATAGTATGTGAACTGAGAACTCCCAGATGTTCAAGCTGGATTTAGAAAAGGTAAAGAAACCAGAGATCAAATTGCCAACATCCATTGGATCATTGAAAAAGCAAGCCAAAAATTGTTAAACTAAATTTTAAAATAAACAACTATGCTATTTTTGACTATTAATTGTTCAAGGGGCAAAAATGCAAGTTTGTGTGAAATATTCTATTTATCATGAAATATCCTTATATTCATTGCTACAACGTGGAGATGAGAATGACATTTGTTTGGATAACTGCTCCCATCTTAAATTAGTTTGTATATATAAACATTCATTAAGTGTATGTTAAATAAAACAAGTATGAAAGTTGATTCCCTTAAGTCAGTAGTTCCTAAAGTGTGGTTGCTGGAATAACATCATGACCTACAGGATCAGAGGCTCTGGGAATGGGTTCTAGCCTTCTGTTTTTGAATGAACCCTACAGAGATTTTGATTTATGCTCAAGATTGAAAACAACTGCCTTAATGGTACTAGAATCTGAGTGATTATTCAATTATTATTTCCACTTCTTGGAAAGCACTAAAAATACTGATCCTTGGGTCCTATCCCAGAGATTCTTATGTAAGTACCCTGGGATGAGGCATGGGCAGATAGTGTTTAAGCTCCTCAGGCGATTCATTAACTGACAGCTAAAGTCAAGAACCAGTGCTAACTTATGTCCTTAAAATGAGACTGACCATTTAGTTCCTTGACATACTTCTGAGACAAGTTTCACAACTTTAACATTTCCTTTCTTGTTTGCAGCATCAAATTACAGATTCTCCTTTCTGTAGAGGGAATCTACTAAAACATTTAAAATATTATTTACATATTAAGAGAAATCCTCAAGGGTCTTCCTAATTATGTAAGTGTGTGACCACATATAATCTGAACCCCAAATGTGCAATTAACTTGTAAAGTCAAATGTATGCAAAATTAATTAGGTTTGTAAAGAAGTGATAGTGAACCCACTGAAAATCTAACCCCCCCTTATAGTCCCTTCAGCTCCTAATTACTACCAGAAGCATTTTTAGTCACAGATTTCTCATGTTTTTAAACTCAAATTTTAATATTCTTTTCAATGTAAAACAATCATTATTAAACATAACAGAGGTGGTTTATGGAACTGAAGTGTAAAAAGAAAAAGTGATTTCAGTATCTCCTAGTTGGATTAAATTTATAGGAACTTGGATAACACCATGAGGAGAAGTGAAATATGATTAGTCCAAATTTTTAATAATGCTTAATAAAACTGGAAATTAGCTGAAACTATATATATTTCTGGATTATTGCCAAGTAGAGTGATTGCTTTTTTTCATTGCAGCGAATTAAACAATTTACATCATTATTTTTGTCATTCTGTATTCAGTGCAGAGACAATTTCTGTTATGAGAGAAAATTAGGCCATTCTCCCTAAACTTCAAAAGTTTATGGAGAGCTTATCTACTGATGTAGATTTTGAGTTAAAATTACAATCTGAGAGTTAAAAGCATGTTGCTAAAGAGAGGAACATTTTTGGAGAGAAACATGTTTCTTATGCTGTAAAAAGGATATGGTACTGAGACCAGCCCATGTGATTTACCTATATTCTCTAAAATTTCATATTTTGGAACTACGCCATTTGACAAATAAACTTCATATTGTCTGTATACCCAGTGGTGTGCTGGAGGCATCTTGTACCAACTTACAGAGTCAATTCTTAAATTTTCAAGGATTTTTGAGTCAGTTGTAAGCAGACAGGCATTGTTTTAAAACATAATGATAAATCATATAAACTTACAGCTAAGTAATGTTGACAGCAAGGGTATTTAATACTCACAGTTTATAATTTTGTAGGTGTTTGCTTTTGAAGTTATTTATGTTGACTATGTCT
The DNA here is from genome assembly GCA_007570785.1 of Antilocapra americana. Lineage (NCBI taxonomy): Eukaryota > Metazoa > Chordata > Mammalia > Artiodactyla > Antilocapridae > Antilocapra > Antilocapra americana. The sequence continues at coordinate 17,759,383 of ML660200.1, forward strand.
GTATTGTGGAAATACTGCCTATTGTTATGTACATGTTCTCCTCCATATTCAGAGAGTCATGTTGGCAAATTTATATTGGCCATAGTGGGAGTATTTGCACCACAAAAATAAGCAAACACTGGATTGGGGCTGCTCTCCACTAAGATATGTTGATTTACCAACACACAAATGAACAAAACTCACTACAGGTGTTTGTGCATTTAAATCAGATATTTATGGATATGCATAATGGCATTAACTTCCCTAGTAGCTCAGTCTGTTAAGAATCTGCCTGCAATGCAGGGGACCTGGGTTCGATTCTGGGTCGAGAAGATCCCTGGAGAAGGAAATGTCAATCCATTCTAGTACTCTTGCCTGGAGAAACTCACAGACAGAGGAGTCTGGCAGGCTAGAGTCCATGAGGTTGCAAAAGTCAGACACGATTTGGTGGCTAAACCACCAAAATGGCATTATCTGCCCCCTATCTGCACCCTATCCTTGGCTTCCAAACCAAGTTCACCAAAATGGTTGATTTTAGTTTCAAGCATACTTAGATTCATGGTCTGGTCCTGTTATTTATTAGTTTTGTTATCTCAAACATGTTATTTATGACTTTAAATTTTGATTCTCTTAACTGTAAAATGTAGAGAATAATATACTTCCAGTAGATTTGTTGTAAAGATTCAGTAAAGAAAATATGTGTCTGGACTCCTGACACTTTTTCCACTCACCTCATGAAAAGTTTGTTAGTTTGCTGGCATACTTATTTTCATTATTATTGAAATTTTAGGGATTCTTCTCTTTTGATTCAAATTACTAAAATAAAGAAAAAAATATTACACCAGATCCATTACTAAAAATAAGTCAGCTCAAAGTCCTGATCAAAATTTTCTAAAGAGCTCATCACAAATTTCCTAGTATGTTTTTCATGGCATTTCTTATCTGTTGGGGTTCTAACTCCAGACTTTCTCTGTACTTAATGTTTTCAGGTTGCTCATTATCTTTCTGGGATACTCTGGATGGAGATGCTAACAGCAGAAAAGCATTCAAGTTTTTCTAAAAAGCAGAGCCCTCTAGAAACAGACCAAGCCATATGATTAGTCTGGACACTGGAAAGGAGAGAAAATACACTGCTCAATCCCCTTAACTGGCCAGCCCTCAATAATTCTACATGTAAAATGTACAATTATATAATTCTCTATTGCTTTTTTAGCATCTCTACTGTCTTCTGTGGAATGTCAATTGTCAATGATTAATACTTACTTTATCTAGATTTTTTTGAGAGGTTACAAACTCAAATGTTTATAGGGACTTAGTGTGGTATAAAAAATTTTTTTTAAAGAAAATTTTTAGGTAAACAGAGAGTGTGCACGCTAAATAGAACCATTTGAATTAAGGAGTTAGAAAAACGTCTCCTTATTTCTCTACTGGTAGAAATACTATAACATGGAGTCAAAATATTAAAAATACATACCCAGCTGTATTCTATTTTAATAAATTTGCTATACATGTCTAATTTATGCTGTCCCATAGTAATTTAAAATATCTAAAGCCTTTAAAAAAGTGTTCTCAACTATAAAAATTTTGTCCTTTAGAATGATACATCTCTTTAGAAATGAAACAAATGGCTTATCAACTATGTGTTCTTAGCCTGTATAGTGTATTGCTCCAAGAGTGTAACATATGCATACAAATAAGAAGCATGAACTCCTCAGTTACTCCACATGTCACTGGGTGAGCTATTCTGTTTGAAAAATTTAATCATTATAGACATAAGATTAATAATGAACATTTGAGAATGTCCTGTTAGCCTTATAATAATCACTTCCTAATAAAATCTGCAATGTTTGGATTCATTTATTTTAGCCAAAGATATGGCTAGTGCCTCATGAATGGGATACATCCTGCAGTTATCATTAAAGTATACATTCAGGCCCAAAAGGCAGTAATAAAAAGTAGCATCTTCTGCTTTGTCAACTTGTATTTATAAAGAAATAAGCAGCCTTTTAAGAGAGATGATAGTGATAGAATCCTCTGACACAGTCTCCAATAACAACTTGAAAGCTCACAACTTACCACAAGATGCTATTTCGTCTGTCTGGTCCCCACAGTCATCTTCCCGGTCACATAGCCACGCTGTGGGAATGCAGCGCCCATTTCCACAAGAAAACTGGTCCACTTGGCATGTCCTGGCTAAGGTGATCAATTAATGCACAGAAGCTATATTTAGAGACCTTTTGAATAATATTAAGGATAAAATAAATCACGCAATAACTCTTTTACACATAAGATATTACACTGCTATATTAGATAAAATATTTTTAAATTAAATCTTTATTAAAAGTTTGGTAACGCCAGCTTGTCTGCCTTTTCTAAAGTTCACACGCTCTGCCCTTCAATTAAATGAATGCTAAGTGACAAGATATTCTGTAATCCTCACACATGTTCATAAATGAAGCTGTGAATTCATTATTTTACAATTTTTGTCTGGCACATGCTGATGAATATATGACTGAATTAAATTTCCTCCAACTTTTAATTAACAAAAACTTATTTTGCATAGCCTTGGACAATAAACCAAGAAACTTGCTATAATGAAGGAGGCAGGATTTGAAGATACTAGGGTAGCTGGTTTCTAATTATGGGGGCAGAATTGTCTTGGTCTGCTAATATTTTCAATGCATTTATTTTTGACTTACAAATGAGTTCAAATATGGATCAAGAATGCAGAAAATATTTTCTAAAAATATATATTTAGCCTTAAAATGGATTTTTTAAACTTACTTCTCAGTGCAGTGATACAAAAATGTATAAGTTTTCAATCAAAGTATATTAATGAACTTTGCTTTGAGCTCTCTTAAGGGTTTCAAGGAATACACACAGGAAACCTTGCTTTCTTTGCTAGCCAAAGGCAGTGGTTTAAAATTATTCAGTAAAAGGGTTATGTTCTATAAGGCATTTGATTGCCCTTTTCTATTATAATCTGATCAAGTTTTGAAAGCAAAGAGAGCCTAGAGAGCTTCCTAATTCTTCTTCCAGGCCTTAGTTTGTCACATACTTATTTTTAAATGTTTGATTTTATTTTCCCTTTTGTCGCTATGAACTACAAATCTGTTTTCCTATGTTATCGGTATACCAACACTCCTTTTAATTAGACAAAAGGAAGGAGTGGGGAAATTGGGAAGGAAGACACTCAGACTTATTAATATTTGTGTTAGATGAAGATTTGACAGTTAAGGAACAATTAAAGTCCAAGTTCCTGTGGCTATGACCTGAAAACATTGCTTGGATTACAGACATCCTCTTGTTTCCTGGGCTTGAGAAACAGACAGGTGTGTTCCTATTTCATCAGAACACCAAGTGAACTTTAATACTAATGGCTTGTATAAAATAGAGTGTGGTTCAAAGTCATCCAAACACACTATAACGGGTTTCCATAATTCAGAATTTCATAAGTCACTTAAAATAGTTTCTGGAAAGTCATATAGTAGTAATTTTCTTTTAGAAAACTGCGCTTGCTCTATAAAGATGCGTATCCATTATTGGTGAATATTTAGAAGATTACTTGAGAAAAAACAAATGAAACATTTTGATTTGATTTCTTAGATAGGATATAGTGTTTCTATTCTCAGTTTCTCTAATAAGAAATACCAAGAAAAGTGTTGCATTGTATTCGGCTTTGATTATGTGGATAAGGGTGCTAAATCTAAAATACATTATGCCATATATGATTTTTCCTTTTTTACAAGTAAACTGTTTCAGATTAATAGACTTTAAATAGCCCAACAAACAAGTACGATTCTGAAGTTTTCAATGTGAAAGTTTAAGGTAGGATTTAATATTCTTACATTACTTTATTTTGTTAACCTTATGGATTTTCCAAAAAATTACTCTAACATTTAGAGTAAATCAACAATGTTCGTAATGTCAACTACAAATTGGCACTTGCCATCTACCTCTACAAGGATTAATTCATATGCTGCTGTAGCTGCTGACCTTCAACACCCTATGAAAGGAGTTCAGGGTAGAGATCAGAAACAGGGCACTCTGTACTCAAGAAAAACTGGCAGGATAGGTATTCAGATAGTTAGACATTTTCAGGAGCCAATTTTATGAATCCAATTCTTTTATCTCCTCATATCTAGAAAACCATATTTTAGAAAACCACTAAAATCTTTCATGGTGATGACTGCTTCTCTTGACTAGCAAAAGCTTCATGAGACTAGTAGAAACATTTTGGAAAAAAATATGTGCTTGATTGCATGTGCTCTCTCTTCACCAAAATCACCTATATACTGATCTTTTCCCTCTGCCTCTTTGGAACAGTTTCTCAGAGCTATCTGAGGTGTTTTCTCCCAGGATGCAGTCCTCATTTTGCCCCAAATAAAACTTTAGTTGCAATACTCATATTGTGCATTTTTTTTAAGTCAACACTAGGTAATTTTAATAAGACCACATTTGCATTAGCCTACAGAAGTGTGATCATGTTGGCATTAACTAACTTAGTGGGAAGAGGAAGGCACAGAGCTGTGAGACAGATTATTAGCTTTTTCTCTTACCTGTCTCTGTATCATTTCATTGATCACAGCAAATACTTTTTACCTTTTGAGTTATAAGGGAAACTGAATAACACAGTTTTATTTTCCACTCTTCCTCCTGTTTTTTTCCCTCCCTCTTTCTTTCCTTCCCTTCTTCCTTCCTCCCTTCTTCTTTTCTTTTGTTCTCTCTATATTTCTTTTTCTAAATCTCTCCTTTCCTCCCTCATTTTTTACACATTTATTCTTTCCACCTTCAAGGTTTTCTTGCTTTGAAAAGAAAAAAAAGATATTATCACATATTTTCATCTCTATTAAATCTTCTAATTGACCCATAATAAGATTATATTATAATCTCCAATACAATGTTTTTCCATTTGATTCTCTTGTGTCACTCTCCTAGTCATTCATGTTTAATTTTAACCAGTTTTCTCCCGTTCTCTTCTCTCACCAGCACTGCTCTAATTATTAGAGAGGAGAATGAGAAAGGACTCCTAAATACCTATCTCACATCACGTAGGACACATCTCACATTTTGATGGAAATTTGTATGTCATCTCATTAACTAGGAAACTTGAACAACTGTTATGACTCTTTATTTCAAAGAATAATTACTGGCTTATGATAAAAGGAGACTATGTCCTGAAAATATATAAATTCATTGTCTTTTCTAAGCATGCAGAAAATAATCTGCTTAGTCTACCAGGCAAATTTAACAGATTTTTAGATAAGAAAAATGCTTCATTCCATAAATCTACAAGTACTGTCTATATGATATAATCAAACTGACTAAATTATCACCTTTTAATCACTAGATTTGTATCAAGAAGACAAACCTTGACTTTCTCAGTTCTTGTCTCCATCAATTCTAAATTAGTTTGGAGGTAAGATTAGCAGAGCAGCCCCAGAGGACTCTAGTTTTGTAGCAAATTCTGCTCTAATGAAGAGGAAATTTACACCTCCTCAGTGGAACTGTTTATTTAGCAGTGGATCAGAAATTCACTGTCAAAATGTGAATTTTTTCTACCGCTCACTAAGAATGCTTCCCCTGAAGTCATGTAGCAGTGAGAAATCCCACAGTGCACAGGAACAACAAGGAGGGGGAGGAGAACGGAGCTTGATACATTGTTCCTAAACTTTTACTTGCACTGTATCAAAGCATTCTATTTAAACAACATCTATGTCATATGTAAATATACTCTTCAATTTATCTTGTAAAAAAAAAAGTCTGAATTTTTAAAATATATCAGGTTTCCTTAATGCAATCCTATTGGTATAGTTTGAATTTAGTTAAAATCTGTAGGGGATATGAGAACAAATATGTAATTGAACCAGAGCTCTATGCTGTGGGAAAAAGCTGGTCTGACACTGCCTAGGCTTGAAGCCTGGAGAAGGCAATGGCAGCCCACTCCAGTCCTCTTGCCTGGAAAATCCCATGGACGGAGGAGCCTGGTGGGCTGCAGTCCATGGGGTGGCAAAAAGTCAGACACGACTGAGAGACTTCACTTTTACTTTTCATTCTCATGCATTGGAGAAGGAAATGGCAGCCCACTCCAGTATTCTTGCCTGGAGAATCCCAGGGACAGCGGAGCCTGGTGGGCGGCCTGGTGGGTGGTCTATGGGGTCGCACAGAGTCAGACACAACTGAAGCGACTTAGCAGCAGCAGCAGCAGGCTTGAAGCCAAGGATCATCATGGTTTCTACAGGAAAACTTTTTTTGTTTTTGCTTTTAATCTAACTACTTCTCATCTTTGGCCTCTAGGTCTCCCTCAAAAGTACACAAAACTATGTTTTGTCATTGATGAAGAACAACTCCTAAACCCTGCCTATCAGCTCTGTTCTGCCCCTTCTGTACCCCTTTTCCTGTCCAGGCTCTCTCTCCGACTGCCCTCTACCGTCTAAGGACTTCACCATCCACAATCTATGCTCTCCAATCACTCATTTATTTTTTTCAGTCAAATATTTCTATTTCTCAGAAAATTATAGGAAATGTCATTAATATCTGCTTGTCATCTTATAGAACTATCAAATCTTAATTTTTTATACATTTGCTACAGATTTTAATTTAAATAAAAGTATTATACTTACATTTGAAGCCCTCTATGTAATCTTTCCCAATCACATTTCCCTTTCTCTTTCATAGAGGTAATTGTTATCCTTAGTTGTTTTTTTTAATCTCTGTATCTTATTCCTATTTTTATATATTTGTTAATCAGCAAGCACATATAGAACATTTTTGTATTTTTATATTTCATATGAATGGCACTGAGTTGCTTATTGTTACAAGATTTTAACACTGTTTTTGAAATTCCTGTTGATATTTGAGTTCTAATTTTTCATTTTAATTGTGATTACCACATGGTCTTATCAGATTATATTTTCTAATTAAATGATTTAAACTGTTATTTAGACATTTTTCTAATTTATTTATTTATTTTTGATAAGGCTGAGCTTAGACATCCCCTCCTCTAGTAGGCCTTCCAGGAGAGCCAAAAATGAATTAATAGCTCTTTTTGTGTTCCCATTTGAGGGTCAATTTAGTTCTATGAGAATGAACTGTTTGAATGCCTTTCTCTTCATCTTATCTCTTAACTTCTTAAAGAAATTACTGTGTATATTTCCTCATTCTATCTCCAATGCTGTGATAGATATCTATTGAATTAGTAGACCCACTGAGGAGAAATCTCAAAGAAACATAATATAAAATTGGTTTGTTCTCGGAAAGAATTTTCATTTAGATATAAAGTAGTCACACTGTTAAAGGCTACAGGATGGTGGATTCAATTACAAAATAATCCCTATATGAGTAATACTTTATCTAGGATACATATCCATATATACATCTGTATCTAGAAATGTAGAGAAATAACTCAACCAGGGAAATCATCTAATGAATTTGCCATATTTTTCCAAGATAGTGAGCTGTTTGACCTATTCATTTTGGTAAAACCAAATGGAAATACACTGCAACATGACAGCATAGTTTTTGAAACTAAAAGCCATATTTATTTTTCTCTTTGTATATTTTTTTTCAGTTTAGAAAGACATAAGGTGACCGTAATAGCTATCATAAATATGACAAGAAGACCTAATAGTGAGTAGCAGACTTCAGCTGCTGTCGCTTAAAGTAGCACTTGAAGTGCAAGCAAGTGGCATTCTATTTTCTAGTGAACTGAGGCCTAGAGTGTCTTAGAAATCTTACTAATTAGGATTAATTTTTTTATTTGCTCTTATACATAACATTTTCACCTTTTCTATGTAAGTAGCTGATCAATCAGAGAAGGCCATGGCAACCCACTCCAGTCCTCTTGCCTGGAAAATCCCATAGACGGAGGAGCATGGTAGGCTGCAGTCCATGGGGTCACTAGGAGTTGGACACAACTGAGCGACTTCACTTTCACTTTTCACTTTCATGCATTGGAGAAGGAAATGGCAACCCACTCCAGTGTTCTTGCCTGGAGAATCCCAGGGACGGGGAAGCCTGGTGGGCTGCCGTCTATGGGGTCTCACAGAGTCGGACACGACTGAAGTGACTTAGCAGCAGCAGCTGATCAATCCCAAATCCTTCTTTAAAAATCATGTAGAAACAAGCAGATTTTAAAAAATCAAATAGAAATGAAGGCATGGTATTATGAATTGAGCCAGCAGTGGCTGTTAATTTAAGGTGAAAGCAGATCTATCTGTTTAGGATGTAATACTGAATGGTCTCTAAGTTGAATCTTAATCTAAAATAATAATAATTGCACTAAATTAGAAAGATGCTTCATTGTAAATTGCAATCATATTCTAAGAGCGACCTGGGAAACATTAAATTGACCATGTGTAGAATTCTAGCTAATCCTCCAGATAACATAGTTTGGTAAAAAGAGCAATGGCCCTGGAGAGAGATGAAGTGAGTTTTCCTAAATCCTTACCGATGATATGAGTAAGGCAAATCTCTTCTTCCACCTCATCTATGAAATGAATGAACTTGAAGGCAGGAGCCTAGGTCCAACTGGTCTCTAAAGGTCCCTTTCTGTTAGACAGCCTTTGGCAAAACACCCTTATGAAAGACACAAAATATCTTGAAAATAATCAGTTGCTCTAAAAGAGTAGACCGAGCTTTTAATCAAGGGACAGGAGAATGACTAGCCCATGGGTCCTCAGTAAATATGTCACCATGGGGAAAAAAAATGAATATAAAATGGAGACTAGGATTACGGAATGGTGACTATTTCATTCTTGTTGCTGTTATTTAGTACACGGTGCAAAGCTCTGGAAAATTTATACTTCTACAGAGTTGAAAGTAATAAATGTGGAAATTGAGGTACAGGGAGGCAGAAGTCTTTCCAAGAATGCCAGTTTCAAAATCCAGAGTACCAACTAGGCTTCTTGACCTCTTCGTTTTTCTCTATGTGCTGTCTTTGCAGTTTTCACTAATGCATTATAATAATTTTTATTTAGTATGGCTTATTTTGGCAAAGAGAAAAGGTGAGGTGGTTGATAGGTTTTAACAGTATATGTAATAATTAAAAAATACTGATCATATTAATAAGAGTCACTAAATACATGACTTTTGGTTATTGTTTAAAGAGAAGCACTAGGTAGCTGCTAGTCAGGATCATTTTTCAACGCTTATCTGATTAAGAATGATCTTTTTGGCCCTCTGCTGCAATGTGTACCATGAGCTGTATATTCCCATTCAATGAGAATCTAGCTAAGGATTCAAAGATTTATTGCAATACAATAAATTATACGGAAATATAAATAGGCTTAGTGGACATGGGATTTCATTTTTAAAAATAAAAAAAAAAAACCCACATGAATAGTGTGCCAGGAACAGAAACCTAAGATATTCTACAGAAGACTAAACAAATACATATAAATTATTGTTTCAAGGTTAAAAAATAATAATAATTCTCCTTGTGAGATAGCCTAAATCATAGTATACTCACAAACCTCGCACTCCATTGCCAAGAAAGATTTAGGAGGGACAAGCTTTGTCCAAGTAGTGTATTGACAGTCAACCTGCATGGATAATATGCTAAATTCCTTTGAAAAGCAGAGTGATACCCAAAGAATAAGTAAAAGATAATTTGTATTCTAGCCTTTGTGGCATCAAACTCTGAATTCATTTGCTACTGCAATAATCAGATCATCAGCACTAGGAAAGTTCAGCTTAGTTTCAGGCATCTTTATGAAGACTAACTGTGGAAGAGATTTACATATACATCCAAGCAAACCTTTACCTGCACATGTTTGATTGGATTCATCTTCATTGCTCCCACAATCATTAGCTCCATCACAAAGCCATCTTTTGGGGATACAGCGATTATTCTTGCATTTAAATTGATCATCAGGACAGCTGTGATTGTCTGGGGTGGAAAGGTGGAGGAGAGGAGAAGCAAATTTAATAATTTCAAACTAGATAAAATTATGATTATTTTAAGGGAAAGATATGGAAAATTTATGGTAATTATCGTACAATTGATCTATAACTTCTGTCATTCAATGTCTCATATTTTATACCAAATAATAAAGCACTAGACTGTGTTAAAATGTAGTAGTTGTATAGAAAATAACAAGGAATTCAAGTTCATATACAAGGAAATACATTCATTTTTCAAGTCCTCAGTAAACCAACTATATCACTGTCTCTTATTTCATCCCTAATCACAATGGGTGATTTAGTTTCAGATTTTTTACCAAAAACATAAAGTTAACCTCAAATGTTAATGTGGAACATAACATGTATGTATCAAATAACTTAATCATATATCAAAAATACTTCTTTTAAAACCATACAGCTACACAAGTACATCTTGAAACATGAAATATGCTTAATTGTGTTACGCTTTGCTCAATGTTTCCTGGGGCTAGAAAGAAAATTCTAAAGAGAAAAATGCATTACTTGTGACCTGGAGTTGGTGCTAAATAGATTCTGAGTAATTTTAATAGTGAAAATAATCATCATGAGTCTTTTCCCCTAATACAAACAAATAAAAGTGAAGCCACAAAATATACTGAGGACACGACCAACCCTCTAAGGGAAGCTGACGACAGCCAAGGATTAAACCTCCAATATCTAAGCACAGCAGGAGGCCATTTAAGGTTTACCTCCTGTGATCTTTTCCCCTGCATTCTGGAGTCTAAATTACTAACTGATTTGTCATGCTCTTCAGTATCCCTTTCATAATTTCAACATTCTTTCTGAAGTAATTTTCCTTGTGCCCAGTAGTTGCACTTCTGTATGATAAAAATACATGTTGGTATTAGTTTTATTTAGAATTTGAAAAAATAGCCACTTTATCATGCTGTTGCATAGCAAATGTATTCTGTTCTAGTCAGTTTCTACAAAACACTATTTATTTAAAGTAGTCATAGTGATGAAGCAGTTTTTATCACTTTTCAAAAGTTCTCTTTTGTGCATAGTAAATAATGTGAGGAAAAGGCCTTATGTTTTCTGGTATTTACATGTGATTAACATTTTCTATTTACTTCAGGGACTTTAACAAGAATAACTGCTCAGGAGGATAAAAATCATCCAATATATTAGAGGGTCAACATTTTCAAGCACTAACATTATGCATAAGCACTTCAGTGAAGCTTGATCAGAAATCTTTGCTATTTTCACAATGTTATAAATGGGAGGTTAAAAAGGAGGACCAAATACAGTCCATTGTCTTGTGATTTGGAGTTGAAAAGTAAAATGCCAATAGATATCAAGGTTGAAGCTTATGAGTACTTGCAATCTAAAATAAACTCCTGAAATGAATAATGCAGTGCTGACATATTAACCACGGGACCGCAGGAATATAATGCTGCTTAGAATCATTGCAATGTTTAAAGAAGACACCATATTGCTGGAAGGTGACCAGAGATATTTAATTTTACTTTGCCCCTCTGATTCAGCCATTCATTCATCCATGTGCTAGCTACTGTGCTAGACACTGAGACTACAAACAGGCTACAAATTAATGTGTCCCCTCATATTCATCTATTAGATGCATCAAATAAATAAGCATGCAGTTGCAATATGGTTTGGCAACTACCATAATAAAAGAATATCCAAGAGACGTTTAACTCAAGTGGGCTGTATTGAGAACAGAGATGGCTAGCATTCAAAAAAGACTTCCCTGTGGAGATAGTGGTCAACTACGGTGAAATTCATAACTGGGAACAGAGAATGCAATGTCACATAAGACACAAAGAGAAAGAAAGGAAAATTTTTAGAGATTTATAAGTAGTTCAACTTGATAAAGACAAAGAGGGTAAGTAGAAACATGGTAGACATTTAAAGCCAAAAATGTAAATCTCAGACATAACATGAAGTACTTTATATGAGAGTCAATGGATTTTGGAATTTAACTTGCTGATTATCCAGTTATTGAAGTAACAAGATTACATTGCTATTAATCTGGAAGAAGTATGGAAAGTAGGCTTTAGTTAAGGGAAGACTAGTGAAAGACTAGAATTGAATATGGACTATACATAAACTTGGAGAAGGAAATGGCAACCCACTCCAGTATTGTTGCCTGGAGAATCCCATGGACAGAGGAGCCCGGCAGGCTACAGTCCATGGGGTCGCAAGAGTCGGACACAACTTAGCAACTAAACCACCATCAACCATACATAAAATAAAAAATTCCAGGAAAAGTCCATGGTGTAGGCTTGGATGAGGGGATAAATAAGTGCTAAAAATAATGAACAATACAGGCTAGGAATTTTAATACTACAATTAACAGTGCAAATGTAATGTCCCTTATTCTCTTGGAGGAAATCAGCTTGTGAGTTGGTGAAAAAAACAATCACACAGAACATGAACCTATAGGATTAATTCCTAAATACTGTGATGAAATACCTCTGCTCTGCACAGGCACTGTGACTATGCAGGGAGTTGATACATAGGGAGCATTCACTGCAACCATAAATAAACATTACGAGTCATGAAGAATGAGACAATCTAATCAAAAAATAACATATTGTTTGTGTTAAAAAGAAGGGGAAGAAAACATCCTTTATCTTTAGATGAAATGCTCCTCCCACTTCAAAACTTTTGGCTGGTTTACAAATTTAATATTTAACATTTTATTTGTGGCACAATTTAGAGTATAAATATTAATATTAATAGGATTGAAAATAAGAAGTACATAATGTTGAATGTTTGGAAATGAAGATAAAGTAGTGTTATACTTACATATTAATTAAATTTATTTTATTATATATTTTATAAATTTTGAAAATATTTTTTAAAGTCTATATTTTTAGAATCTGTGCCCAAATTCATATTATAGGTGCTCAGACCAATTTTGTTCATGCTTAACAAAGAATCTTTAAAAGTTCATCTTTATATTCTTAATTTTTAAAATAAGGAAAATGGAGGATTGCCAATCAACTCTAAATCAGTTTAGCCACTTAAACCTAAAAGCCATTAATTGAAAAATAATCATTTTCTTTTTAAAAATAATGTATCTAAGTCAAATGAAAAGACTAAAGATAAATATGTCAAACATATATCTCTCTCCATAAAATATTTTATATCTTTCAACACCACTAAGGTAGTGATTCAAATCAAATATATTTTCAAAAGTTTATTTAATCTTCTCAAATTGTTTTCCTCTACATTTGTGGGTCATTCCCTGATCCCTATGAGAAACATGAAACTATTCCTATTGCAACAAATGATGAAGAGCTAAATAGAAGGCAAAGGGAGAAATCAAACTTATAACATCCTTAATAATGTGAGTGCCCCATATGTGTCTTCTACTATGAACTGAGCCAGTGAAGTTAGGTAATAACATGTTCCAAACACATGTCTGTTTCCTTGGATCATCTCCAAGGCTCTGTTGCCAAGGAGCAATGGAGTGGATTGTGACCTTCTTTATGAGTAATTCTGCCTTGGGGGAGTCTAAATTTATTTTTCACATCTTCAAATTCAAAGATCCGAAGGGGTCTCCTAGAGTAACCTCCTAACAATGGTATGGTGGTACTGATAGCACAAAACAGGAAAGAAAAGAATTTCTGAAGCAACCAAAATGGTAATATTCAAAGATGGGGAAGGATGAGAAAAACAGGGCTTTAAAGGTATACATACAAAGAAGGTAATTTAGGTCTAATGTCTACTAGACAAAAGGATGACTGGGGGAAAAAAAAAAAACCTAAGTTCAGTTTGCATCAATGATAATTTTAGATACTCTTCCCCAGACTACTTTAATAGTTCACACACTCAGAAACTCAGCAAGATTTAATACAACTTGTAGGAGAACTTACAGCAACTGACTGAATCTTCATCACTCCCATCCAGACAGTCATCATCTCCATCACATTTCCACCGAGCTTGGATACAGTGTCTGTTTCTACAGCGGAATTCTCCAGCTTTACATATCTGAGGCAATACTTCTCCAGGATTAACTAGGGTTTAAAAAACAAACCAGTATAAGCAACACTGGATATTTTCAATTCATTAAAAGATAATTTTTGATAATAATAACATTGATTTCACTGCATTTCACAGAAAATAATGAAAGCATTGTAGAGGCAACCACCACTGGAAATGAGAAAATTTTAAGTTTTTCCAGCAATAATTATTCTACAGGAATTGTGGAGATTCATTTTAAGCAAATGTCACCAAAATAATAATAACAACAATGATAAAATACTATCGTGTATTTTTGTTGTTTGTAGTTTTACATTTTAAAGAATTTTCATTCAGAAGCTTAACTGAAGGCATGGCAAAGAATTTTATTACCTCCACCTTTAGAGTCAGACATACTGAGCTACTAACACTTTCACTTTTCACACATAAATACATCAAAAATTAATCAAAGTGAAAAGATAAGGGAATAGCACACAGCATTGATGGTTATGTTTATTTCACTGGTCTGAAAGTCGCCTCCCCCCCAAAAAAAAAACAGTTATGGTTAAATACATATGGAAATTTTAAGTTAATCAAAAACAATCTCATTATACATTCAGATTCTTTGGAGGGTTTTTATCATATATTCCATATTCTCTAATCCAATGCCAGAAATTCCATAAATTGGGATTTATTCACATATTGAAAGGGCTACTACACTTCTCTGAGTGGATTCAATAGAATCTAAATGTGAAGGGAATGTGGTGACAACTAAAGCAAATGATCTGTATTTCACTGACTGAAAAAGACATTGAATTATAAAAAGTGGCTTATTACTAGAAGAAACAGAAGCCAGTTTTTCCATTCTAGATCTAATGGCTTAAAATTTTATTTGGGGTAGTTGGTTCACATTGATGACTGTCACAAAACCTATATGGACTTCAATAACAAGGAGTATTGAAAAAACATATGTGGCATTTCTAGAACACTGTGTTTTACTCCTTTAACCCTTGTATTTTCCCTGATGCAGAGAATGGAAGAGGAAACACAGCACTGAACTATAGCTGCAAAGAATCTGCTTCAGAGATGTATGCAACAAGACACAAGGCATGTGTCTTGAGAACACATGGGGTAGAGAACAGAAAACTGTCCCATATAATCCAGATTCTCATTTAAGGTCTTTTTTAAAAAATTAAGGTCTTAATGGTGAAAAATATAATCAGTATGGTGAATGAAATATTCAGTAAGTTCAAAGGTAACCCTGTGTGTTTTCTGTTCCTCTCACAAAGTCAGGCTCTGTATATAGGACCTACAGTAATTTTTCCGCCTTGTTTAATCTTTCTCAATAACAAAATGCAGAAGAAGCAATTTATTTAATGCTGCCATTGCATGAAGTCATTTGAAAGTAACCATTTTTAAAAGAATATATAGGCACATATTCATATAAATGTATATATATGCACGCATATGCATGCATGTGTGATTATTGTGTGTGTGTGTTTGTGTAGTTTTTTGTGTGTTTGTCCAACTCTTTTGCAACCCCATGGACTGTATTCCACCAGGCTCCTCTGTCTATGTGATTTTCCAGGCAAGAATACTGGAGTGGGTTGTCATTCCTTTCTCAGGGGGGATCTTTCCAACCAAGGATTATACTTGCTTCTCTTGCATTGGCAGGAGCATTCTTTACCACTGAGCCACCAAGCATGACCACATACACACACAAATATATGTATATATAAAGAAAGCAAGAAAAAAAAGAGAACACATTTCAAGGAAATGACAATAAGTAAAAACAAAAATGGAAGGTCAGTGGGTCTCTTTTTCAATCCCAGGGTAACTTTTTATAGTAACAACTAGGAATCCTCATTCATGGGAATTCCCATGTCATGGGAATCATGATAAAATGGAGGTATAATGTAGGATGTGTCTGACCATCTCTAGGATCTAGCTTTTCTCTCAGGATCTCTAGAACTGATCACTGACAACATGCAAATTCCCCTTATTTTGAACATTGTCTGCTCGGTTAGATCTTAAGATCTTTGAGGGTGGTATAGTTCCTTCTTTTGACTCTACATAAGCCCAACTTATGCAGATGGTGATTGCAGCCATGAAATTAAAAGATGCTTACTGCTTGGAAGGAAAGTTATGACCAACCTAGACAGTATATTGAATAGCAGAGACATTACTTTGTCACCAAAGTCTGTCTAGTCAAGGCTATGGTTTTTTCC
Source organism: Antilocapra americana (assembly GCA_007570785.1). Taxonomy (NCBI): domain Eukaryota; kingdom Metazoa; phylum Chordata; class Mammalia; order Artiodactyla; family Antilocapridae; genus Antilocapra; species Antilocapra americana. The sequence continues at coordinate 17,775,459 of ML660200.1, forward strand.
AGTAGTCATGTATGCATGTGAGAGTTGGACTATAAAGAAAGCTGAGCGAAGAAGAACTGATGCCTTTGAACTATGGTGTTGGAGAAGACTCTTGAGAGTCCCTTGGACTTCAAGGAGATCCAATCTGTCCATCCGAAAGGAGTTCAGTCCTGGGTGTTCATTGGAAGGACTGATGTTGAAGCTGAATCTCCAATATTTTAGCCACCTGATGCGAAGAGCTGACTCATTTGAAAAGACCCTGATGCTGGGAAAGATTGAGGGAAAGAGGAGAAGGGGATGACAGAGAATGAGATGGTTGGATGGTATCACCAATTCAATGGACATAGGTTTGGGTGGACTCAGGGAGTTGGTGATGGACAGGGAGGCCTGGCATGCTGCGGTTCATGGGGTTGCAAAGAGTTGGACACTACTGAGTGACTGAACTGAACTGAACTGAAGCCTAACTTAGAACTGGAACTAGTAGCTTGATTAATTTCTACTTTATAATTATTAAGCCTAATAGTCAATAGTCTCTCAGAATTATTATTATTATTATTATTATTATTATTTTGCCTATGAGACAAGAAATGTGATCAGAGATGTAATCAGTTTTCTTCTCTACTTAAGTTCAGGTTTAAGATTTCTTAAATCATGTCAAAAGAAATAGTCAATTCTGTTGTCTCACAGCTTGAAGATTGCAGAAAACAAGAAATGACTGATTTCAACTGACAAAAATCTCCCTAAAAGATGCTTTTACATAATCAGTTGATCAAATAACTTAATTCACAGTTTTAAGGAATGATCAAAAATATCCATAAAGAAGAGTGAAATCATACTTGCTTCTGAAAAATTGTATCTATATTAGAGAAGTTTAGTTTGTCTAGGGAAAGACAAACTACCCTAGAAAATTGATATTTCTAAATTAAATACTCTTTAACATACTCAATTTAGAGACAAGATCTTTAAGTCTACTTAAGGTTCAAATGCTTTTCAACTGATAATTAGATCATTATGGAATGAATGAAAACAAGAAAAATTTCCAAACTTGTTTTAAACACAGTTTCATATATATGTGGGTAGTCAGTTATTTTTAAATGAAGTTTGCTCATATACAGTTGGCACTTTTCAAAAACAGATTATAAAGGTTACATTTTCATTTTTCATAATAGGTTAAGGATAATTGCTTGAAAAACAGTAGAACTTACCTCCTGAGATAATTTAACTTTCATATTTATTGCTTCTGATAATGATTTATATCAATGTCATTAATACATGTTAGTAATCACTTGTAACAGCAGTTAGGCATCACTTATATCTATAATGACACATATTAAACATATACAAATATTTTTGACATTTAAAAGTTTATCTACAATTCTTCTAACCCCTATAGTTTGTTGGACAGGCATTTCTCCTTGGTGTTTCTACATGTCTTGTGTCAACTTTTATTCTGGACTATTTTTTCAAGGATGTTTAAATAGCTAACAGCCTTGGAAGATGCAAATAGTGCTTCCTTCTATTACAGAGAGCAGGTTTGCTCCTTAAGTAGGATAATAAAAGATAATATCTCCCTTCAAAGCAAAGGTTGGGTAGATTTTCTAGCAGACTTTTAAGCTCAAGAGTTCTTCATCTGTGGTTCAAACACATTCTGTGTGCCACCTCTACCTAGCCTCTCTGGGCCTAATCTTCATATGACGTGGAGGTGGGATGGAACTAGGGGAACCAAAGTGAATGGGCAACTTAGTGAAGTGCTTTGACTAATAAAATCCTTTGTGCCTGATCCAGTAATTGCATGTCTTCTCTCTAAATCTATGAAACTCTGGTGGGTTAATGTGTTAGTTGGCAATGAGGGTAAACTTTCAGACTCTTCATAATCATAAAGACTTTTTCAAGATATTGAGTTCTAATTTCCAATATCTTTCAGTGCACTTGGCATCATTAATGTCCTCCAGCCCTAACCCAAGTCTTTCAGATGTAATCAGTAGTTATATCACAAGAAATCATGTTATCAATGCTGACTAGGTTTGTTCAGGACATAATGATAAAAGACAGGTCATTTTGGAGCCCACAAGGCCCATTATCACTTTAAGATTTAATGTGATAGGTGATAACATGGATAAGATGGCAGTTTAGACATTCCAAACTGTGGTCTTTTTCTTAGCATTCACCTAGCTGTGGAACTGGGTCTCAACATTACCAAATAACTCAAGCTGATGGCCAGGCAATCTACCAAAGCTTATAAGAATCAACAAGATGAAGAAGCAAGTACATCTAGCATCAATTAAGAGAGTGAATAACTTCCATAAAAAAAATAAGATCATCATTCTGTACACCTTGCACCAACTTCTACAAAAGCATTATTTTATAAGTAATTTTCACATATCTTGTGTTTTCACAAGACTTTGACTATATGAAGGACAATGTCACGTATTACAGAACAAAAAATGCCTAGAATAGAACCAAGTACAGAAGAAATGTTTAAAAATACTTGTTGCCTGACTTCCTGGAATTAACAGAGGCTGATAATTCTACATTACAGACATTATTGCAGTGAGATGTTCTATCTCTGGAGATTGAATAAATACTTTAATATTTCAATAAATACACTACTACTTCAACTGGCTCAGCAGTTAGTGTTCTTTCACCCAAGAACATGAACAAAGTTAGTTTAAAGGAAAAAAAAAAAAGATACATAACTAGAAAGAAAGAGTAATAAAGTTCTCCCCAAAACCAAAAACATATAGGAAAAGCTCCACCATCCATGTCACTTTGTTCCAAGGCTTAATGTGATGGAACCCATGTTGCACTTGGGTATTTAGGCACAACCATGAATTGCTTTCAGCATGTTACAAACACTATACTTATAATCTTAGCTTCAGAGTTATACTTTGCACTGTGAACTTGAAAACTGATTCAAAACCTGTAATTCTACTGTCAGGGTCACTTCTAGTAAAAATATTATAACATTATCTCAATAGTAAGAAAACTGACAAAGTAATAAACAATCCTTTAATTTAGGCTTGAAAATAAAATTACATGAATCCTGGCATGCCTGACAAGGAACTGCCAGTTTTCACACATCCTATGATACCTGCTGTTAGAGCAGTGGAATAGAAGGTCTCTTCATGACCCATCAATAAACTTCAAGGGAAATACGCACTCAAGAATTAACTCTTGGTAAATTCTTGGTAAATTTCTTTGGTAAAAACCGGTAGAATAATTGATTGTGTTAATGTCCAGATTATAAAGAAGTAAATGAAGAAAGCCTACTAATAAACTTTTTATTATTTTAGTTTTGAATCACATATGTGGATTTCAGTTCAGTGTTTGAATTTAATACATATGTTCCTGATCTTGGTTCAATAAGCTTTGGTGCCCAAGAACAAGTTTCTGTTTCTAATTTTGCTTTTCTTCTCTTCAACCCCATTGTGGTAAACTATTTTAAACTAACTCTTATCTTCTCTCTCAATTGATGTTTTGCTGTTGACTATACCAAACTTATGATTAATTAGTAATAAAACCATTAGTCTAAGATAAAAATATAATACAATTTCCCAATTGTTTCTGTATGTTTCACGTTAGAATATGTTTATTTGCTTAGCAGATTTTTTTTTCTTTTCTGACATTTTGGGAGTACACCATTTCTAACTATTCCTTGATTTGAATAGGGGAAGAGAAAAACCTAAAAGAAAACGTGAAGTTGTAGTTTGCTGAATGACTGTGTAAGCCTGCCCATATAAGAAGGCAGTGTGAAAAATGTTCCTAGGGTTTTTGAATTTTCTCCTTTAGATCATAGCAGGATGACCTTTCATTAGATAGAGTGGTCTTCTGAGCAGCCAACTTAAGTGGTACATAATCTTCTGTGAGTTCCTATGCACAGGAGGCCATAAATATTCATCTGGATGAGGCTTCTAAACTTTTTACTGCCTTAAACTTTTTACTACACATTAGATTGCATATATCCTAGAACATAAGGTTTGTCACAGCTGAACAGATAAATGGCTGAGCCATGGCAGAGCACTGTTTTTGACAGAGGAATATATTTGGTGTTCCAGAAGGTGAAGAAGGTCACAGAGTACCACTGACATATAATTATGCAATGCTACCCTTGGATGACCAATATTTTGGTCAATGTTTAAGTTGATCTCTTGGGAGTAAGGCATATTGGAAAGATCTGTTCTTTTTCTTTTTTTTTTCCAGGTCACAAAAGAGGCATTTAAATAATTACTGTGCTACTGTCTCTATATTCTAGACAAAATTATTATGCTATTTTGAAAAAAAAATAGTGACTATCATATTTTTAGGAACTTATCTTGCTTTCTTGGTATTGCTCATGTTCTCATTTATTAATTTTCTATGTTGTGATTTTCCCTACAAAGTCATCAAGATAAATTTAAAAGAAATAAACTCGCTTGATCAGTCATCAACTAGTTTTACATATGCTTCTACAGGGCAGTAAGTTCTCAGTTCCTACACTACATCAGGCCTCATTTCTAATTGTGAGAAGATCTGACCATGGCACAGGAGGTTCACAAGAATGAACAGCCCAGCCTACTCTCATTCTTAATTCCTTCTAGGCATGGCATTAGAATGCATTCTTAATCAATCATGTAGCAGACCAATATTTTTCTGTTGGGTGAATGCCTCCTCTGGCATTGCTTTCTGGCACAAGTTCATTGAGAAACAACCACTGGTATCTAATTCTGGCCTGACCATCTGCCAATGGGTTGTTGTTCATTTGATGTCAGTTCAGAGAGGATGACTAAAACCAGGAAGATCATACCTCAATGACCACAATATGTATTTTTTGATTTGCTACAGATTTATATTTAAAGCTGATTAAAATGTTATTCCAGCTGAAATCAGTTCACAAGTCTGTAATCTGGCCTAAACTAAGTCAGATACCCAGAGGAATGAGCATTAAGGAGAGGTTAGTGACACGCTGATACTTGTTTTGCCTTATAGTCTGCAACCACGAACTACATGTATTTGTATCCTTTTTGGACTTTAATTTCCTCATCTGCAAACCAAAGCTAAAATATCTTTATAAACAATTTGCTATTAAATGAATAGAAACTGGAATAATTTATATAAACACGCTTTAAGTTTTTTGCAATAAATTAGTTACTATAATATTTATCTTCATTTCCCCCATTACATTAGAAAATAATCTAGATAAGTTTAATGCCATATGAAAAATCTAGTAAAATTTTAAACTTCCAATGCAATAACAAATTCTCAGATACTCACCTGATTTTATGATTTAATATTGTTTAGTGTGACATCTATAGATAAAAATATTATTATTTTATCTCCTTTAATTGAATTGGCGTTACCTCATCCATGAATTATAAATATTAAAAAACACCAATAGTCTCACAGAAATCTCCTTTAACTTTCACCAGGTGTATAGTCACATATGAACTATCATATCAAATCTCTTAATATCAACTAAATGACCAACACTGAGCATAGTATTTCCTTACAAGCAAAAAGTCACCTAATTTTTATTTACACAGAGATAGCCCAGTGATGAATCTTTTATATATCAATATCAATATAGGTATAGATATGCCAACACATAAGGAATCCATAATTTTTAATGGGTCATAAGAAGGAAATAGGGAGGCAAATAATACATATAATTTACACAATTAAAATTAAAAAGCTAATTAGAAAATTAAAAAGTCATCTAGTTATTAGTACCTGATGTATACACTTTCCTTCCAATTACCCATGATGAAAACAAAGATGAAAAGTAAAAACTCTTAACATTACTGAGAAATCAGCCTCTTGATCATTTTATTGACTCTATCTTTACTGAATTTTGACTTTTTTGTACGACCAAGAAGATGAGATTTAATATTCAATGAGGAGCCTCTCTAAGTTATTCCACTTGAAACTGAATAAGCTCATCTATCCTTAGGTAGAATGAAACGCCCTTTGCTCCTCCAGTACTGACGGGAAGGTCTGTGGCGACCATAGAAAGGAGACACTGCAGTGCTACTTTTCATCTTTGAGAGGAATTCTCAGGATAGAGCAAAGGCAGGAACGGACCTGGTAAAGATCCACCAAGGTTACTATCTTTGTATGTATGGGCCTCAATGTGTGTGCATTTCATCTGTTCTAATGGCAAAGGCATCCAGCTAGAGTAGCAAAGAATCTCATTTTGTACCAGAAGAATAATCTTAGAAGGATCTATGCTACAAATCAAACTGAGAAATATACACATGAATCATACCATTTATCCCAATAACTAAGATAAGACTTATCTACCAGGTGACTGGACAGACTTTCTGCTATTCAGAGCAATGTTTAAGACCTGTCTGTTCCCAAACTATAGGTCTTGGTAGATCTCTTCTCTTCTGATGTAAGCAAACAAAAACCAAACTAAAATTACTAAGTAACACCACTGAATAAAGGAAGGGATACCACCTGATGAATCAAAGGAAGTACACCTTAGAGAACTATTTCCTACAGACAGTGTCTTATAGGCAATTTTAAAAATTCTATTAATAATGGGGGAAAAAAAAAACCTTGCCCATGAGTAAGTTCATATTTGTATTCTGAAGTATATTAGATCAAAATATTCTCTAGTTATAAAGAACATTTCTAGAATTTTGAAGACAAATTTATCTGGTCATTAAGTAGTAAGTGTAATAAAGAATATTTCAACTAATCTGGAACATCTTATTTCTTTTAGAGAAGAAAAGATGTGGATAGAATAATAAAAATGATGATTTCTAAAGCTATATCTATTTATAATGCCATTACTGAAAATAAACTATTAGGGCATTTTGATGTGGATCCTTATAACTATATATCATAGAAGTTATTATTATTTCTACTACTGATAATAATCATAGGTAATAGTTGGATTCTTATACTGGATGATACACATTGAAATGCCCTAGTAGTTTATTGTTCAATAGTGGCATTATAAGCAGATTTTTTTCATTTATATGCAGTTACAGTTACTGATGATGAGGTTCCCTAACAATTTCAAAAAATATCTTCTTCTGTGGCATATAATTATTTTTAACTTTTACTAAGCTAGATGCTTCCCTGGTAGCTCAGCTGGTAGAGAATCCACCTGCAATACAGGAGACCCTGGTTTGATTCCTGGAGGAGGGCATGGCAACCCACTCCAGTATTCTTGCTTGGAGAATCCCCATGAACAGAAGAGCCTGGCAGGCTACAGTCCATGGGGTTGCACAGAGTCAGTTACAACTGAGTGACTGAGCACAGCACAGCACAGCACAAGATAGATGCAGCAGTGCCAGGATACTCAGCTAAACTGCATTATTATCATTATTCATTTGTATATTAGATATTCATTCTTATAATTATTTATAGTCTAAAAAGAATTACACCTAAGTTATTATCTGAATTTCTCTTTTCACGTTTGATTTTAATTCTTTGGTTTCACCTGCTATTGTTAGTCAAAAAGACACAAATAAACCATGAGTGTAACATGAAAAGACACTTACATATACAATTGGTCCCGTTTTCATCTAAAAGTTGATTATCAGCACAGGCACATACACGGCCTCCTGGGATGGCCAAGCACAGTGTACTACAGCCTCCATTATTGACTCGGCACATATTGTTACCTGCAAGAGGAGTGAAGCAGCTACGTCAGAGAACTCTTGATTCCATACAAAGTTAGCCAGTTGGGATTCTTGTTCTTTCTAGGAGATGTTTTGTAGACATACAAGTGTACATACATATATACCATGGACACATTCATGTAATCAGGATTCCTGCTGAATCATAAATGAAATCCAAAAAGGCTTGGAAATATATGATGCACTGGTACATAAAAGGAATTTACATGTTGCTTGGAAGATATAGGGGTCTGTGTGTTGACAGGCAACAGAAGAGAAAAAGACAGAGTGGACTAAATGGTGTCTGTCCAGGATAGATTTCTAGAAGAGGTCTGGTATATGCAAGTTTGAGTTCTTCAGAAAGTAGACTACGGACAGGCATTATAGATGTGCCTTTGAATCCCCAAAAAACAGAAAGAGTTTCCCTGGAGACTCAGATGGTAAAAAATAGCCTGCAATGAAGAAGACCTGGGTTCAGTCCCTGGGTTGGGAAGACTCCCTGGAGAAGGGAATGTCAGTCCACTCCAGTATTCTTGCCTGGGAAATCCCATGGAGAGGGAAGCCTGGCAGGCTACAGTCCATGAAGTCAAAAAGAGTTGGACACAACTGAGCGACACACCAAACAGCAAACAAAGACTGGGAGATGGGAGGGACTTTCCTTCCTCTTTTACAAGGAGTAAGCTGGCATGTCAGTGCACTGAGGAATACAAGGAATGCAGGCTGTCTGTGAAGGCTTAAAATTGAGCAGAATCACTGGAATCAGGAGAATGTACAGTACACAAGGGTGAAGTGTTGTCCCAGGGGATGAAACAGCCAAGGCACTGAATGGACATCCAATTGCTATCAATAAAGCAGGCTCGAAGGGAAATTCATAATGGTATTATTCATGAACATATGTGAGACACCCTTGGAGACTCAGATAAAATGGAGGTAAATTTTTGAAGAGGCTGAAGAATCTGTTCTATAAAGGTGTACGTCAAAGTAAGTAAAATTTAGGTTGTCATCATTTTGATGCTATTCATTCTTACAAGTTGGAAAGGTGAGGAAGAAAGTCTCTTTTCTGAGATACATATGTGTAGACCAGCAGCCCAACTGGCAGTGTAAATGCCAGGATCATTTTACACTATGTATACCTATATACCTTGCATTTTCCAAGGTATCAATTAATAACATTTCAATTACATCAGAATATTTTACTCAAACATTAAAAATTAAGAGTTTTAATTACTGGGAGACAAATAGTCAATAATATGATGATTAAAAGTGTATTGGCAGTTAAATTTCAAGTGCCAAAAATGTGACAAAAGTGACAGACCAGGCCATTATACTTTGGGCTTCAGAGGTTAGATGTGCTATGAAGAGTATTAATAAATGAGCTAAAAAAATTGAAATATTGCTATATGCAATAAATATTTAACTCACTCTCATAGATTATCATTGTGTCCTCAGATCATAAAAAAAATCTAAAGTATATAATTATTTTTTTCTTATTATTCTGAGAAGTAAATTCAATTTGCAATGTTTATAAAAATTAAATATATATATATATACATTTATATATATTTTTAAAAGCTAAGGAAGTTCAGTTCAGGTTTTTTTCAATGGGGAATAAAGCAACTTCCAGATTTAATATTTGTTCCAAAACAATGGAATAAACATATAATACTTCATAGGATGCTTAGTGTTCTGTCTACATTATGCACATTTTGTACAGGATTAAACTACATAGTGAATATTTTAGTAACATAGAATCTGGAAAATGAGGATTAACTCAAAATATTTTGAGAAGTATATGAATAATTTAAAGCAGTAAGAAAAGAAGAAAGTACTAAAAGCAATATTAGGCTATATTTTCTTACCTAAAATATATGCTGAAAGTCATACTCTTTAAATTCAACAGCATGATTCATACTTAATATTGCCACTGAATATAAAATTTAAGTATTTAGAAATAAATTACTATATTCAATATTTAAAGTATATTCCTTTTCTGTGAGTACAGTATATTAAAAGAGAGAAATTAGTATTTGTACTGTCATGATAGAAATTCAAAATCTAAATTAATTTGAATAATTCCATATCTCATTAGAACTGCTTAGAATGTTTTATTTTAGTCATATCCCAATGCTTTTTGAATTTATCACTTAAACATATTCCAGATAGGATTTTGGTCTTTACTGAAATGTTAATACCTTGCAAAAGTAGTCATATAAAAATATTTTCTTGAAAACATGACTGACTACAAAGAGCAGTAAAATCTTTACACATAAATATCAATAAAAGTGTTCATCAACATACTGATAGCTTTCATTTTGAATACCCATAATTCATCAATCCCAGGGTTAGTTACCTTACATACAATTTCATTTTAATTTAAGTTTATAATAAAATTATAAAGATAGGTTTCCTCTCATTGTGGGTGAAACTACTGAAGATCTAAAGAATTAAATGACTTCTCTAATATTTAGAAAAAATATATATATAATCATTATAAAAGTAAGGATTTAGAGCACAAATTATTATTTATTTCCAGGTAATAATACTAATAATCATATTATTTATTTTCATATATTTTCTAAATAAACAGAAATAAGAATTTATATTAATCTGAAATTTATGCTCTTTAACTTGTTTATACATGACAAAATAAAATTAGATCAATAAGGGTAAAAAAAAATAATTGAAAACAACAAACTATAATTCTAGATTAAGTCATTTAGGAAGTACTTTTTAAAAAATGAAATATGCAAGGAAAACAAAAGACAAATAGTTTTTTAAATGAAGTTAAAGGTAAGGTCTGTCTGGACCAAAAACATTGCCTTTTTCCCTCAATCTGATAATTAGGAGAAGTAGGATTCTTCTGCCCCTTACAGTGTCTGCCACAGAGTGTGTAACTGAATGAATGAAACTTCTAGTTAGCAAGTTTAATGACAGTAACAATTATTTGTGTGTGTAGAAACAAGGTATAAGTATGTGGATAGATATGTCTGTTGTAACAAGATAAAGAATCCTGTTTCTATGTGAGTAAGAATATATATAATCTCTGCTACATAATTTGCATTTTAAGGCAGATTAAAGATATATTTTTAAAGGTATATCTGATATACTAGTGCTTTGTAGTCTAAGCTTGTTGAATCCTCAATTGTATAAACATGCAGTCCCAGGACTCTTTATATTAAAAAATTTAATTGAATAACAATTTTAATAATGATAAAATTATAATGACTAAAAAAAAACCATGTCACTTTTCCCTATCTAAAAATATAGTAGCTATATATTTTTATAAATTAAAATGGCTACATAAATGAATCACATTAAACTATCTGTGGTCAGATAAACTTGAATTTGAACCCTGATGTATCCCTGGCTCCTTGTTTTCTGAGGAGAATGGCTATATCTGCCTGACTCTTGGATTTCTCATATGTATAATATAAATTAATAGGACCTATATTAAATGTCTTCTGTGAGATTTGAATAAGAACATTTAGCCCACTTCCTGGTAGTTATAATCACAGTGAATTATTAGTAAATATCATAACCCCACCATGGATCACAGCCTTGTCATGGTGAAGAGTGTTGACCACTCCTCAGATAATTACTGGAGCCAGCATGCTTTCAGAAGTGGGGAGAGGGGAATATCCATTCTGGACTCATTTTTAGTGCCTTTAGGATCTGAACCTTCTTAGTCAAGAAGCACCAGTTAGAACCAGACATGGAATAATTGACAGGTTCAAATTGGGAAAGGAGTATGACAAGGTTGTATACTGTCACCTGCTATTTAACTGATATTTAGAGTAGTACATCATACAGAATGCCCAGCTAGATGAATCACAAGTTGGAATCAAGATTTCTGGGAGAAATATCAACAACCTCAGACATGCAAATGATATCTTTCTAATGGGAGGAAGTGAAGAGGAACTAATGAGCCTCTTGATGAGGGTTAAAGAGGAGAGTAAAAAATCTGGCTTAAACCTCAACATTCAAAAAACTAAATCATGGCATCTGGTCCCATCTGTGACTGCAGCCATGAAATGAAAAGACACTTACTCCTTGGAAGGAAAGTTATGACCAACCTAAAGGACATATTAAAAAGCAGAGACATTACTTTGCCAACAAAGGTCCATCTAGTCAAGGCTGTGGCTTTTCTGGGAGTCATGTATGTATGTGAAAGTTTGACTATAAAGAAAACTGAGCACCAAAGAATTGATGCTTTTGAACTGTGGTGTTGGAGAAGACTCTTGAGAGTCGCTTGGACTGCAAGGAGGCCAAACCAGTCCATCCGAAAGGGGTTCAGCCGTGGGTGTTCATTGGAAGGACTGATGTTGAAGCTGAAACTCCAGTACTTTGGCCACCTGATGCAAAGAGCTGACTCATTTGAAAAGACCTTGATGCTGGGAAAGATTGAGGGCAGGAGGAGAAGGGGACAACAGACAATGAGATGGTTGGATGGCATCACCGACTCAATGGACATGAGTTTGGGTAAACTCTGGTAATTGGTGATGGATGCGGAGGCCCTGTGTGCTGCAATCCATGGCGTTGCAAAGAGTCAGACACAACTGAGCAACTGAACTGAACTGAACTTCATGGCAAATAGATGGGGTAAAAGCGGAAGTAGTGACAGATTTTAGATTTTTGTGCTCCAAAATCATTGCGGAGAGTTACTGCAGCCATGACAGTAAAGATAGTCAAAGCTATGCTTTTTCTAGTAGTCATGTACACATGTGAGAGCTGGACCATAAAGAAGACAGTGCTGAAGAACAGTGATGCTTTCAAATTTGGGTGTTGGAGAAGACTCTTAAGCTTCCCTTGGACTGAAAGGAGGTCAAATTAGTCAATCCTAATGGAAATCAACCCTGAATAGTCTTTGGAAGGGTGTTGCTGAAGCTCCAATACTTTGGCCACCTAATGTGCAGAGCTGAAAAAAACTCATTGAAAAAAACTCTGATGCTGGGAAAGATTGAGGGCATGAGAAGGGAGAAGCAGAGGATGAGATAGTTAGATAGCAATGGCCATGAGTTTGAGGAAACTCTGGGAGATAGCAGGGCTCCCCAGGTGGCATGGTGGTAAGGAATTTGCCTGTCAATGCAGAAGATGCAGGAGACATGGGTTCAGTTCCTGGATTGGGAAAATCCCCTGGAGTAGGAAATGGAACCCATTCCAGTATTCTTGCCTGGAAAATTCCATGGACAGAAGAGACTGGCGGGCTACAGTCTAAATTGTTAGAATCAAACATGACTTAATGACTGAACAACAACAAATTTCATATATTTATCATAGAAGCTGATCTATTACTTTTAATTTGATATGGGAAATTATTCATCAACATTTTTAAGAATATTGTCCTAGTTAATGATGTCATTCTCTAAACATGTAAGAAATATAAGTGCACTTCTGAAACTAGAGAATAAAAAGCTAAAAGAGTGTTAGCTTTATGTAATTGCTATACTTTCTATGAATTATTTTAGGAGAGAGTTATAAAATTGTTCTAGATAGCTAATATAAATGAAATGGAAAGAAAGCTTTCAATTAAATGAGAAGAAACAATCTGATATGATAAAAACATTTTGACCATAAGCCCCTAAGAATTACTTAGAAATTTATTTCTAAATGTAACTTTCTGTTTAGTATGATTATATATCTATCGTTCTGAAATTAACTGGCATATTACCAAGTAATTTGATAAGAGTTTTTCCTGATTACAAATTTTCTAACATCAAGTCTAAGAGTTTAGATGCTACATTGATAGCATTCCTAAATATTTTCATGGTGTTCCTGTGTTGTGTGTGATATTAGCTATCATCTATGTATATGAATACTATATATAAATATACTCTCTATATACTATAAATATAAGCTTTCTTTTTCATTTATATTAGATATATGGAACAATTTTATAACCCTTGCTTTAAATATCTCATAATATACACAGTCATATACTATAGAGAAACAAGGTACAAAGCTATGTAAGATCAGCTTATTTCCTTCCATGAAGAATTAGTGATATGTACGACTTGGTTTTCTACTCAATTACAAGTTTATCTTCAAAAAAGTCTATCGAGAGTATTTAACCAAAATTTATATGCCACTGATTATTATGTTTCTAAATATTTCTTAACATTTAACATTCAAAAGATACAAAGATAAATACCAGAGAGAAAACTGTAACATGATAACATGTTTGCATTTGAACACCAGAGAACATTTGTTTCATAATCTGACCACTTTAATCAATGTAGAAAAAGGTAGCAAACATTTAGATTCAAAGTGTGTTATTTTATTTCAATGTCTATTGACCAAAGAAGATGATGACCAGGCATCATTTTCACATTCTATTGTCTGCTCTGGGTAGAAAACTCAAAGTATTGATTATTTCTCCTAAGTTAATGAAAAATAATCAATTTGGCTGAACACATATTCTCAATAAGACAATACCCTGAGTGGTACAGCAAATTCCCACTAGCTATTATTTTGCAAATGGTAATGTATATGTTTAAATGCTACTCTGTTACCTAAATTCTGAGTAATGCTGTTTGTGGATAGTCTAATAAATATTAATAATTCATGCAGATTAAAAAATATAAAAATCTTATCTGACTTAATAAGACATGAATATCAGAGTATATTATTTCATTTTTATGACATCTATAATAATTTAATATACTTCAAATATATATGTAATTGATCAGATAAATATACTAAGATTTTTTAAAAATACTATTATCCTTATATTATACATATATATATATATATATATATATATATATATATATATATAAACATTTTCCCATAATGTTGCTTCCACACTGAAAGTTTTTCCACTTCTCACAATACTGACTCTTTGAAAACACTGAGAATTTTTGCTTTAAATAACAGCCTTCTCCAGTGTAAATGACATGAAAAAGGACGTATCTGGAAAAAACCTTGAAATTCACTCTAACAGAATTCCCAGAGTTACTCACTCAGGATATTTTGAACAACAAATCATAAATTTTTATGGCAACAAGGCTAAGATTTGATTGACTTTGGAGTGACTAGACACCTTTTATCATAAAACTTCAGCAACACTGTCAAAATAAAATCTTTACGCAACCTCTGTGAAGTACTATTATATGTAAAACTCAGATGCAGTTTTATCTAGTTTTAATACCTTGTTGCTTTCGTGGATCATAGATCTGAAGCCCAAACAGGGGTGGTCTTTCACGCCTCAGTAATGTCACCTCATTAGTTATCAAATCTAGTTGAAAAATGGAACCATTCATATAATCAGTCCAGAACACATAATTCCCATGATGCGACAGTCCAAAAGGATGGTTCAACTCTTTCCCACTGTAAACAATCTGTAAAATACAAACACATTGTGAAAAATCAGAACTGACCTTTAGAAACATAACCAAATATTTAAAGAGAATATTCAAATAAGTAGAACTATGATCTAACTAAAAACTTTTCTCTCATTATATCTGAAAAACGAGTTTCACAGTGTGAGCATACTTTCCTGTTTTTAGGACATGTTGTTTGAAGGAGACCATTTACATTGCATCCATTTCAATTCTCTCATACACAAAATTATACATATGGTCAAGAAATACAAACATTAAAATAACTTTGATACTCTTCCCTATCTCTTTTCGTATGATGTTTCAATAAGATATTCTGGGATAGAAATTGATCTGAGTAATTAGTGGCATTATGTATCTTGCAACATTGCTCATCCAATAGCCAAGGGATACAACATGGTCTTATAACACTGGGAGTGGATGGAAGGTATTGATTTAATACTTCTTAAGTCTGTAACATTAGGTTAAATGCAAATCAATCTTATTTATTTGGGGAAAGATATTTAAAGCACTGTTAGAGTTACCAATGACTGAAATAGTCTTGACTGATTAATGCACTACATTTCTCAAACAGAATCTTTGGTAGGTAGGCTTGGTCAGTTGCGCAAACATCCTTTAGAAAAAAAGAAGGAAGTATACTGTTAAAGAAAACATTTTGGTAATTTCTCATATTCCATTTTCCTACTATTCAACTAAATATTGAAGCCATTCATAAGGCTATATGTGCTGAAGTGATGTGTGCTGACTATAGGAGAGGATATAGAGGTGATATTTTGCCAATGTTGCCTCTCTCACACAGTCAATGGCATCCTCAATTTCACAGAAAAATTTCAAAATCGTTTTGCAATGATTCTACCAGAAGAGTCAAGAAGATGTTGATACTTATTCACATCCATGGGCCTGAAATTCAGTCTACTCTTGTATTTGAATTCCAATGTTATGAAGTTCTTTATTTGAGTAAGTGAATTGTAATGACTTTGTCACAATACATAGGTTAAATTTCAGCTCCAAATACTTGAAGATATTTGAACCAAATTGAGTTGGTTTGTCCTAGCAAACATCAATAATGTAGAAACACCATTTTCAAACAGCTCTGATATCCTAAGAGATTCTTTTAGAAATCCCACAAATCCTGGCATACCACAGTGAGCTGGGTCCCGTCTCCCGGAGGCAAGTGCCAGCTGCACTGCTTAATGCTCAGCCTCCTTCAGCCACCCCACGGAGACTACTGGCAGCCACCTCAGAGGGGTAAAAATAAACTTGAAAGTATTTTTAACACAACACAACAGGGCTCTGCGAAAGAAGCCTGGGGGTTAAAACAGCAGCATTTGTCTTTTACCTTCCTGTGAGTTCCGTTCAAAAACACTTTCTCAATATGATCATAATAGGCATCACACCAGTATAATGTGTGGGTGTGAAAGTCCAGAGTTAAACCGTTTGGCCACAGCATCTTTGAAGTCACAAAAACCTGCCGATTGAAGCCATCCATCCAGGCCTTCTCAATCCTTCCCACGCTGTCATCTATTTCGTCTTCCTCCCAGTCTGTCCAGTACATCCAGCTAAGACATGAAAAAGCAGAGTGCATGTGTGTTATTTCAACCAGCCGCCAGTACAGTGGGATGCTACCTCAGGTTTGGCAGCTCCATAAAAATTAATTACATCCTGATTTTCCTCCTGTCGAAGTGCTTATCAAAGGGAGAGGTAGCTATGAAATACTCAGGGAAGCTAAAATCGGTTCAGTGGGGTGGGATGGGGCATGCGGAGAGGTGCAAATGGGAGGGGACACACACGCACACATAGTTGTCACTGATTTCTGTGGTTGTAAGGCAGAAACCAACACCACTGTAAAGCAACTCTCCTTCAATTAAAAATTAAACAAAAATTGTGAAATAAAGCCAGCCTGATTAGACACGTTTCAGAAAACCCACAACCACTATTATTGTACTCACTAGACCTGTTTATTCATTAACCTAACAGTAAGTGCCAAATATTGATTCTTTTTTTTTTTTTTTTGGTGTTGATACCAAGACTGTGAAATGATTCTTGAGGCATTGCTATTTTTAAATGTCCACTTATAAAACATATAATCAATTATATGATTAAATAGTAGATTGACTGGCATGAGAATGATAGCACAGTTAATGATCTACTCCAGACTTCATTTAAGCCCAGATAAATTATTATTATTATTTTTTAAGACAAGCAGTTGGATTGTCTTTGTTCTAAAGGGCACAGGCATACTGGCTTTGTTTGGCCAGGTCTAATTTGTCTTCCTGATGCGAATTATCTATGCTTTATTGCTGCTGATTATTACCCCCCAAACCTACAGAAGATGATTGAGCTGCACATAAGTTTAATAACAGCAGGTTGACTGACCTTGAGAGTTTGAGCTTTAATTTCTGTCTTAAACAAAAGCATCTGCCTTTAAAAACAAATCTTTTGTGTAAGCTATAACAGTGGGAGAGGGGGTTTTGAGCTAAGGTTCCAACTGCCTCATGAATAAGGTTAAAACCCTCCACATGTGCTGTATATTTGGGGGTCATGTGAAAGTTCCTGAGCCACTAATTAAAGTGTAGGGTTTAATTCTGTCATCTTATTACACCTTTATAAAGCTTCAAAGCTTTTCTAAGCTGCTAACCTTGGAAGTGCCCTTACTAAATACCTTTGCTCTCATATGTTCTGGATCTTAAAGAATTTCTGAGGTCATTTCAGATAAGTCTGTGCTCATGACTAAAAATCTTACTGTGATCTAAGCAAGCAGACTGGGGACAGCTAAGGATGTAATACACCGTCCACTCTTTTATGTCAATTAAGCTCTTTTTAAATTCTCTTAACCGTTTATAATTATGCTGACATTCCTTTTTAGACCTGAGGAAATATATTTAGATTAGTGACTTTAGCAAGTCAAAATACATTCTAATCATAGGAAAAAAACCATGGCACTATGCTTAGCTTGTACCATGCCTGTTGAAGTGGATTTATTACTGGGACAAATTATGAATAAACAGAAGATTCATTTGCTCTAAGCCAGTGCTAGTTAGGTAAAACTACTTGATTTCAACTTTATAAATCAACTATATAAAAGAAATAGACAACTTATTCATCTCTACTGATATCTTTCCTCAAATTTTAAAGTTAATCAATTTGGTTCTTTGTTGTTGCTAATTTCCAACTTGTTAAAATTGCAATTATATTTTCTTAAAGGTTTCCCTTTTGATAATAGTAATGTATTTTTTTCTGTAACTACTAACCCAAATCACACATATATGAGTGTGCAAACATACACATAAACACACACACACACACAAGGTAATTCTCGATAGGCTGGTGGTGATGGTTTAGTCGCTAAGTCATGTCTGACTCTTGTGACCCCATGAATTATAGCCTGCTGGGCTCCTCAGTCCATGAAGATTTTCTAGGCAAGAACACTGGAGTGGGTAGCCATTTCCTTCTCCAGGGGATCTTCCAACCCAGGGATCAAACCCATTTCTCTTGCATGGCAGGCAGATTCTTTACTTATTGAGCAACACATTTTATATTGAATTACTATACTATTTGCAAAACAGAATTGTTTTTGATATGATCCATTACCTGAGATTATTTTTAATCAAACAAAATATGAGAAAAACAAAACTTAAATAAGTGATGTCTATCTGACAAAAATGGGGCCTCCCCAGGGGCTCAATGGTAAAAGAAATCACCTGCAATACAAGCAATGCAGGAAACGTGGGTTTGATGGCTGGCTCAGGAAGATCTCCTGAAGAAGGAAACGGAAACCTACTCCAATATTCTTGCCTGGAGAATCCATGGACTGAGGGGCATGGCAGGCCACAGTCTATAGGTTTGCAAAGAGTCAGACATGACTGAAGGGACTGAGCATACACACACAGCACATCTGATAGAAGCTAGATATTGATCATTACCTACTCATTTCATTATCTGATTAAAAGTTATATTGTGAAGCCATATAATCATTATCAAAGATGATTGTTCAAAACCACACAAAATAGCAAAACCTATAAAATGAGCCATGCCCCTCCTCCAGGGGATCTTCCCAACCCAGGGATCGAACCCAGGTCTCCTGCATTGCAGGTGGATTCTTTACTGACTGAGCCACCAGAGAAGTCCATAAAATAAGCTGGAGCTAACAAATATTTTTATAGGTGGGACTTGGGGTATCCCCCAAATAAAAATTAAGTTAAGCTGTCTTTTCTTATTACAAGAAAAAACACACTTCTATTTTTCAAGACCTGGTCAAATGCAGTTTCTTAATGAAGACTTTCTCTCCAAATTAGCTCTTTCTTCTGTTTCCCAGTGACAGTTCTTAGTTATTTTATAGAATTTATAGCATTTATACCTTGTATTGATTTTGATGGTGTTGCATGTCTGATAATTCTAATTTTAAAAATCCAAATAATTATGGGTAGGGCTTATTTCTTGTTCATATTTATACTCTGTAACATTAAACTTGGTTTTGTTGATATTAATCATGTTTCCAATTTAAATTGTATTATCTGATGGTCAATTCCCCCAAATTTTAAATCTATAAGATTTTCTGTCATGGAATTGAAATAAATTTTACTGCTTTAAAACTTGATTGAGTTGATGAGATCATATCTAGCTTTTAACTAGAGGATGTGGTGCTCTTGAGACAAGGTTATAAAAAATCCTGATTGGAGGGATATATGCATTGTTTTTGCATTTATCTTTTCTTAGAGACAGTGTTTGGAGAAATCACAACTGGAGGTATAAGTTTCTAAGTTACTGGTGTAAATTATGAGATGTGAAATGTTTGGAAGAGGGGGAGTTAATCTGGAGCGATCACCTTGAGGAACAGTCCATCATAATTAATTCCTCCCATTTTGACAACTGTTGAGCCCTGCCAATCCTATTCTTTCACAGTCTCCTGTCTCAATTCTCACATTTTTGTTGCTATTACAAATGCTACCATCTGCCTTTCATCACTTATCAAAGGGAACTCCCAGTGGGTTGTTTTTCATAGAGCTGTCATATGCCTTTCACTTGTCTTCCTAAATCATGAATTGAAAAAAAAAAAAATGTGATTTTTATCCTCAAAACCTTCTATTTTGTTGTCAGCAAAATAAGTCAAAACTTTTAATTACAACATTGAAGATTTCTGCATAGCTCTAGTCTCACCTTCTGCTATGTTCCTTCACATGTCCCCGGCTCTAGCCTAAATGAACTCATCTCACCTCAAAATCACCACTAACTCCCTCTGCTTCCAAAAAGTATATTGCCTCTCAGAGTACAGTGACTAACCTATGATCCGAAACTCTAAGTTCTTGAGGAAATTCACTAGGAAATCCTATCCATCCTCTAAAGTTCAATTCTGAACTTTAAAAATTTAAAAAACTTTAAAAATCTCAGTAAATTCCCAAAGAGTATGCATTTAATTCTATTTTAATTTATAGATAAATTGTGTGGGGTGTGTGTGTGTTTACACCAAGCACACTGCTTGATAGCATCCTTGAGGACATTTATCACCTTACTGATTTCTATTGATCTATACAGTAGTTACTTAATAATATATTTTAATAAAGAAATAAATGAATACATCCTTTACTAACTCTGTAATTGATTCGGAAGCTTTTGATAAGAACATAGTTCTGAACAGAGTAATTTTTGTTAATAGGCTATTATGGCAGGCTAATATAATAGCCTATTAATTATGTTAATTAACAGTAATAGGCTATTACTATTAATTAAATTAACAGTAATTTTTGTTAATAGGCTAATAGGCTATCATATTCACAGAGGATATCTGTGGTGCTTTCTTGTGTACAGCTGCAAAAGGTGTTACGGTAGAAAAAATAGGAATAAATCAGGTTTTTCTGAAAATATTTTGGTTAAAATTATATTATGCTATTTAAAATAGAGTTTTTCAAACTTATACCACATCTTTATTAAAAAAAAAAACTTATATTAGGGTCAAACAATTATTTGCATGCAAATTCGTATGGTCCTATTTCTACTTGTCTTCCTAGACTATACTTTCAGGGATCATTTCTATAGTTTGTTTCTACTTGTCTTCCAATCCATTCACCACAGAAGAGTAAGATTAGTTTGCTTCTTTAATATAAATGGATGATATCACAACTCTATTTTACACTTGTACTAAAGAACAAAGCTCTCATCATGGTACACAAGGCCCTGCTTTCTTTACGACTGCATCCTCAGTCACTTTCCCAGTTGCCACCTACAGCCAGACTCACTGTCTTTACTGCAGTTCCTCTAACCACTGAAAATCTTCAGCTGTACCATTTTCTTGATCTGAACTCCTTCCCTCACTCTCCATGGCTTGTTCCTTCTCTAAACAAAGTTTCAATTTAAATGATGGCACCTTAAAGAGGCTTTTCAGCAAACCTATTTAAACAGTTTTCTGTTAGTCTCCTTCACCTTAACATGCTTGTTTGACTCCATTTCTTTGGTCTCTAGAAATTACATTAATTGTTCATTTGGTACTTATTTACTGTTGCATCTCCCCATTCCTTAGTTTGCAGATAACACAAAATGCTTCTTGAGGGCTAAGACTATACCTGTTTTGTTAACTACTGTAGTTCTAGTGCAGCACTCTGAATATAGTATATTTTTACAGGAAAAATGTGTGTATTCATGTATACACATATACATATATACATATATACGTGCTCATGTTTGCTTTTAAAGTTGGTGTATGATAGCAGTTTTCAGTTTAACAATCTGTCTGATGGGAGAAGTAGAAGAGTCATTCTTTGCAGCATTAGAGGCAAATACAGGATTAGCTGGTAGATAGGTTCTACAGGGATGCAGATATTGACTTAATGAAAAGAAAAAATGTCATATCAGATTTGTCCCTAAATGTTTTGAATCATGTATTTACATGAAGTATGCTTCAAATCTAAACTGGATGCTTGCCTCTTAGGGAAGTGTTACAATGGATTCCTGAATCTGAAGAGAGAGATAGGACTAGTGACCCCTGAATTTCCTTCCAAATCATCTGGTTCCATAACCTCTGCTCAGTGTCATTTCCCTGAGTATTTGAAAAACCCTTTAATTCTACTGGAAAATATTTTCCTCTAACAGAGTACTGAGAAAGATTTTGTTTTAAGATGTATTTGAAACATCTTGCCTCAAGAAAACTTAGAAAATATGGAATAAATGTTTTCTTTTTTTAGGATTGCCTTGGTTTAAGGTTGGAGAAATGACTTGCTTTTAAAGTCCAGGAATAAAATAGAAATTTAAAGAATCCAGACATAAAACCACTGAAATCACTTTATAATTATGCCTTACAAAAAATCAGTGAGTTTACCTGCACCTTAGGTCAGCCTAGAAAGAAGCACCTTGACTGTATCTGGAGCTATTCCCAACACAGTTTTATGAATAGAAATCTGGTAATCTCAAATTACAAATGAGTCATGTGCTTCCTAGTCAATTATTTTTGTATGTATATAATACAGTATAAAATATAAATTTTATGATCCAATTCTGAAACACTGAAATACAAGGTATGAAGGGGATAAAATCTACAGAAAAATCTGAACATGTAAAATATGCATACCACTTATTTCATTCTGAGATTCTATTAGGAATTTTCACATTTTTTCCCAATATTTTTATATGTACAGTATTATTTGTATTCAGGTTAGCTCTGAGCAAAAAATATAAGAAAAATATATTCTCATGAATAGCACAAAATAATCCATCCTAAAGAAAGTAGCACCTACTATAATAAAATGGTGTCACTATGTGGAAACTTTAATTATATCTAAAATTATATGATTCTCAATCTAGACTAATCAATAGTGCAGTAAAGTGGTTTTGAATAAAGTCTTGGGTTTAAATATCTACCCGGTTTCTTAATAATCAAAAAATTTTTTGCAGATTTGTTACAATTTCTCTGTAAAATAAGAATGAGAATAGCAACTAATCATGGACAGAGCACTGTAACCTATTTAATACAATGCCTGGTCCTTAGTAAATGAACAATAACAAAAAGTTGCTATTTTTTGAATACACTAAATTTCAATAGCCTTTAATTAAAAGTTAAATCAATTGATTTGTTAATTTGAATTATTTATCTTGGTGTCACTCCATCTAAAATGGAGAATGATGGTGCTTGTCTGAATAAATCAAGTAAATATATTCTTCATACAAATAATCTATATCAGTTCAATGTATTTTGGTAAGTTTACTTAGCACATTCTCTAGGAGAGGAAATCATTAAATGAGTAACTTTTCCTAATCAGGTCATTGATATGTAAATGCACATGTGGAATAAAACTTATTTCTTCTAGGTATGCAAAAACCAAATTCATCTAACATCATTTTCTTTATATAAAGCTGATCAAACATTTCATACCCGCTAACAGGATCCACCACAATCCCTCTAGGGTGGGACATTTCTCCCTCTAACAAAGTCTTCCGACTCTGAGAAGCCTTTTCTAGCCTGGCCACATTAATGGTCTTCCTATGGCCATCGTTAGTCCAGTATAGGTTATTTCCTATCCAGTCCACAGCAATGCCCTCCACATTATCCAGATCTGCAAAAAGCAAAAACAAGAGAGAAACAGATTTTAAATTAGTGTTCACAACTTATGTTCTACTTAATAAAAAGTTTAATTGTAAAAGGAATACATTCTGATCCATAAATTCTTTTAGAGTGAGATTTTTGCCAATATCATCCCATAGAACAGATTTCACTTTTGTTTTGAACATGGTTTTATGTAAATGACAGGTCCTTTCTTAAGATATTTTAACTGAAACAGTGATAGGCCAAAAAAGTAGGAAAATATATGATGAAAGATAAAAGGGTGAAAATGAGTCTTCAGAATAAAAATATAGTTTTATAGGCTGTTCAGAAGTAAAATGTCAAGTAGCATGATCAAATACCATGTTTAAAAGTAAGCAGGTTTAAACATGTAATATATAATGTGAATAACCAAAACAATGCAAATGCCTTTTTGCCAAGAGATGAAGAGGTTCAGTGGAAGAACATCTTTGAAAGCCCAGAAAAGGTTGTATCCATGGAACTCAAAGAAGTGTTAAAATATTTCTGTATATTCTAGACTTACTTTGAAAAAGGACAGCATTACTGGCTCCTCTAAGAAGTAAGCACTGATAATTTAAAGGAATACATAAAATTGTATGAGCTCCCCTAATTCAAATATTTATAGAAAGGTAAACTCTAATGCTTAGGAATGAAGGCTGACAGTCAATTATCACATAATAGCAGTAGAATAGATCCCCAATATAGAGATGTTTATAACTACACTCATTTATGGTCTTTTCCTCACTTTTATCCATTTTGTAAAGCACTTTCCAAATTGTATATCATAAATATAACTCTGTTCCTCTATGGGAGAAAAAATTATTGTGAACTCTTTCTCTTCTTTAAAAACCCAGGAAACCATTTTCTCTTTTACTTCTGGTGTGAGATAAAGAACTGGCACTTTCTGGACACAACAACAGGTAGGAGTACATCAGACACAGAGATGAGCATTCACACACTACTGGGAAATCTACAAGGCAGTTCAGTTAAGTCGCTCAGTCGTGTCTGACACTTTGCGACCCCATACAATGCAGCACACCAGGCTTCCCTGTTCATCACCAACTCCCAGGTCTACTCAAACTCAAATCCATCAAGTTAGTGATGCCATCCAACCATCTCATCCTCTGTTGTCCCCTTCTCCTCCCACCTTCAACCTTTCTGAGCAACAGGGTCTTTTCAAATGAGTCAGCTCTTTGCATCACATGGCCAAAGTATTGGAGTTTCAGCTTCCATATCAGTACTTCCAATGAATATTCAGGACTGATTTCTTTGAGGATGGACTGATTGGATCTCCTTGCAGTCCAAGGGACTCTGAAGAGTCTTCTACAACACCGCAGTTCAAAAGCATCAATTCTTTGGCACTCAGCTTTCTTTATAGGCCAGCTTGCACGTCCATACATGACTACTGGAAAAATCAGTCTTGGCTAGATGGACCTTTGTTGGAAAAGTATTGTCTCTGCTTTTTAATATGCTGTCTAGGTTGGTCGTAAATTTCCTTCCAAGAAGCAAGCATCTTTTAATTTCATGCCTACAATCACTATCTGCAGTGATTTTGGACACTCCTCCCCAAAAAATTCTGTCACTGTTTCCACTGTTTCGCCATCTATTTGAGACAAAGTGATGTGACTGGAAACCATGATCTTAGTTTTCTGAATGTTGAGTTTTAAGTCAACTTTTTCACTCTCCTTTTTCACATTCATCAAGAGGGTCTTTGGTTCATCTTCACTTTCTGCCATAAGGGTGGTGTCATCTGCATATTTGAGTTTATTGATATTTCTCTCAGCAATCTTGACTCCAGCTTGTGCTTCCTCCAGCCCAGCTTTTCTCATGATGTACTCTGTGTATAAATTAAATATTGAGGGTGACAGTATACACATTGACATACTCCTTTTCTTATTTAGAACCAGTCTGTTGTATCATGCCCAGTTCTAACTGTTGTTTTCTGACCTGCATACAGATTTCTTAAGAGGCAGGTCAGGTGGTTTGGTATTCCCATTTCTTTAAGAATTTTCAACAGTTTGCTGTGGTCAAACCAGTCAAAGGCTTTCAGTTCAGTTCAGTTCAGTAGCTCAGCAGTGTCTGACTCTTTGTGACCCCATGAATCACAGCATGCCAGACCTTCCTATCCATTTCCAACTCCCAGAGTTTACCTAAATCATGTCCATCAAGTTGGTGATGCCATCCAGCCATCTCATCCTCTGTCGTCTCCTTCTCCTCCCACCCTCAATCTTTCCAGCATCAGGGTCTTTTCCAATGAGTCAACTCTTTGCATGAGGTGGCCAAAGTATTGGAGTTTCAGTTTCAACATCAGTCCTTCCAATGAACACCCAGGACTGATCTCCTTTAGGACGGACTGGTTGGATCTCCTTGCAGTCCAAGGGACTCTCAAGAGTCTTCTCCAACACCACAGTTCAAAAGCATCAATTCTTAGGCACTCAGCTTTCCTCCAAGTCTAATTCTCACATGCAAACATGACACTGGAAAAACCATAGCCATGACTAGACAGAACTTTGTTGGTAATGTCTCTGTTTTTTAATATGCTATCTACGTTGGTCTATAACTTTCCTTCCAAAGAGTAAGTGTCTTTTCATTTCATGGCTGCAATCACCATCTGCAGTGATTTTAGAGCCAAAAAAATAGTTACCAACTTTTCCACTGTTTCCCCATCTATTTGCCATGAACTGATGGGACCCAATGCAATAATCTTAGTTTTCTGAATGCTGAGCTTTAAGCCAACTTTTTCACTCTCCTCTTCCACTTTCATCAAGAGGCTTTTTAGCCAGCCCAGGATTGATGCTTGGGGCTGGTGCACCAAGATGTCCCGGTGGCGGGGGGGCGGGGGGGGTCGGGGGGGGGGGGGGAGGGGGGTTCTGGAGGAGGAGCATATGTAAACCCAGGGCGGTTTCATGTCATTGTATGGCAAAACCAACAACAATAAAGAAAATTAAAAAAAAAAAAGAGGCTCCTTAGTTCCTCTTCATTTTCTGCCATAAGGGTGGTGTCACCTGTATATCTCGGGTTATTGATATTTCTCCCAGCAATCTTGATTCCAGCTTGTTCTTTCTCCAGCCCAGCCTCTCTCATGATGTACTCTGCCTATAAGTTAAATAAGCAGGGTGACAATATACAGCCTTGACCTACTCCTTTTCCTATATGGAACCAGTTTATTGTTCCACATCCAGTTCTAACTGTTGCTCCCTGACCTGCATACAGGCTTCTCAAGAGACATGTCAAGTGATCTGGTATTCCCATCTCTTTCAGAATTTTCCACAATTTATTGTGATCCACATGGTCAAAGGCTTTGGCATAGTCAATAAAGCAGAAACAGATATTTTTCTGGAGCTCTCTTGCTTTATTGATGATCCATTGGATGTTGGCAATTTGATCTCTGGTTTCTCTGCTTTTTCTAAAACCAGATTAAACAACTTAAAGTTCACAGATCACATATTGCTGAAACGTGACTTGGAGAATTTTGAGCATTACTTTACTAGCATGCGAGATGAGTGCAACTGTGCAATAGTTTGAGCATTCTTTGGTATTGCCTTTCTTAGGGATTGGAATGAAAACTGACCTTTTCCAGTCCTGTGGCCATTTTTGAGTTTTCCAAATTTGCTGGCATATTGAGTGCAGAACTTTCACAGCATCATCCTTCAGGATTTGAAATAGTTCAACTGGAATTCCATCACTTCCACTAGCTTTGTTCATAGTGATGCTTCCTAAGGCCCACTTGACTTCACATTCCAGGATGTCTGGCTCTAGGTGACTCATCACACCATCGTGATTATCTGGGTCATGAAGATCTTTTTTGTACACAATTCTTCTGTATATTCTTGCAATTTCTTCTTAATATCTTCTGCTTCTGTTAGGTCCCTACCATATTGTCCTTTTTTGAGCCTATCTTTGCATGTAATGTTCCCTTGGTATCTCTAATTTTCTTGAAGAGATCTCTGGTCATTCCCATTCTGTTGTTTTCCTCTTTTTCTTTGCATTGATCACTGAGGAAGGCTTTCTTATCTCTCCTTGCTATTCTTTTGAATTCTGCATTCATATGGGAATATCTTTCCTTTTCTCCTTTGCTTTTCACTTCTCTTCTTTTCACCACTATTTGTAAGGCCTCCTCAGATAGCCACTTTGTTTTTTTGCATTTCTTTTCCATGGGGATGATCTTGATTCCTGTCTCCTGTACAATGTCACAAACCTCAGTCCATAGTTCATCAAGCACTCTATCTATCAGATCTACTCCTTTACATCTATTTCTCACTTCCACTGTATATTCATAAGGGATTTTATTTAAGTCATACCTGAATGGTCTAGTGGTTTTCCCTACTTTCTTCAATTTAAGTCTGAATATGGCAATAAGGAGTTCTTGATCTGAGCCACATGAGCCACAGTCAGCTCCCGGTCTTGTTTTTGCTGACTGTGTAGAGCTTCTCCATTTTTGGCTGCAAAGAGTATAATCAATCTGATTTTGGTGTGTCCATCAGGTGATGTCCATGTGTAGAGTCTTCTCTTGTGTTGTTGGAAGAGGGTGTTTGCTATGACCAGTGCGTTCTCTTTAGCAAATCTCTTTTAACCTTGCCTTGCTTCGTTTTATATTCCAAGGCCAAATTTGCCTGTTACTTCAGGTGTTTCTTGAGTTCCTACTTTTCATTCCAGTACCCTATAATGAAAAGGACATCTTTTTTGGGTGTTAGTTCTAAAAGGTCTTATAGGTCTGATAGCTCAACTGGAATTCTACCATCTCCACTAGCTTTGTAGTGCCGCTTCCTAACACCCACTTGACTTCACATTCCAGAGTGTGTCTGGCTCTAGGTTGGTGATTACACCATCAGGATTATCTGGGTCATGAAGATCTTTTTTTGTATAGTTCTGTATATTCTTGCCACCTCTTCTTAATATCTTATGCTTCTTTTAGGTCCATACTATTTCTGTTCTTTATTGTTCTCATCTACATGACATTCCTCCATATATAGATGTCATAAATATTGACTATTATCATATCCTTTAATCATGGCCCTCTGGCCTTGAGAAAAATAAAATTTTCTTTTGTGACCCTTTTTTCTAATTAGCATGAGCTCTAGCCCAGGATAACTAATACAAGGGATGATTTGATCTAACTGAAAATCTCATTAGAGTGATTCAGATATGTTCTCAATTTCACTAAGCTATCTGCTTCATTACCAACCAATATGAGTAATTTTCACAGGTTAATTGTGCCTATGCTTAGAAAAAAGTTTAATTTTGTCTTTACTTTATTGACGCTTAATTCTAATGAGCAGTCTCCTGCTCTAGCATAATGGAAAAGAGTAGCTGGTTACTCTTTTCTATTTATCATAATCTGTGGCTGGTTTTTACCTTATTGATTTTCTAAATTTATATTACATCTGAAATCTATTCCAGCATGGAAACTTCCTTCTTTAAAAACCTTTGCACTTTTAAAACATCTTTTGAAATTGACTTGACACCTTTCTCTTTTATAGCATTATATGATTGAAATTTTGTTTCTGACACTTGGGTAAGCAATTCAGTCACTCTGATCCTTAATTTTTTCCATTTAAAAAGGGATGGTAATAATAGCACCTACTCTTGTGAGATAATAACAAGACATAAATTAGCTACTGCATGTAAAATACTTAGCATACTGCCTGCGATATTGTAAATTCTCAACACATGTTAGTTTTTATTAATTCATCAGGATTAAAAATGTACATATATTTGGGCTTTTTTGATAGAAATATACCTTATGCTTTTATCTTTTAAAATGATTATTCAGTAATGATTTCCTGCATTTTGACCAATGGCCAAATTTAATTAGAAATATGATATACAGAGTCAGTTGTGAATAAATAGAGTAGAATGGAGTGGAATTCTAAAAAGCAGCACGTGGTAAGATTCTATCTCTAATTGGTTCGGTTTTGTCTTTGAAAAATGAAATGTTTGAACTGTATAAAGTAGAGTGTGGAATCACAAGTTTTGAACCACACTTCCTAGGGTTTGACACTCACTTATTCTCTAATGGAGCAAGTTACACCTGATCGTTAAGATGTGTGTAATGATGGTGTTTAATGCATAGGGTTGTTTTGAGGATTAAATTCATTAATATATACAAAATTCTTAAAAACAACGTGATATATAATAAATACTATATAAATGTTGCTATGACTATTATTACTATCACTACTATTGTAATCTCTTTAGGCATCTATCTTTTGAGACAGAAATGAATCAATTAGCTTAAAATGTTTTTTAATATTTTGTGTGTGTGTGTGTTTTTCTCTTCTGGAAAGAATGAAGCTGAATTTAAATTTTAAGATTAAAAAATAAGTAAAAAATGAATCTTTTGTGCCACTTGGAAATCTTTCTTAGGCTATCTTTAACTGGACACAGAGAAATTTCCTCTTATAATTGTAGGACAAAGCCTGAACAATCAGTGAATCCTTTTCTCAACAAACACACTGGTAAAACTCTACCTCTATATCATTTGGCATATTCCTTTAACCTATGACTTAGATGAAAAACTGAAACATTAGCTTTATATACATCTAATTTTTTATTCAAGAGGGTTTGGTTGAGACTTGTCTGAGATTGACTATTTGGAACTCCATAACAGGAAACTTTCAACTAGATGATCAATAACATGAAGGTTTATGACACTGAACTTCCAAACAAATATAGGTAACTACAGAGACACTCACTGCCAGTTCAAGGAAACAAATGACTGTTCAAAAGAAAGGAAGTTGTTTGTTAAAAAGAAACTTGCTAGAGTAGATTGCTTTGATATCTTTGGGTAAGAGTTGAAAATTCTACATTCCAAAATCAACATTCAGTATCTCATCAGCATCGTCAGCACCACACAATTAATAGCAAACAAAATTATAACCTTTTTTAAAAATCTGGTCAAAATCTTCCAAATGCTTCAAAACAATACCCGTTTTCATTTATGAATAGGAAATAACTTACTTGTAGTTTTTCAGAAAAATAAAAATTCCAATAATAATGGCCTCTTTTGATTTTTTATAGATTGAAATTATGTCTGTATGTTCCCTTTAATATAAAGAATTGAGACACTTATCTATATAATTCAGATTGAAAATAGACTTTTCATGTACTCTGTGAATATTTAAGATTAACATATTTGACTCAAATTATTAGTTTTCATTACTTTTTCTTTGTAAACATTGTTCTAGTACATCAAGAATATCTTTCATAAACAGACATAATATATAATACTGTGCTAGAAAAATATACATGTTCATGAAAATCTAGATTTTTCACTGAAGTGAAAAATTCTTGACAGTAGTATTGTTATCTCCTACAAGTGATACCTACTATAAATGAAATGAAGATGAATAAGAGATAATTAAATTTATGCAAATGAAAAAGAATAATTATGTAGATTTAAAATAAAACAGAAAGCTATTTAATTAATGTAATATCTAGGAGTAGGTGAAATAAGCATTTAAAAATTGGGGAAATATATTCTAAAACTAAAGCAATATTATGAGTATGATTTTTAGATATTATATATTTATGGAAAAGAAGAGGATTAAAGTTCTTATAGTTGAAATGAAATCTTCCACTTTTAAAAATGGGTCCAAGATAAATAAACAAATAAATAAATGCCTAAGGATGTGAGCAATGGCTTTAGTTTCCTTATGGTACATAGATCATGTCTCCATATTAATGTATAAGTCTTAATGCTTTACAAAATAATTTGATTAGTATTGTAAGGAATTTATTGGAAATTACATCCCATAACTTCCACTATTAAAACACAGGGCCCAGATCTTTCCAAAGTATTCAAGTTTTTCTATCGTTAGTATGAACATTATTTTTCTGAGTTAGAGCTAAGTTTTAAAATTTCAGAAGTGTTGGTATGAGTGCAAAGTATGACCACATGCCTTACATAACTGAAAGTGCCCTACAAATGTAGACACATCCAGAGCCAGGGGTTGCCGGGGTCCAGCCTCGGTGGGTCCGGGGGTCTTGAGGGATGAGTTGCGTCCAGAAGAACTGAGCTGAGTCGATGTGTGGTGATGGAGCAGTCTCTCTCGTTTATTGTTGGTTTACAGTTTTATAGCCAAAAGACATCCCCATTACATCACCTTATCATTCTATACAATTTTTTGTTTTCTACCTTCCATAGCAACCTTATCATTGAGCTCATTCCCCAATCTATCATGAAACATTCCCCTTGCACAAGTCAGATTTCTATGTAGTTAGATTGAACAATAGTATGTTTACCATTTGAATGTCTTCAGTGTACTTCATTCAGTCATGATAAGTACATCAGCCTAAGTAGAAAGGTTATGTTTCTCTTATCAGGTGCAACCATGTAGAAGCTAGAGGGAAGGGCTTAAGCTTGAAACTGTTTTATTCTAGTAACCTATTCTGGTTCTTAGGAGGAAACAGGAAAGAGGACAAGGATACAGTTTAGAAAGAGGAAAGAGGACTAAGAGACAGTCTAGTAGCACTGCTTTAGCAATAAAACCCTATTAACCTTATAAATACTATAATAAATTCCTATGTCTACACTATCCTAAAGCAATCAATGTCTCCAACTATGCTGGCCACAGTTATGAGCATTCCTCAGTCCCATTCCAGCCTGATTTCTTCAAGGAAGGGAGCCTCCTCCATGAAGTGTTCGGGAGAGTGGGAGGTGGAAAGGTGACCCAAGTAGGAGCCCTTCTGGTGGTGGCCTTGCCATGACCCCCAGAGAACTCTTGGTAAACTCCCCAGTAAGGAGTAGTAATCTATTTAAATGTCCCTTTCATTCCTCCTTAGCCCCAGGGGAAGGCGATCCACCTTCCCAGATCCTCTGGTCGATAAGGTCTGGGGGATTATCTCAGGACAAATTCTTTTCAACTGGGACTGACCTACTGAGATGAGCCAATGTTCAGAGCATGGACAGAACTCCCAAGAAAAATACCAAGGGGGGCCTAGCCCGGGATGCCCCATAAAGAAAGTCAGATTTGCAATTTCTTTCTTAGTCTCGTGACCTTGTCATCGGAGCAAAGGAGCATCCTGACGGCTCCGGGCAAGGGCTGCCTTATCATGCCTCAGAGTTAGTGCTTGGACAACTCTCCTGCCTCATATTCCTATAGTTCAATTAATACAAATTCTTTGTGTGCATTTCAATAATGAAGTTCATTTCATTAACACTGTGGCAATAATATTTGCCTCCTGAATTTTCTGTCTCATAAGGTTACAGGAATACTTGGCCAGACTTAAGTTTTCTGTATTATCTGTCCCCAGTGGCTAGCTGAGGCTGATGTTCTCATTCTCATTTTCATTCCCAGTCCTTCCTCAGTTCATTTATTAGGTTGAGGAGGGTGAATACACAAGCTACTCACAATGGAAACAAAATACTTTGCTGTTTTATTCAAAGAGATATGTAAAGTGCATATAAAGGTCTTGATTTCCAGATAAACAGAATATATTACACACAGTGATTTCCTTCTATTTTAAAAAAAAAGAACATGTTTTTACTTTCAGTCTAGGGAGACGGTGATACAGGTGGTCTCTCTATGACATTCAGATATTTTGTCTTTGATGCAATAATGAGCATATACAAGCATAAAGAGAATGTCACAGTATGCACCATACTTACCAATACAGTAATCTAAAGTGATGAGTAAGATGAAACATTAAAGCCTATTAAGAACTGAGAATTTTTTCCCTACTTTCAAGCTTACAAGTTACCCTGTTTCTGTTCCATGGATGATGGTGGATGACACAAAACTTGTAGTTCAGGTATGGCACAGCTAGCAGCATGGTCATCAGCAGACTGGTGTCCCTTTAGTCCACAATCCCAAATGGGATGGACCTATATGGATGCCTTCACACACAGTGGGCTGTATTACATAGGAGAAGAATTCTGAATTTAGAAAACCCAGTATTTTCTAACGGGAATAAGCAGCCCTGCCTATTTGCACCGGATGGATGTTCTACCTCTTCTTCCAAGTTTCTGTTCTATGCAAACATCCTTGTTAGAATATTTCAGAACAAAAGGCAATCAGTGCTTTCCTCTAAGATATGCAGAAATCTGAGAGATCCATGAAGTGTCTCCCAAAAAGATCCTAAAAGTTATAATTTATGCTTTCAACAGTGCAGATAAAGGAAAGAAGTATATGAGCACGACTGTAAATAAACAATCATTTTTGGATTCCAGGCTATGGGAATTCTCTGTTGATTTACACTACCACACTTTATATTGTTCAACTAGTTATGTGTGATAACTAACTTTATAAGTCAATTTGGTCAGGGCATGGTACACAGAAACTCAGTTAAATATCAGTCCAGGTATTTCTGTGAAGGTACTATTAGATGATATCAACATTTAGATCAATGCAATTTAAATAGAGCAGATTACTCTCCATAATGTAGGTTGATCTAATCCAATCAGTTGAAGGCTTTAAGAGAAAGCAGACAAAGGTCTCCTGAGGAAGAAGGAATTTGGCTTCCAAATTGTCTTTGGATTCAAACAGCAATATCACCAACTTTTCCCTGCGTCTACAACCTGTCATTCTATCCTATAGATTTTGGACTTGTTATTCTTCACAATTGTGTGAGACAATTCTTTAAGTATATATCTCTATTTCTTCTTCTTTATGTACACAATCTATAGGTCCTGTTTCTCCAGAGAATCCTAACGCAACGCTGCCATGCCTGTGATGTGGGAAAGCGTTTGCTGTTAACTTCTGTTAACAACCTTTTGCTACCCAATTCCATCCATTTAGCAAGAGAGATAGAGAAGTGAAGTTGCTCACTCATGTGTAACTCTGAGATTCCATGGACTGCAGCTTACCATGCTCCTCCATCCATGGAATTTTCCAGGCAAGAGTACTGGAGTGGGTTGCCAGTTTCCTTCTCCAGGGGATCTTCCCAACCCGGGGAACGAACCTGGGTCTCCCACATTCCAAGCAGATGCTTTACCCTCTGAGCCAACAGGGAAGCTCAAGGGAGAGAGAGAGAAGAGAGTAAAAATTGCTTCAACATCTGAACATAAAATACTGGAGATATTCTTGAATATTCCATTTGGTCCTATGACGTGGTTATGATTTTTAAAAAGAAAATACTTTGGAACTTACTGCACTAATACTAAATTACTCCCTCTCTTTCTATTAAGTGAAAAAACAACTCTACTAAAAGTCACTTGAACAATTTCATTTAATAAAAAGAGACATTTTTACTAGCTATATTTTCTAATATGTTTCATATTTTTTCATTTGGTCATTTAAACATCCAAATAGATGTCAGTTTAATTGATAATTTTTCTTGAACTTTGAAAGAAACACACTTTGCTTAGGTATCATGTTTAGTGAAAGACAGTGACCATTAAATTTCAAGTTTAGTTTAAAAGTCAGAGGCTGCACATCTCCATTATAGTTATAATAACCAGGACAAGGAACAAATGTGTCATCCCATCTCCATCTTCCTGGAGATTAGCTTAACATATTAAATTATCAGAAGTGTACTTATTCCAGACCCTCATTAGTACCTAGTGGGAAAATGATAGGCAAAACACATGTGTGAATAATAAGTAAATGTGATAAAGAAAGTCAAGTACTTAATAGCAATTTATCTCACAATAACTTTATATAGCTGCCTAAGAAAATGCATACAGTCATAACCCTCTTTAGTCAACAGGTAGCCTTATAAAACTGAAGCAGTGAATCAGGGGAAAATGCAATAATAAAACTAGGTAGGGATCTAGTTTTAAAGCTGGTATTTCAGAGACTAAAGGCAGCTAGAGAATCATTTGGAGCTTCCCTGCTGGCTTAGTAGGAAAGAATCAGCCTGCAATGCAGGGGACACAAGTTTGATCCTTGGGCCAGAAATCTCCCCTGGAGAAGGAAATGGCAACCTACTTCAGTTTATTTTGCCTGGGAGATCCCATGGACAGAGGAGTCTGGTGGGCTAATGTCCATGGGGTTGCAAGAGTCAGACACAGCTTAGAGACTACAGATACAAGAGAATCATATAGTCCAACATCTAGATCTACCAATCATGGAAAGAAACAAAAACCATGGAAAGTAAAGTTATTCACAGGGACCCACATTTAGCAAATAGTCAATGCAGTCAGTCTGGAAACAGGACTCATGTTCCAATGTACCTATCCACTATAAAGTTGGATCTCTAGCATTGTAAAAAGAAAAATTATAAATTAAAGCAAGACCCAAAGAAAGTTAACATAAGCAACAATTTATTAGCAGGAAATAGTGGGCCATGAGAGAAAAAGGAGTAGAGATAAGTAAGATTGCTGAAGGAAAGGAGGATTTAACAAACTTCCAATCAAAACATTCTCAATAAACTGCAGATTTGACTTCTGACCTAAATACATTAGATGGCTGACAAAGTAGAGTTTCAATAAATGTTGGTATGGGGGAAGGCAAATATTAAAATAAACAAGGAAGCATTGAGACATTGCTATAGTATACACAAAACTGAGAAAACATAACCACTAAATGCATCATGGAAAAACTGGTGAAACTTAGTAAGGTTTTTAGTAGGACTGTATCAACATTAATTCTCTAGTCTTGATAATTGTTTTATTAGGTAAGATGTTACTATTAGGAAAACTGTGTAAGGGATATCAAAAAATCTCTGTGCTATTTTGTAGTTTTTCCACCAAACTAAATATAAGTAGTTCAAAATTAATTTTTAAAAATTTAACCAAATAAAAGTATGAATGGTTTTGTAAATACAATACAAATATTATTTGTAATATAAAGATTATATTATTTGTAATATAAAAATATATTATTATTTGTAATATGAAGTCACAGAACTGGAAAAGGTCAGTTTTCATCCAATTACAAAGAAGGGCAATACCAAAGAACGTTCAAACTCCCGCACAATTGCATTCATTTCACATGCTAGCAAGATAACGGTCAAAATCCTTCAAGCCAGACTTCAACAATACATAAACCAAGAACTTTTAGATGTACAAACTGAATTTAGAAAAGGCAGGGGAACCAGAGATCAAATTGCCAATATCTGTTGGATCATAGCAAAAGCAAGGGAATTCACGAAAAATACCTACTACTGCTTCATTAACTACGCTAAAGCCTTTCTGTGGATCACAACAAACTATGGAAAATTCTTCAAAGGATGGGAATACCAGACCTGCCTTACCTGCCTTCTGAGAAACCTGTATGCAGGTTGAGAAGCAACAGTTAGAACTGGACATGGAATAACAGACTGGTTCCAAATTGGGAAAGGGGTATATCAAGGCTGCATACTGTCACCCTGCTTATTTAACTTATATGCAGTGCACATCATGTGAAATGCTAGGTGGGATAATGTTCAAGCTGGAATCAAGAGTGTCAGGAGAGAAATATCAATAACCTCAGATATGCGGATGACAGCATTGTTATGGCAGAAAGTGAAGAGGAACCACAGAATCTCTTGATGAAGGTAAAAGAGAGTGAAAAAGATGGCTCAAAATTAAACCTTCAGAAATAAAGATCATGGCATCCAGTCCCATCATTTCAGGGCAAATAGATGGGGAAACAATGGAAACAGTGACAGACTTTATTTTGGGGGGCTCCAAAATCACTGTAGATGGTGACTCAGCCATGAAATTAAAAGACACTTGCTCCTTGGAAGAAAAGCTATGACAAACCTAGACAGTGTATTAAAAAGCAGAGACACTGCTTTGCCAAAAAAAGGTCAGTCTAGTCAAAGCTATAATTTTTCCAGTAGTCATGTACAGATGTGAGAGTTGGACCATAGAGAAGGCTGAGCACCAAAGAATTGATGTTTTTGTCCTGTGGTGCTGGAGAATACTCTTGAGAGTCCCTCAGACAGCAAGGAGATCAAACCAGTCAATTCTAAAGGAAATCAATCCTGAATATTCATTGGAAGGACTGATACTGAAGCTGAGGCTCCAGTAGTTTGACCACCTGATGGTAAGAGCTGACTCACTGGAAATGAACCTTATGCTGGGAAAGACTGAAGGCAGAAGGAGAAGGGAACAACAGAAGAGATGTTTGGATGGAATTACTGATTCAATGGACATGAGTTTGTGCAAACTCCACGAGATTGTAAAGAACTGGAAAGCCATGGATGCTACAGTCCATGGGATCACAAAGAGTCAGACACGACTAAGCAACTGAACAACAACAAAATGTAAAGAAGATGTTAAAAGTTAATTGTAGCATAATTTGTAGAAAAAGAGAGATAGTTAAAATAGTGATATAAGTGCTATATTTTGTCTAACAGTTTTGGTGTAGTGAGCTAAATGAATCCTTAGAATTCCACAGAAAATCGATGAAGAAAACTAATCCTAAATAATTTACATAAATAAGTATATAGTATGAATTCATTCAAGGTAGGTATGAAAATGTACAAGTAAAACTTGAAACTGTGCAAGCAAATGAGATGTTCATTTGGAGAGCCTGGGAAAGTTTAAGACAGGGATGTCTTATGTATATTAACTAAAAATCATATTTTTATTAAAAATGTTATTTAAGTAAAATGAAGCCATGAAATTAAAAGACAATTGCTCCTTGCAAGAAAAGCTATAATAAACATAGACAATGTATTTAAAAACAGAGACATTAGTCTGTTGACAAAGGTCCTTCTAGTCAAAGCTATGGTTTTTCCATTAGTCATGTATGCATATGAGAGTTGGACCATAAAGAAAGCTGAGTGCCAAATAATGGATGCTTTCAAATTGTGGTGCTGGAGAAGACTCTCTAGAGTCTCTTGGACAGCAAGGAGATCAAACCAGTCAATCCTAAAGGAAATCAACTCTGACTGTTCACTGGAAGGACTGAGGCTGAAGCTGAAGCTCCAGTAGTTTGGCCTCCTGATGTGAAGAGCTGACTCACTGGAAAAAGTCGTTCAAAATTAATGCTCATTAGATGCTGGGAAAGAGAAAGCAGAAGGAGAAGGGGACAACAGAGAAAGAGATTGGATGGCATCACTGACTCAATGGACATGAGTTTGAGCAAGCTCAAGGAGATGGTGAAGGACAGGGAGGCCTGGCATGCTCTAGTCCATAGGGTGACACAGAGTTGGACATGACTGAGTGACTGAACAGCAACAAAGTTCAAATGAATTATGAAAATGTGTAAAATTTTAGATTTCTGCAAAGTCATCAAAGAAGCTCTTTATTAAAACAATTTCAGTAAATATCAAATTAACTTAAGATATTCAAAGAATAATAATAATGATTCAACTTACCATCCCTTATTTTAGAAAAAAGAATCATTCTTCAATCATCCTTGGTTGTTTTCAATCAGTTTAATAACTATTTTCAAAGTGAAAGTGTTAGTTGCTCAGCTCTGTCTGACTCTATGACCCCATGGGCTGTAGCCCATCAGGCTCCTCTGTCCATGGGATTTCCCAGGCAAGAATACTGAAGTGAGTTGCCATTCCCTTCTCCAGGAGATCTTCCGAACCCACAGACTGAACCCCAATCTCCTGCATTGAAGGTGGATTCTTTACTGTATGAGCCACCAGGGGAAGTAATGAAAGCCAGATAAAAGGCCCCATTCACCCACTTAATGCATATTCCTTGCATATCAATTATATGCCAGGCACTGTTCCAAACCCTAAGATCCTATCAAAGAATGAAATAAGCAAACACCTCTGACACCTCAAAGCTTACATTCTATAGCAAGACAGTAAACAAACAATAAATACTAAGGATGGGCTTCTCCAGTGGTTCTGATGTTAAGGAATCTGCCTGCAATGCAGGAGACCTGGGCTCGATCCCTTGGTTGAGAAGAGCCTCTGGAAAAGGGAAAGGTTACCACTCCAGTATTCTGGCCTGAAGAATTTCATGGACAGAGGAATCTGGCAGGCTATAGTCAATGGGGTTTCAAAGAGTGGGACACAACTGAGTGACTTTCACTATATACCTAGGATAAGTACTAAAGAAAAAAAGTAACCAGAGAATGGTGGTAAGGATTTAAGTGGGGAATATGTGTAGACGTACAATTTGAGATGAGTTGGCCAGCGCGGACTGTCTGAGGAGGCAGTCTGTAAGCAAAAACCTCTAAGAGGTAAAGGAGAGAAGCAAGGAAACAAGGGGACATCTGATGGAAGAGCATCCCAGATAGAAGGAACAGGACATGCAAAGGCCTGAGGGTGGAGCCACACCCAGAGTGTTCAGGATGACAAAGAGAATTCAGAAAAGAGCCTCAGGGGTATTATGGATTATACAGAAGAAAAACAAATAGTGCTATTGTGTTTTCCCCAGTGAATTTAAAAGTACTTATGTGGAACATTTTTCAGATGATTACATGTAAAATCCTCATGAACTATAGAGATAAGTGATTTTTTATGGTGATGTGTGTTTATTTCCAGAGTTTTGTGTGTAGGTATTGGGAGAGACAGTCCCCAAAGGACCTAGAGTCTCCCTGAACTTTGTTGCTGAGTGTACTGAACGGCAAGGCTCATGTGTCTTCTGATATTGAATAATGTCTGTAACAATCACACAAGCAATGAAATGTGACCACAGGGCACCTACCATGAAACTGTTCACTCTACAAGGCTGCGACACTTGAAAGTTTTCTGTTCCCACTATTGTCGGCTGTTTGCCCAGAAAGTGCTTAGGTCCACACAATGGGTTGCTCAGCCACAGCCCAACCAAGTCCATGCTTAGCATCCATCCAGGCCCATGACATTGCCCTGTGAGACTTGGGAACCGACCAGGAACCAGTGCAGTTATGCCGATACTTATACTTTGGCACTATTGACATTAGGGGCCTGATGATTCTTTGTTACAGGAGACTGTCCTGAACATGGTGTGATGTTTAGCACCCCCAGTCTCCATCTACCAAGTTCTAGGAGCACCTCCTTTTCCAGTTGTGGCAATCAAAAATGATTCCATATATTGCCAATATCCTTTGTTTTGTTTGGAAAACAAAATTACCCCTGCTCTATGAAGTTGGAGTTCTACCCTGAAAGTAAATAAATGATAAATCTCAAACATTTTTAGTTCATTTTGATTTCTATAAATATAAATTTTCTTGCCATCAAATGAAAAGTTCTTTGCAATATGCTTGTGGCAAAATTGCCAAAGAATATTAAATTATATATGTGCAGCTAGTACAGTAGAAATACAAAATATTATGCTCTTTAAAAAATATGTAGTCTCTGAGTGTATATTGTATATTGTTCATTGTAATTTCATATATAAAAAAATGCTGTAAAAGGAAAAACGGTAAACATTACATGGATAAACATTGTGACACATATCTTGGGAACATTTATCTCAGAATAATATTTTTCATGTATATCCCCAGATACATTTTTTAATATGAAAAAAAGGTACATTTTGTTTTTACTTGAAAAAAACTGTGAGCTAAATTTTACTATTTGAAATTTCCTTGTTTGAGAAAAGTTAAATACCCTAACAGCTAAAATATCAAGGTAACTCTGACACAAAATGTATAATAAAGGTTATG
Organism: Antilocapra americana; assembly: GCA_007570785.1. Lineage (NCBI taxonomy): Eukaryota > Metazoa > Chordata > Mammalia > Artiodactyla > Antilocapridae > Antilocapra > Antilocapra americana. The sequence goes on from ML660200.1 coordinate 17,816,353, forward strand.
AAAACTTGCTTTAGTAACAGAGGTAAAAAGTGCTAATTTTGGAGCCAGGGAAGCACAGTTATCCTGTGGAAGCAGATGTGTACTAACCAAAGAAGAAAACACATGTGTATCAAAATTTCATACCATTATCAGACTATTACCACGCATAAAATATAGTAGTAGCAATAAAATACATTCATTCAAGTTGTCTAAATATTGCATATTACACTGGACAATGGCTGATTTATTGTTTTATATTTGAAAAACTCTAGAGAAGGAAATGGAATCTCACTCCAGTATTCTTGCCTGGAAACCCCATGGGCAGAGGAACCTGGTCACAAAGAGTTGGATATGACTTAGTGACTCAACAACAAAAATCTGAAAAACTCAGAGCCAAAATGCATATTTTGATGGGAACTTTGATTCTTTCCAATTGCATAGGAATAGTGAATAGAAAATATAAGTAATAAGTAAAAGAGAAAAAAGATGATATATTTCATTTAAGGAAGGTCTGAGTAGTCATCATTTCTTTTGCCTTTTCTTTTTTGGGGGGCAGGGGTGTGGCACACACAGGGATACACAAAAGGTATGAATACAAAAAAAAAAAAAAAGAAAGGTATGAGTACACATAATACAATTTCCTAGGATAGGTGTGAAGCTGGAACCAAATAAAACTGGTCATGTATAAACAAATACCATAGGCTAGTTTGTTATTGCAAATCTGGTGAGCAAACAAGACTTCTGTCAAAAATAAAATATCTTGAAGAATTTAGGGTTATGCTTCCCTCTTTTAGTCATCTATGAAACCTGTGCTTTCAAGGTATTTTCCAATATATTTTTACAAGATATTATCTGTTTTGTTCGCTGGTAAATTTCCAGAACTTAGAACATTACTTATATATAAAATGATCTCAATAAATATTAATTGTTTGAATGAGCACATAAGTGAATGACTCACAAATACCTCATGAATAATTCCAACTTTCTTCTGAATGACACACAATACCTTCTGTAATTATTTTCCACTAACCCTTTTATAAGCCGCATGATCCAATCTTCTGCATAGGATGATACTACTTTCAGCAAACCGCTGTGGTGTTCTGGAGGAAACATGGACTTTTGTGTCAGAGAAAAATCCACTTTTCTGCTTCCTTTCACTTTAGTCTTTATAAAAATTTTTATAATAAGACTACCTGGATGATGAAAATATTACTACTTAAAAAATGCTATGTGATGAAAAAGTCAATAGGAAGTAAATAGTTTCCATTCTATTTTTGCATTTTTCCATTTTCTATACCCGTCTCCTCTTTTAAGGCCAAATTAACTTTTTGTCTACTACACAAATCTTTTCTTATTATCCCTGTGAAATTCATCTGTCCTCTCAACTCCCTTAGAACTATATCTGTGTCCCATTCTTGATACTTTCCACCCATTGTCTTGTTAAGCTTTCTAAAGTATGGACAAGCCAACATTTCCAATTACCTCTAGGGAACAAGAGACAGGATACAAGTATCAATTACACTTGAAACCCCTAGTAGAGATCAGTACTAAAGGCTTGGTAAATATTTGTAAAATTTTTTTAAAAAATGAATAAATTAAGCCCTATTAATCCAAGGGTTGAAAAAATAACAGGGAATTGGTAATGTGTGTGTGATTAGCTTATTTACTCCAGAATATCAGTGAAGAATACTCTTATTGTTTCAATATGATTATCATTCCTGTATTGCCATACAGTGCCAAATACTTAGAAGAAAAATTAGATTCTTAGTTTAACCACTAGATCCTTTCAAATACTCAAATATGTGGAACCATAAAAAACATTTTGTTTTTCATAGGTACCACCTACAAATAACTGAATCAGAGAGAAAAATCACAATTATGAACATACACAGATTTTCATATGGAGACATGTGTCTTAATTAGGCTAAAGATCTATCACACCCCGTGGTTTGACATATGCCACCAGTACTCTCAGGAGCTTCAAAAGCAAAATTTGGAAAGTGTTTCTTTTTTAGTAAATACCCTGGATGATCAAAATGTTACTACTTAAAAAATGCTATGTGATGAAAATTTCAATGAGAAGTAAATAGTTTCCATTATTTTTTTTTCCTTATGAGGGATGTATTTTTATTATTTTCATCATCACCAAGCCCATGTTGTTTTTGTCATTGTTGCTTAGTTGCTAAGTTGTGTCCAACTCTTTTGCGACCCCATGGACTACAGCCTATCCAGCTTCTCCATCCTTGGGATTCCCCAGGCAAGAACACTGGAGGGAATAATTTTCATTCTTGATATTCTAAAGCTGAATGTACTAGTGATTTTGGAATGCCAGTAATGCAAGGATTGGTACATTTTATTCAATAAAGAGTAGTTTATATTCTGCTACTACAGGGCAACAGCTCTTAATTCAAAGAGTAAGGGGAAAGTAAACAAAAACTGACAAAAAATAAAGAGTAAGGGGAAAAAAATCTCTGTGATAAGATAGAAAATTGAGTATCACTGTCCTGGCAAATTATCTAATATTCCAAGAGCAATCTCAAGAGTTGTTTAATAAGAAATAGATTTGTCTTTCCATAATTAAGGTGCTTATAGTTTGAAACTAGGCATTTGATAAATATATCTTTCTAGATCTTAGATTATTTTTTTCTAAAGAATGTGTACCAATTGTAATAATCATCTTTTATCTCATGTGGTTTATCATCCCCAGGATCCCTGACAACTATTAGGAAAGTTGCTTCTTATCCATATATTTAAACACTCAAATTAATCTGAAATTCACCATTTTCTAGAACATAATTATTGTAAAACTTATTTGTTTTAAAGATGATTTTATATTTATTATTTAGCATTTAGGACATATTGGCCTTCCCAAGTGGCTTGGTGGTAAAGAATCTGCCTGCCAAGCAGGAAATGTGGGTTTGATCCTTGGATCAGAAAGATCACTTGTAGTAGGAAATGGCAACCCACTCCAGTATTCCTGCCTGGAGAATTTCATGGACAGAGAAGTCTGGTGGGCTACAGTTCATTGCATCACAGAAGAGTTGGACACAACTTAGAGATTAAAACAACAACAATTTAGAACATACTAAATACTTGGATGGTTATATAAAATGTGAGATGGGGATATCTGTTACAATTCTATTGCTAATTATCCATTAGACTTTGGGCAAATGACATATCTTCTCTGAATCCATTTGACTTCCTATGTAAAATTTAGAAAATAACACACATACACACATACAGCCATCCAGTTCTTTATTGTGTACCATGTACTAAGTGCCTTAGAAACATCATGGTTCCCAATCCTCAGTACCACTGAGAACAAGTTTTCTCATATACAGATGTAGTAAACAAACCTTCAGAGAGTTTACATAACCTTCCCAAATTCATATAATTACTAAGTCATGGACCAGAATTCCAGTTTAGACATTTTGACTTCTGCATCTGCTCATTTAACTTCTATATTATCTTACCACGATCTGGAAGGACATTTTCATTTCCAAATTTCTATAACTAACTGTTTTATAGTAATCCCCTTCTTCAAGGGATGTTCCTGATTTAGGGATTGAACCCAGGCCTCCCACACTGCAGGCCTATTCTTTACTATCTGAGCTATCTGGGGAGCTCCGTAATTATCCCTAACCTGTGGTAATTTATGAACAGCATAACTAGGGGAAATATGCCTTCTTATAAGGAAGATGGCACTTGGGAATTTTGCAATCAAATAGGTTCAAATGTACATAGCACTAAACCAGTTGAATTTTAAGAGAACTTTTTTTAATTCCTGGAAGACTTAACTTCCTAACTTTTGCAAAAATTATATATATATGTATATTTCTTATATTCACAGCTTAGCATGAGGATTCAGAACATCATATATGAAATGTTGAGTGCATACTAGAAGCTTAGTAAGTGTTATTGTTATTAATAAAAAAAAGTGAAAAGTGAAAGTGTTAATCAGTCAGTCCTATCTGACTCTTTGTGACCCTATGGAATGTAGCCTTCTAGGCTCCTCTGTCCATGGTATTTTCCAGGCAAGAATGTTGGAATAGGTTGCTATGCCCTTCTCCAGGGGATCTTGCCAACCCAGGAATCGAACTCAGGTCTCCTGCATTGCAGACAGATTCTTTACTCTCTGAACCACCAGGAAAGCCCATTACTAATAGAGTTTGCCAATTAGTCAGATTTAAATTGGTTTAAAATATTTTAAGTACTGAAGTCATTAAATTTGTAAAAATAATCACTGTTAAACTGAAGGAGTATTATATATATACAATGTCAAAATATATAATATTTATACAAAATGCATATGTACATACATATTTATAAAGGAATTTATTCCTTTATAATAATTATAAAATTATTCTAAAATTTCAACAAATTATACACTAAAGAACATGTATTAGTTGAGATTAACAGTTTCAATAATTTAATTATCTCCTTGATATTTTAAATATTTGATTCAATAATTCCTTAAATTTTTTTAAAGTGCTATGAATCAAAATTCATTTTTTCCTTTTGCTACATTTTAAGTTTATAATAATAAAATAGTATTAATGTGAAATGCTCTATAAGACTCACCAAAATAATTAAGTCTGTATAGGTTACAAAAAATTGGTCCTGAAGCTATTGATTTTAACAGCTAATTAAGTCATGAATGACAGTTTGTGACAGATGTTTGTGAAAATATAAGCGGCAAATATGTAGCACAAATAGCCTGCAGAAAGAAACCCTTTTTGTTTTAGAAAAATAGCTCTGATGAAAACATAGAAGGAAGAAATTTAATGCTATAAAGATTTGGGCAAAGGCCTTAGCAAGCAAAAAACAAACTAAAGCAGTATTCTTTAAGAGGTAAGTTTGAAGAAATAACTTATATTAATGTGACCAAAAGTGATCACAGTTTCACTAACTGCATTAAACCTCCCTTTTAATATATTTACTAATAATTGCATTTCTTTGTTTGTAATATCTATTTTCTTTTAAATTCTTACTTCAATATGATATAAATTAATTTCACATTGTATGTATTTTAAGAGGACAATCAGATGGCAGTATAATAATTCAAGTTGCCCTCCCTAGATAAACACTATAAAAACAGTTTATTAACTTTATTAAAAATTTAATATACTTATATAAAATGGATTGTATTGCCTGTTTGTCTGGAGTTCTGTTTGTATCCATATTTATAGCTTACCTTATGAACTTTTTAATTTAAATATAGTTGACATACAATATTATATTAGATTCAAGTATACAACATGATTTGATATTTATATACATTACAAAGATATCACTATAAATCTAGTAATCATCTATTCCCAAAGGTATTAAGATATTATTAAACATATTCCTTATGTATATTACACCTCCATGACTTGCTTTTTTATAAACGGAAGTTTGTACCTCTCAAGTCTCTTTACACATTTACTCCTCCCAAATAACTCTATCCCCTCTGGCAAGCATATGTTTATTCTGTGTATCTATAAATTTTTTTGTTTGTTTTGTTTTATGTTTGTGCATTTGACATTTTGTTTGTTTACACTCTATATACAAGTGAAATTCTATAATATTTGCAGTTCTTTGAATCTCACTTAGCAAAATTCCTTTAAGATCCATTCATGTTCTTACAAATGGCAAAATTTCACTTATTTGTGTGTGCACAGTACTATCCAAGTCAACCCATGTGACTCAGTGTTACTCACATGATTGAATTTCATTAATTTTATGGATGAGTAATATTCCATTATGTGCATATGTACATCCCATACTTTTTATCCACTCATTTATCGATGTACATTTGCTCCCATGTTTCAGCTGCTGTAAATGATGTTCCATGAACATTGTGGTGCATATGTCTTTTTTAATTAGTATTTTTATTTCCTGTGTGCTGTGCTTAGTTGCTCAGTCACGTCTGACTCTTTGCAACCCCATAGACTGTAGCCTGCCAGCCTCCTCTGTTCATGGGGATTCCCCAGGCAAAAATATTGAAGTGGGTTGCCATGCCCTTCTCAAGGGGATCTTCCCAACCTAGGGATTGAACCTGGGTTTCCTGCATTGCAGGCAGATTCTTTACCAACTGAGCCACCAGGAAGCCCTTATTTCTGGTAAATATCCATAAATGAAATTGCTAGATCTGTAGTTCAGTTCAGTTCAGTCACTCAGTTGTGTCCGACTCTTTGCGACCCCAAATGCCAGGGGTGAACAGCAGCATGCCAGCCCTCTCTGTCCATCACCAACTCCTTGAGTCCACCCAAACCCATGTCCATTGAATCAGTGATGCCATCCAACCATCTCATCCTCTGTCAACCCCTTCTCCTCTTGCCCTCAATCTTTCCCAGCATCAGGATCTTTTCAAATGAGTCAGCTCTTTGCATCAAGTGACCAAAGTATTGGAGTTTCAGCTTTAATATCAGTCCCTAATATCAGTCCCACCAATGAACACCCAGGACTTATCTCCTTTAGGATGGACTGTTTGGATCTCCTTGCAGTCCAAGGGACTCTCGAGAGTTTTCTCCAACACCATAGTTCAAAAGCATCAATTTTTCAGTGCTCAGCTTTCTTTATAGTCCAACTCTCACATCCATACATGACCACTGGAAAAACCATAGCCTTGACTAGATCGACCTTTGTTGGTAAAGTAATGTCTCTGTTTTTAAATACGCTGTCTAGGTTGGTCATAACTTTCCTTCCAAGAAGTAAAGTCTTTTAATTTCATGGCTGCCAGCAACATCTGCAGTGATTTTGGAGCCAGAAAAATAAAATCAGCCACTGTTTCCCCATCTATAGTAGTTCTATTTTTCAATATTTTGTATAAGCTCCATATTGTCTTCCATAGTGGTTATACCAATTTCTGTTTCAACTATCAATGTATAAAGGTTCCTTTCTTCTACATTCTTACAGTCACTCTATTATCGTTTTGATGATAGCCATTCTGACATGTATACAATGATTTTTAGTGAGCTTGATTTGCATCTAAGTGATGATTAGTGCCATTGAACACATGTCCATGTATCTGTTAGCTATTTGTCACTTTTGGAAATATGGCTATTGAGATTCTCTGCCACTTTTTAATAGGACTTTTTATGTTGAGTTGTATAAGTTCTTTATAAATTGTGAATATTAACTCCTTACCAAATACATTGTTTTCAGATACCTTCTCCCATTCATTAAGATACTTTTCCATTTTGTTGATGAGATTCTTCACTGTGTAAAGTTATTTTTAGTTGGAACTTCTTTCTCAAGATTGTCTTGCTAACTGAGAACTTCTGTGGTTCTTTAAAAAAATAAGTTAGAATTATATGTTCTAGTCCTGTGAAAAATAACATTGGTATTTTGATAGGGATCACACTGACTATATATTTAAAGTTCCCACCTACAATATTTTAGATTATGATTTTTCATAGTCTAGTCAGTGTGGTCCCATATGAATTCTAGATAAGAAATTCCCATCAACTCTGATCAATGATGATATACTCTTCAATTTTACAGTGCTGTATCAATTTACTCTGTTAAAAAAATATTTTTCAGTGATTTTTTTCATGGATAAAAAGGGAAAAGTCAGGGTGAACTGTTTGCTTAATCCTATGTTTAATCCTTCACCCCATTTATAATTTGACAGATGCATTCAAACTGAATGAAACTCTTTCAGAATGACAGCTACATTTTCAGTAAACACCTCAACTATTATCTGAAATCCTTAGCAATTAAATGTTTTATATAGGTATAAGACTAGAAATATTAGCAATAAATAAAAAGATTTTGAGATAACCCTTAATCACATCATCCTCCACTATCTCTTTAATAATAACATTTTTTCTGATGATATAATGCATTAATCAATTTTCTTTTTCATAAAGTGAAATCTTCCATCACTACTTTCAATTATTTTTTAGTTAAAATGCAATACAAAATGAATTTATTGAAAGTAGAAAACACGTAAATCTTTTTGCCTCAAGTTAAATGCCTTTATGTGTAAACTGTGGATGTTTAAAAGCATCTCTAGGGATTCACATGTATCCATAGTTGAACTCAGCTACTTTTAAAAATTGATTCTAATGCTAAGGTGAAGGAAGCAATAGCAGTTTTAAAAATATTTCAACCTCATTCTTCAAATTCTCATTTTTATTAAGGACTTAAGGACTTGCAGAATTAGGCTTCACTTTGGATGCTGAAAGCCATAAAAGAATATTAAAACACACAACAATAAAGACCAATAATCTACAAAATTACAATTTTTGTTGTATCCAAATAAAAGCTGGGATTCCAAGGAAACATGAAAAGAAATCCATAGTGGCAGTCCTCTTCCAGTAAAAACAAAGCACATGAATGGTACCTTTGCCAGAATATAAGGATGAAGAGGTAACTGCCATAAAAGTAGTATTTTTAAAAAGCTAAAATGGTAAAAAAAAATAAATAAATAAAACTAAGTGTGAGTTAATGTGAGAGTTAAGAATTATTGTGAAACCTTTATACAATAGATTCCTGTCACTGAGTTCACAAGAGAAAAACTAAAGGCACAGTTAGAGAACTGAGAGAGAACCTTGTGTATCTCAAAGACATAAAACCCAACCTGTTGGCTAGACTTTCCTCTCATACAAAGGAAATCCCTTAAACCGCTGGGGAAGGGGAAGGAGACTATCCCATTCCTGGAAGCAAGACAAAGATCCTCTGCCTGTGAAGGGGGTATCGAAAGAAAAAGTGATCTGCTCCTAGGAAAAGGGCAGGAAAACTTCCCTTCACCAAAAAAAAAAAAAAAATGAATAAATAAGGTGAACAGCAGAGAGAAATTGTCATTGAGGGAGGAATAGAAACCAAAGCCATGTGACTCAGAGAGTGGAGTAAGAAATACCCTTGGTCCCACCACAGGTTTGTTACTTGAAACAAGCAACATTAGTCCTGCACTTGGAGAAGGGTAAGAAATTACTGCCAACAGTCCAAAAACAAAGGTATGGTGACACTCAGGGAAAAGTTGGAGCAAAACTATTTGCCCCTAGAGGGTGTACAATAAAGCTGCTTGGACCCAGAATTCTGGACTGATCTATATAAAGAAGCAAACAAAACAAAAATAACACAGAAATTTGTCACTCTGGGGTAAGGAGCAAAAGATTATCTCCTGCCCAAGACCTCTTATAGTTTTATGGCAGATACTGACTGACAAGGGAAGAAATGCATTGAAAGTTCCATCTCCAAAGCTCAGAACCACAGAATCTAAGAGAGCACAGTCTAGCCCAAGAGAATGGAGAATCCCTCTTCCATCCACTATGAGCCTTCCACTTAAAAACAGATCATGATAGTCTACCATCAAAAAGAGGGCAAGAGTGTGGAGAGAGACCGCTCAATGAAGCAGCTATGCAGGGAGTACTGAAAGCTGAAGAATGAGCAGGCACAATCTAGGGTGCACACAAAGCACAACGTAGTATCAACTTAGAGTCTGAAAGGCTTGGTTTACCGAAGGTAACTATAATAGGGACAACATCCAAACGCAGCCCAATGACTGAACAGACTGATCAAACTCTTCACACTAACACATTGACAGAGAAATGTACTTAATGCTCCTAGATAATTTTTACTTATTTAAGTCTCCATGGTTTTCCTACATATACTCTTTGAAATTCAAAGACTAATTATGAGACAGACAGAAAGCAAAGAAGATTGCTTTGGTTGACCAGTGTATGGTCAACCAAAGAGGCAAAGCGGTAAATAGAATCAGAACTTAAGATGACCTTGATATTGAGACTTTCAGATTTAGACAATGAGTTATCAACATACACCTATCAGAGTGACTCAAATGTAAAAAATAATAATAATAATAATAATAATAATAATACCATGTGCTGGAGAGAAGGCAGAACAACCGTAACTCTCCTCCCTTGAGGTTGAGAAAGCAAAACGACTCCGTAACTTGGAAAAACATTTTGAACAGATTGAGGAGTTTGACAGTTTCTTATAAAGTTATACATACAATTCTTATATTAGCATGCAATTCACTTTCAGAAAAGAAAACATATGTCCATTTAATGTTTGAAACAGCTTTCTTCAAAATTGACCAGACTTGAAACAACCCAATTGAAAATTAACTTGGAAAAGAATACAAGTTTTGTGGTGTATCCCTTCAGTAAAATACAACCCTACATGAAAATAGTGTTGTCTGATACACTCTGCAACATGACAAAAAAAAAAAAAAAAACAAACTTAAAGACATTATCTAAGTAAAGTGAACCAAACTCAAAGGCTATACATTTTATGATTACAGCTTTGACGTTTCATAAGAAGTAAACTACAGAAAAATAAATCAAATCAGAACAGAAATCAGATCAGTGTTTGTAAGAAACTAAGGGAACTTTCTTGGTTAATGGGACTATTTCAACTTGACTCTGGTGGTGGTTACTCAACTGAATACATTGAACTGTTTACTTAAAAAGGTGAATTTTGCCATATGTAAATTATATTGTAATTAACCTGATTTTTAAAATACAAGACTTTATCAGAGGAAAACTATAAGTGTTTACAGTAAATTTGCAGCCATTTTGTACCTAACAAATCACCGGTTAATTCAGCCATCTGGTTAGTAAAAAAGAAATAAAAAGTAATTAAAGAGTTTGGTCTACATGATACCAGATAACAACTATTATTATATGGACATATGTCTTCTTTTCTAAGAATGGAAGGGTGCTTTTTATCTCAATTCTTAGATATGGGGCTTTGGTTGGGTATCTAAGAGATTTTTGAATTCTTGTTTTTTTCCAAATGTGCAAAACTCACACCTAAGAAAGTCTGATATCTGACAAAGCTAAAGTAGACTCCAGTGGCAGAATACTTGGTGGGGGTTGGTTTGCCCTATGTGAACTCCCAGATTGAGGCAGAGAGTTTACAAATCATCTGGAGGGCCATATGTAGATCACAAAGGGGAGTGTGTTATCTTAGGAATGTTTGCAATCTGGTTGGTTACAGGGACTCAAAGAATGAGAAGATGGACAGGAACTGGTTGTTCAGGGACGCAGAGTCACATGCATAGAGTTTCATGCACCTTGGCCAAGGGAAATGTAATTAGAGAGATCCAGCAGAACATCTCCAAATAGCTTGCATGGGTATGCACAGACACATACACATATACATACCCCAACAGTGACTTTTAAAGACATGACTGGTTCAAAGTGAGGTCAATTTATAATATAACTAGATCACATAGGTCCTTTGCTCTCTCCTTATCATTCCTAACCAATCTTACTCTCTCACTTCTTCCTATCAATGCTGAGAAGTGAGTGGGCATTGGAAACTCACTAGCAAGCTAGGAGGAATGGCAAGTAAAAGAAATGCATGGCATAGAAAGAATGAACCAAACATACCTTTCTTTCCTTTTTTTCTGGTCAGAAAACAACATGAGAGGGAGCAGGGAAGATTTGATGATACCCTGAATTTTCAGACAGTAAAGAATCTGCCTGCAATGCAGGAGATCCAGATTCCATCCTTGGGCTGGGAACCCCTGGAGAAGGAAATCACAACCTACTCCAGTATCTTGTCTAGAGAATTCCATGGACAGAGGAGCCTGGCGGGCTACAGTTAGTGAGATTGCAAAGAGTCAGATACGACTGAGCAACTAACACTTCCCCTTTCATATATGTGTATATGGTGGAGTGGGCATGCTAATGACCAAACTGAGGCTGTGCTTCTGACTTAACATGACGGAGAGATCTGGCTGTTGCAGAAAGGACTGAGATTTGACCAAGTTTTTCTATAAGGTAGGAATAGTCACTTTACTGAATACATTTTAACAGTCAATGAAAGGCAAAAATAAAATTACACTTTAGATAGGTTAGAGTCACATTATTTGACCTATTTGTTATAGACAATGACTATTATCACTCCCTTAAAATCCTCTCAAAAAGACTAGTTTCAAGGGAACTTGCTCAGCTGGCATTGTGGTATTAACTGTCACCACAATTTGAGCTAGCATATCCATTTTAGAGCTCTCATAGTAAAGTCTGCCAAGACCGATTTATCAAATTTTTATTTTTCATCAGAAATGTGTACTTAACCTAAGCAAAAGTACAATTATAGTCAATGATTATAATACCAGTCCTAGGTTAACAGAGGATTCTCATGTGGTTTCTGAAGTAATAAAGATTATTTAATGCTAAGAATAATTAAGCAACTAGGTTGAATGTACTTCTTTTCATTCATGCTGAAACTTGAAACTTATTTAACATGTGCAAAAAATTCTACGGATCATAATTTTAATGCAGCAATCATATTTGTAATAATATTTCATTGGTACTTTGGAGATTATGAAGTATTTCATGTATAGTCTTTTCATAGTGGACTTCACAGAAACTTCTAAGTCTATTCTTAGCATGTGTGTGTGTGTGTCTGTGTGTGTGTGGTAAGCTCTATGTCCATGCTTATGCATATGTATATATTCCTGTGTTAGGTAGAAGAAAAAGGAAAGATGTTTTTTATGTTTATAGTAACCTATTAGCCACATGGCCAATTCTATTTTTTTATGAATTAATATATTTTAGAACCTAGATTTCACATCCATGCCAGCTTTTCAGGAAAAATAATAAAAAGACATTTATTGGCTTAAAGTTTTTTTTTTCAAATATCTCATACACTTCATGAGAAACATCAATAACTTTGAGAAATATACAAACTAAACATGAATTGAACCAATGTTTTCAGGACTCAAATCTCCAGCAAACTCTGGGAAAATATCTTATTGACAATCAACAAGAGTCAGTGTGTGCAAACAGGCTATAACCTCGCTACTCAGCAGGACAACAATACCCATTAGATTCTCAAGAGTTGCAAATGCTTGCAAATCTCTGATTCACAGTTTTAATTAGGAAATGTCTTATGGCTGACAAATGTATTCATTATTTCCTTTAATGGTTGGTCAGAGTCTACATCTCCCAGAGTCTTTAGAGCTCTTCTTTATGAAAAAGTTGGAGTTAACGACAGAAAAATGAGACCGATATTCACCTGCAATCTAATAGCAGAGAATAAAGGCTTGTTCTTAATTTTCAAATGTTTTGCAAGGCATAATGACTATGTTACGTTCAAGGGAACTTTCTTTCATAATTTATTGATGATATCTCACCATGTTTATTTTATCAACTGTAACACTCAATCTTACTGAGACACTTGAAATTCCTAAAGATTTATAAAATGGTAAAGTTCATTGGAATCCAAGAACAAATGGTGATCTCCAGAAAGAAAACTTATATTCTTACTCTCAGGTAGGTGTCGTTTGAAGACAGATCACAACATACAATCTGTTCTGAGTGGCTACCCTAGTACTGGTTAGAATAGAGGCCTGGGACTATTTTTAGAGTTCTGAAATGTGTCTTAAGTCGTGATTACGTGTGTGTGCGTGCTGGCAGTGGTGGTAGCAGGTAAGTATTACAATGATAGAGTATCAATCAATAATTTATGGCTCAGGTGTCATATCATATATCTCAACATAAATCTGGAGGAACTGTTGGATTCTAAAACCCTCCAGGGGAGTATGGAGACCCTGGAGATGAGACTGAGTGAAGAATAAAGTTTAACCCTTCAGATGCTGGACAAGCAATCACAAAACATCACATAAATACACCCTTTGATACTTTGATTGTATGCCAACAGATTTAAACACATCAATTGGAAGATGTTTTGCCAGAGAGACTATCTCCTCTTCCTCATGGCTACAGTTCTACTGCTATCAAAAAAGAAAGCCTATCTTAAATGCTACCCAAAGTTATTTACTGTTCTCTAACTTCATGGATCCTGTCTTCAGTTAAAGGAAGACACCGGGGGGGTGGAGATGAGATCCTCACTCCAGATCTCAATCAAATAGAACCTACCTTAAAAATATTAATATGTAAGGTCAGAATAGCAAAGGGCTAAGAGCATAGACTTTGTATTAGTTCCTGTGGCTATTATTATAAATTAACACAAACTTGGTGACCTCAAGGCCACAGTTTAATTATGGGATCCATTGAAACTACAGTTTCTCTATTATAGCTGCAAGCATTAAAAACTTTCAATCTCAGCAAGAAGGTTTTGAGTATTTTTTTTAATATACTTTAAAGATATGAAACAATGTGAAAGATTAGTTTAACATGCCTTCTATTTGGATATATGTATCCCCGTAAAATTAATATATTTAGCTTAAAAACAAGTACTGCCCTAATAGTACTGCAATTATAAATTGAATACTAAGTTATCACTTTCATATTTTTACCTTTCTGCTGGAAATTCTAATTCATTCTGCCATGAAAAATAAATCTTGGACAAGACATCTAAGAAGATAAACATTAATTCAATCTTATAAAGAACATCTGTCTTGTTCTGTTAGAGAAAGTAACGATTATATCTACAAGAATTGTTACCAAGGCTATTGTTCTGGAATCATACCCCAGGCCCACCCTCTCAATGCATGCATGTGTGCTAAGTCCCTTCAGTCATGTTTGACTCTTTGTGACCCCATGGACTGTAGCCCACCAGGCTCCTCTGTCCATGGGATTCTCCAGGCAAGAATACTGGAGTGGGTTGCCATGCCATCTCCTAGGGGATCTTCCAATCCAGGGAACAAACCCATATCTCTTATATCTCCTGCATTGGCAGGCAGGTTCTTTACCACTAGCTCTACCTGGGAAGCCTTCCCTCCAGGTAACATTGCAAAAAACAGCACAGGAACTGACACTTTTTGAAAAGGAACCAAGAATCCTCTATATTACACTTCAGGCCCTCTTAAAAATGTCTGGGTCACAATGAGAGCAATCCAAATACATGTACTTCTAATATGTAAGTTCATTGTCCTAAAATTGTCAAGTTCCTATTATCTGTTATTACATTTCAGAGAAAAGTAGGCAGACAGCCTTTGCCTCATTCAATTTAGAGCAAAAATCTTAACTCTAATTAGACACTCCTTGGGTGTTTAAGTCATGGTAAATTTATATTGCCTTAATCAGTAAACTATAAAAAAGACAAAAAGGATACTCTTCATTTTAGCACTTCATTTGTCACTTGCAGAAGGTATACCTTTTATCATTAAAGGTTTGGAATAAAGTGAACATGCAGTGAATCAATCATCTTAGGCTGCCCCCAACTCCTCTACAAGACAGGACAGACCACCATCTCTACTTTTCTCTACTTTTTCTCTACTTTTCTCTTCTTCCACTATCTGACTCACTCACTCTACTCCACTACCAGACTGGTTCTCCAAAATATCTTTTTTTTCACATTATTCCTTGGCTAAAAATTATTTCCTCCTACCCCTTCAGGATTCTATCTAAGCCCTTTCACCTCACCTTTAAGGCTTCTGATTTCACCTCCTTTTGGGATCCACAGCTGCTCTGTCATCATTACCTATAAATTAAACCTAGAGTAGTGACCTATTTAATGTTACTCTCATTCTCTTTCTTGAGTATGTTTTTTGGTATTTTGTTTTGTTTTCTCATGGAATTCCTGATGCTGAAGTATATCCACACCCCTTTGATATTCTTCCTTTAAGCTCTAGATCAGGGCTTAAAGAACTTTCTTCACAAAGTTCTCTGAGAATCCCCACATAAAGACAACTCTGGGACCTCCCCCATGGTCCGGTGGTTAAGAATGAGCCTTGCAAAGCAGGGGATGCAAGTTTGATCCCGGGTGAAGGACTATAATCCCACATGCCAGTAAGCCACAACTACTGAGTCTGCATGCGTCTGTGCCACAACTAGAGAGTCCTGTGTGAACCGCAGTGAAAGTCTCATATGTTCAATAAAGATTCCATGTGCCACAATTAAGACCAAATGCAGCCAAATTAAAAATAAATACATTTTTTTAAAATCTTGAAAAAAAAGATATCTCTTACTTCTTGTGTATTCTTATTACAAAGACATTCTCCATTAACCATGCATCTCTTTGGGTCAGCTCTGAACTTGTTAAATTAAATGCTACAAAGTCTTTATATTTTGGAGATGCTTATATTATCTCCAGAGGTATATTATGAACTCCTTGAAGACAGTAGCCATTTCTTAATATTTGATTTATCTCCTCTGATAGCTAGTACAGTGTCCTTCATATAATAAGCACATGATTAACATCCTTAAATCAAGCAGTTTTTAAATACTGGAGAAGTAAGCAAACTATATATGTGAGGAAACTGAGGTCCAGAATCATTAGCAACATGCCTGAAAATAACTAGCTGTCAAAGATATAATGTGCCTGATTATCACAGATGTTTTATACCCATAAAAAAGTTATATAATTTTGTTAATTGGTTGTTCTAAGCCAAGCAATTTATGAAACTCACTGATTTTTATACAGTATATGCATATATACTTATCAGGTCAGTTCAGTCACTCTGTCGTGTCTGACTCTTTGCGACCCCATGAAGCGCAGCACGCCAGGCCTCCTTGTCCATCACCAACTCCTGGAGTCCACCCAAACCCATGTCCATCAAGTCAGTGATGCCATCCAGTCATCTCATCTTCTGTCATCCCCTTCTCCTCCTGTACCCAATCCTTCCCAGAATTAGGGTCTTTTCCAATGAGTCAACTCTTCGCATGAGGTGGCCAAAGTATTGGAGTTTCAGCTTCAACATCAGTCCTTCCAATGAACACCCAGGACTGATCTCTCTTAGGGTGGACTGGTTCAATCTTCTTGCAGTTCAAGGTACTCTCAAGATTCTTGTCCAACACCACAATTCAAAAGCATCAATTCTTCGGTGCTCAGCTTTCTTCACTGTCCAACTCTCATATCCATACATGAAAACTGGATAAACCATAGCCTTGACTATATGGACCTTTGCTGGCAAAGTTGTGCTTTTCAATATGGTATCTAGTTGGTGATAACTTTCCTTTCAAGAAGCAAGCATCTTTTAATTTCATGCCTACAATCACCATCTGCAGTAATTCTGGAGACCAGAAAAATAAAGTTTTACACTGTTTCCACTGTTTCCCCATCTATTTGCAATGAAGTGATGGGACCAGATGCCATGATCTTAGTTTTCTGAATGTTGAGCTTTAAGCCAACTTTTTTCACTCTCTTCTTTCACTTTCAGCAAGAGGATTTTTAGTTCCTCTTCACTTTCTGCCATAAGGGTGGTGTCGTCTGCATATCTGAGGTTATTGATATTTCTCCCAGCAATCTTGGTTCCAGCTTGTGCTTCTTCCAGCCCAGCATTTCTCATGATGTACTTTGCATACCAGTTAAATAAGCAGGGTGATAATATACAGCCTTGACATACTCCTTTCCCAATTTGGAACCAGTCTGTTGTTCCATGTCTAGTTCTAACTGTTGCTTCCTGATCTACATATAGGTTTCTCAAGAGACAGGTCAGATGGCCTGGTATTCCCATCTCTTTCAGAATTTTCCACAGTTTATTGTGATCCATACAGTCAAAGGCTTTGGCATAGTCAATAAAGCAGAAATAGATGGTTTTCTGGAACTCTCTTGCTTTTTTGATGATCCAGTGGATGTTGGCCATTTGATCTATGGTTCTTCTGCCTTTTCTAAAACCAGTTTGAACATCTGGAAGTTCAGAGTGCACACATTGTTGAAGCCTGCCTTGGAGAATTTTGAGCATCACTTTACTAGCATGTGAGATGAGTGCAATTGTGTGGTAGTTTGAGCATTCTTTGGCATTGCCTTTCTTTGGGATTGGAATGAAGACTAACCTTTTCCACTCCCGTGGCCACTGCTGACTTTTCCAAATTTGCTGAAATATTGAGTGCAGCACCTTCACAGCATTATCTTTCAGGGTTTGAAGTAGCTCAATTTGAATTCCATCACCTCCACTAGCTTTGTTCATAATAATGCTTTCTGAGGCCCACTTGACTTCACATTTCAAGATATCTGGCTCTAGGTGAGTGATCACACCATCGTGATTATCTGGGTCATGAAGATCTTTTTTGTACAGTTCTTCTGTGTATTCTTGCCACCTCTTCTTTATATCCTCTGCTTCTGTTAGGTATATACCCTTTCTGTCCTTTATCGAGCCTATCTTTGCATGAAATGTTCCCTTGGTATCTCTAATTTTCTTGAAGCCATCTCTAGTCTTTCCCATTATGTTGCTTTCCTCTATTTCTTTGCATTGATCAGTAACATATGTATTTATAATAAAAATAGATATAAACAAAATTTCTCTGCAGATAATTGGACATTTCCAGAGTAACTCTAGAGAACTCAATGTGTAATGTCTTACAAAATAAAAAAACAATATGCAAGAATTGTGATGACAATGAGGACATTGGTATTTTTGATGCACTTTGAGCAACCTAACCTATATCCTAGTAAGAACCACATATTAAAGAGTTTTTGATGTCCTGTTAAATCTTATGTTCTACTGTATAGCACTGTAAATATATAGGTGTAAATCTACATTTCCCATGAAGGTGGATATACTGCTCAATTTAATTCTCATAAATTTAAAGCACAGAGGACAATTACAATTCTATTCTACAATGAAAATTTTAATAAGCTGGCATGTGGAAAAAGCATTAGAAAGATTATTACTAAAGAAAATGAAATAACAAATATTTTTAAATCAACAGTCTCATGGGTTATTCTTAAATTTAGTTTGACAGACATTACATTTATCCCTTTAAAATGCTTTGTCTGTGGGCAGTCTGAAATCTGTGTTGCACATTGTCACTTACCATCTTTCAGGATGGTTTCTCGTTCTGTGCCATCTATTTTCTGCCGGCCGATTAGGAAACTGGTGGTGTCAGCAAAGTAGATATAACTTGTTTCTGCATGAAAATCTAAAGCACGTGGGTTTACCAGATTCTCTATGGGGATCATGTATTCATCAGCTATTTTGGTATTCAAGTCCATTCCTCTAACAATTCCTGGGCGTCCTTTCCCATAAAAGAGGAACAACTCATTCTTTGGTCCTGCAGAAGAAAGATTACAAACATAAACAACTGATGCTGCCTAATCTTCTTTACAATGCATAATGCCACTGTTTAATTAACTGGCACAATTAGCGTTTTTTAAATTCAATACCAAAAATTAAACCCTAAAATATGCCAAATGTATCTTGATGCAAGAAGGCCAGCTAATTGTATTACTTTAATTCAGACAGAAATTACTTCCATGAATTGGTTATATTAAGTTAATTATTCTTTTGTCTGTAACTGTCTGTGTAGCAAAAACATTATAAATAATTGGATAACTTGTAACTAACTGTAAAATGGACATTTACTGAAACATCCAGCACATTTAATTTTACAACTCATTACAATCTATCTAACACATCTGTGGATACTAACTGTTGCATTCATTATATTTGACAATGTTTAAAACTTCAGAATATTTAAAACACACCCCCTACTCAGAATTTGCCTCACAGACTGACAAGGGAAGCAAAAATAATCACACAGTATCACATAACTTGCACTGAATATATTAGTTTGTATGAACATGTGATTTATTTCTTTAAGAAATGAAATCAAATGCCAGTTACAGCATCACTTCTTCTTCCATATCTTAATTAGAACTTTAGAGGTTAATGCCATCTGCCAGTAACTGACATCCAATATACCTTTATAAAAAACTAAAGAAAACAAAAATCTGTGTTCTGGGTTAAAATGCCAGAATCAAGGAAATTTTTTCTACAGAATGAAGGAACTCAATTTGATATTTATATGAAACTACATACAAGGCTTTCCTACTGCTAGGGCATATTATACATAGTTTAGTTCTATAACTGAAGGGAATATTTCATTGGGAAGGAAAATGTATACAGTTTCATTAAGACTGAGGGTACATATGACTATTATATTTGGATAAATATATCATAAATGAGATTCCTATTAACTTAAAGTAACTACATTATTAAAATTTGGAGAAAAAAGAAAAATAAAGCAATTACTCATAAACACAACAGCTTCAATGCAATCTATATTATCATTTTATATATTGTCTCTCTTATTTTCTTCCAAAATTAGTGTTAATGAATATGCTGCTGTGCTTAGTTGCTCAGTCATGTCTGACTTTTTGTGACCCCATGGACCTAGCCCAGCAGGCTCCTCTGTCCATGGGGATTATTCAGGCAAGAATATTGGAATGGGCTGTCGTGCCCTCCTCCAGGGGATCTTCCCAACCCAGGGATCAAACCCAGGTCTCCCACACTGTAGGCGGATTCTTTACCATCAGAGCCACCAGGGAAGACCATATATTATTTTAATATTTAAAGAATAAAAATAAAACAAATCTCATGAACCTAGCACAGATCTTAAGAATATCTCCAGGATGTTAGAATGCATGCACATGTCCCAAATCTATTCCCTTCCATCCCAGAGACAACCAATTTCTCTGGTTACATACAATAATATGGTTATTATGTTTATCATGTAATTTTTAGAAGTTTTGGCACATACGTTGTTCATATTTCTCCACAGTAGATTGTCTGACTTTTGCATGTTTGAACTGCATGTGTACTATGAGTTGATTTTATTCTTATTATATACTTGATATTCATCTCTGCTTGTTATAGTTCTTATTCATTCATTTTCATGGATATATTATATGCCTCTGTGTGACTATTTTTAATTTATCTAGCTATTTTTCTAATGCACACGAGTAAGAAAAGGATACTTTTACATTGTTTTTATTATTAAATCTTACCGTTAAAATTGTATTCTATGTTGATTCATTATTTCAAGTCTTAACATTCCTTAAGTATAGTCAGTCTAATATATGATAATTTGTCAAATCATTCCTTAGTTGGTTTTACCTTCCTATTATAATAACTCTTAGATATGCATTTTTTCAATGTGGTATTTTACATATTTTCTTAGATGATCCCTTAGTATACATTTCCAGAATTGGAATTACTGGTTGAACAATATTAACAGCCTTCTTCTTCCTCACTACTCTTACAACCGCTCAGTGTTTACCTACTTTTTATTTTTTTAAAACAATACCATTGTACACTATTAAAAAGTAAATTCATTTGAAATTAACATTCCTGTGCATTTCCTACCAACATTGTATGCATACTTTATTTTTTAAATGGGATCTTAAGAATGCATTTTAGCACTTAAAAAATTTAACAATATTATTTTTTGTCATTAAAAGATCTTCAAAACATTCTTTACAATGGCAGTATCATGTTAGAGAGGCAGTATCAATGGCAGTATATTGCTAGAGAGGCAATATAATACAGTCAGCTCCTTACTTATTGTAGGATATTTAGATGGTTTCTGCCCATTTACAATGGATTTCCTTAGTAAAAAGCAGATGCTAAAGGATGTTATCAGTTTTGTGTCTTTTGTATGTATTATCAAATGTATTTCCAATAGTGATATCAATTTATAATATATATTATATTATATTATATATAGATTTTCTAGTTCTGTTAGTAATGCTTAAGAACACTGGTTTCTCAATACTCATTTTTGCTAACATTTATTTCTGCTAACATATATTTATTTTTGATTGATGCTTTAATTAGTAATCAGTAGACCTCATCAGTTTACTATATTTGTGTGTGTATGTGTGCATGCATATTTTAAACAAGAATGGTAACTGTTTTCCCATTGTTTTATCCAATTTTTTTTCAATCATTGGGTACCTTAACTTTCTTCTTATAATGTGTTTTCTTCTATTATAGACAACTGAAAACTAAAAATTACACTCTATAGACACTGATATGGCTATGGCTCTAACTTTTATTTAAGTACCTAAATCAAAGTTGAGTTAGTACAAGATGTACTAATTTGAGTTTGAAATGTGAAAATGAGACCATCTTTCGCTGCTTCTGCTGGTATTCATCTAATGGAGAAATTGAATTTTTCCACATTAATCTTCTACTGTGTATATCAAGTGACAAGTAAGAAGGCATCTTTTGATTGGGCTTTGGTTTGTTTGCCAGTATATTTAATTTCTGAAGCTAATACTTATGTTGCAAACTTCTTAATTAGTAGAAGTCAGCTAAATGGTGTTTTTGAAGTTATCATTGCCATTTGTGGCCTCCTGATACCCTAGCTTCTGATGGTGGTAGATGTTTCAGATTAAGCCAGGCTAATCTGTGGTGGCTATAAAGGAAAATTCCTAAGAATCAGTCTAGAAGATGCTGCTTCAGGCACCTCAATGATTTTTGAAGTGCCTATCTATTTGTGTTTGATCCTTTCTGCTTAAAATAGATATTGTTTCTGTTAATCTAAATGTTAGTTTAATTTACCTTGATTGAGGGCTTCCCAAGTGCGCTAGTGATAAAGAATGTTCCTGCCAATTTAGGAGACATAAAGGATGCTGTTGGATCCCTGAGTTGGGAAGATCCCTTGAAGGAGGAAATGGCAACCCACTCCAGTATTCTTGTCTGGAAAATCCTATGGACTGAGGAGCCGGGAGGGCTACAGTCCAGAGTCAAAAAGAGTCTAACGTGACTGAAGTGACTTAACACACATGCGGGTACTTTGATTGATGACTGTGTTAGAGACAACTGAAGCTTATGCAACTCTGCTTTTAAACTTTTCCTCCAAGCATGTATGCATATAAAATTGAGTTAGTACTCAGGATGTACTAGTTTGAGTTTGGAAGGTGGAAATGAAACCACCTTTTGCTGCTTCTGCTGATATACACACATTGACTGGTGGAGAAACAATTTTCCACATCAGTCTTTTTCTTTTGTGTATAACAAAGAAGAGGGTCTTTTTGTTTGGTTTGCTCGTATAACAAACCTATATATGCACACCTACACATACACGTATATTTGCATAAGTGTGCATGATTACATTTTTGTATGACACACCATCACTTTCCAAGTGGTAACCAGAACAGCTTAAAGGCTGGTTACACACACACACACACACACACACACACACACACACACACACACACACACACACACACACATCTCCTATCTTGAGGCTTCTGACATAATGCCCTCAATTATCTAGAGGACTTCTTGAACATCAGAGTTGGTGTCTCTGTATTCCTAGCATTTGCTACAAAGTTAGAAATTTTAGAACAGTACAAAAATGCATATATTTTATCATAGTGAAGCCATTTGGGTTCTTAATTTAAAAGTACTTATGCTATGAATGCTAAGCACTCAGATTTAAAATTATAATAAATTTAGAGGTCTCATCTCACCATCTTTAGCAAGCCTATGGCAAGAAAGTAAAAGAGATGGCAGGACAGTGACCACAGAAAGAGAGCACAGACAGAAAAAAAAAAAGGTCATGATAAAAGAGAGATAAATATAAAAATTATGGGCTTTGGGAAACATTTAGACTGTTAGTATCAACATGGATACCATTTCTACGAGGGACATTAATACTATATCTGATTATGAAGACATTAATTATAATTGTGCAAAATTTAAACTTAACGAAAGTTAAGAACAATTAAATATACACTGTAAAAAGCAGACATTATAACCTTAAAAATTATGGTGTTTGGGAAGCAGACTGATAGTCTCGACATGGATACCATCTCTATGAGGAACATTAATACTATATCTGGTTATGAACAATTAAGAACAATGAAATTTTTTGGCATATATCAGAAATAAAACAAAAGTCTAGCTACTAGAAAGCTTTTCAACAAGATTATTAAAAATATCGATATTTAATTAGTATAGCTCTGGTTACATGGAAAATGAAATAATAAAATAAATTTTACCCCCCAGTGCTGGTAAGGTGAAGTGTTACTTTATGTGGATATCTGTTGGATTAAACAACACACTTATTTTTAGAAGCATCATCTTGGTTCAGAAAAGAGAAAATCTGGCCAACCAATGATTGAGGCTCATTAGATCACAAATATTTTTTAGGTAATTAAGGAAAGGATTCCCTAAAAATCTTCCCTAAAGTATGTTTCCCAAAGATCCATAAATTTAGTGACTCTACTGTCCAATTAGGTTTCTCATTCACATTACCAGGCACATACAAAAGAAAAAAAAATAAACCTTAATATTGATTTTGAGAAAAGTGGCTAGTATACATTTCACAGCAAATTTGACCTGATGATAGCTCACATTTTAACTGACATTGATGCTCCTAATTAATACTAAAAATCCTACTCTGAAGCATTAGCTGCTGGCAAATGTTTGATTTTCAATAACATACTTTTGCATGACCTGCCATCACTTCCCAAGTTGAAGCCAGTCCTGCAGCGACAGGTCCGTGTTTTGTAACTGCTGCTGAGCAGACAGATGTGCGAACATCCCCCTGGCATTCCATATGGATCCACTTCACACGCATGGCTTCTGACTACAATAAATGAAAAACAGCATGCTTGAAATTCTCTAAAGGAGAGATAAATACATGCATCAGTATGTTGAAACTTTGACAGAACAGAAGAGGGAATTCTAGAAAAAAATCTATCTACCCAACTATATCATATCATAATCCATTGGAAAAGAGTTTAAATCCCATGGAAGGTAGGGAATTGCCCAAATACTCCTAAGGCTACCTTTAAAAAAAAAATGTAAGAGGTAAAATGCTTTTATATTAATCTAACCTGTGAACATGCAAGCCAAATAAAAGTAACTTGATTTTTTGGTACATGTTTATCACACTTAAAAAAAAAATAAATACACTTCTGTGACAAATACAGAAAAATACTGCTAAAATATCCCAGGTTGGTAGTTAAAGCAGAAACAGATTTCTTCTGCAATAATCTACTATTAATATCAGTTCAGTTCAGTCACTAAGTCGTGTCTGATTCTGCGAGCCCATGTACTACAGCACACCAGGCTGTACTGGGTGACAAAATATAGCCTTGATGTACTCCTTCCGGTTCTAACTGTTACTTCTTGATCTGCACACAGATTTCTCAGGAGGTAGGTCCAGTGGTCTGATATTCCCATCTCTTTAAAAATTTCCACAATTTGTTGTGGAAACTCACTTCAGTATTCTTGCCTGCAAAATCCCATGGACAGAGGAGCCTGGTGGGCTACAGTCCATGGTATCGCAAAGAGTTGGACATGACTGAATAACTAAGCACACAAGCAAACTAAACTAGAATAAATGTGATTCAGTGATCACCTTTATTGAGAAGTGCTGAATTTATTTATTTTTTCAATTTTGTGTTCATTGTCATTTGGAGAACCCTTCCATATATGAATTGTGTGTGTGTGTGTGTGGCACTGTAACTGTTAAAGGAGAAGGTTGAGTTTTCATGTGGGTGTTATGGAATGGTAGGATGTTTCATGAGTGTAGAAATTGGAGAAAAACAAATCAAAAAAAAATAGGGAAAGCACTAGGTGGAGAAGATGAGAAAAAGAAACATATGTCAAAGAGAAAAGGAATAAAATCAGTGAGATTTTTATATGCTTGTAAGTACATTTCTTTTTGATCATCACTTGGAATCATGATGAATAAAATGATAATTTTCTTTTAATATTAAAACTTATGTGCTTTTGAAAACTATGCTGTTTTTTTATGTTACACATTCTCTAAATGAAAAGATAGCTGGAGTGTAGTTTAACTATCTGTTTGCCCAAAAACATTGCTTTTATTTTCCAGTCTCACCACATTTCTACACTAGAGCACATCTTTTTTCAGCTAATTAGCAAGTCTGTATTTTCTCACTTTCTTCACTACTTTTGCTCTCTCCCTTAGATCATGCCCATCAGCATATAAATGTGCCATTGCTTCTGCATCTTGGAGGGAAAATTCTACTTTTAATCTTAATTCTCCAAGCAATCCTTCAATCAGCTCCCCATTTCCCTGCTTCATCTAATATCAATACTTTTATATTTTATCCATGCTCATTTTCTACAATTTATTTCTTTCCTTTCTCAAATCCATTCTAACCAGACATTCTCTTCATCACAAAATTTCTCTTGTCAGATCCCTACGAGCTTCACAGTTAAATCCAATGGCCGATCTATAGTTACATCCTTGGTGATCACATCCATTTTCCTTTCATTAATAAGGAAAAAAAAACTGTCATCTATATGCCAATGATGCTCAATTGCTATGTCTAGCTAGGACTTTCTCCTGAAATCCAGTCTCCTATATTCAAAAAGCTTCTTGATAACTCCTCCTGAATTTATGATAGGCATTCAAAATAATATGTAAAAAATATATATGTCTTATTTGCACCCAATTTGCTCCAAACTTAGTTTTCTTAAATTTCAAAAATAACTTGGTTATTCCAATTACTCAGCCCAACAAATTGGCATCACTTTTGTCTCTTTTTTAAATGTACAACTCATATCAACTTCATCAGGAAATCCTGTTGGTTATATCTTCAAATATACCCTCAGTCTACTTTCACCACCTTCACTGCTACCATCTTGGTCCAATCCACCATCATCTCTAACCTTCCATCTTTGTTCCCCATAGCCTGCTGTCAACATAGTAACTTACTGTTTTTTTTTTTTTTTTTTTTTAAAGTCAAGTTATGAGAGAGACACTGCTACCGAAGGCTTCCTAAGGACTATCCATGTCATGCAATGTATAAGCAAACTTTTTTATAACTGTCTGTGGGCCCTATTATTTATTGTTCTCCTTCACTTCCCCATCTTAATTGCCTGCTTCTCTTCCTTGTGTTTGCTCTTCTCCAGACATACGGGTCTCCTTACTGCTCACTGAACTATCCAAAACTGCTCTTCCTCATTGAAGCTCCAATACTTTGGCCACTTGATGTGAAGAACTGATTCTCTGGAAAAGACCCAGTGCTGGGAAAGATTGACAGCAGGAGGAGAAGGGGACCACAGAGGATAAGATGGTTGGGTGGCATCACCGACTTGATGGACATGAATTTAAGCAAGCTCCCGGAGTTGGTGATGGACAGGGAAGCCTAGGGTGCTGCAGCCCATGGGGTCACAAAGAGTTGGACACAACTGAGCTGACTGATCTTTCTACCTGTCTCTCTCCTTTAATTACTTCAAGTCTTCATGCAATTTTACCTTTCAATGTAATTTCCTCTGACCATTAAATATAAAATTGTAAACTAATCCTATTCATGACACTCATCTACTTTATCTCTCTCTATAGCACTTATCTTCTAATATAATAATTTACTTACTTTAAAAGAAAAACATTATGCATTTCTTATAACAATACAAATCATATAAAGAAAATAATGTTTTAATCTGTTTTACTCAGCTGTATCCTCAAAGTACATAGAATAATTCCTGGCACATACTATTAATAAATGATCAAAAAATAATTGGTAAATTAATAAGACCAAATTTAAGCCTCTAAAAAGGTTATCTACAGAATCCCAAGTCTGAATTCCCTGTGAACATATGTGTAACAATACTTTGCCTAAACTGAATTTATATTAATAGATAAATAATTCTAAATTAGTTTTTAAAAAAATAAAAATAAAAACAAATAAATTAGTTTTAATTTGAAGCACAAAAAGATAATGAAAATTTGGGTGGTAGTTTTGTATATTACATTATTCTCTATATAATTGAGCCTGCACTGTATTGATGAATAAGCATCATGGATAAGCATCACAACCTACAATGCAAAATAATTTTTGAGGGATACTTAGCAATGTTGCAGCCTTCTTGGTAAAAATTATTTTTAATTAACATGTGTTAAGGAATGGTTGGGAAGTTAAGTAAAGAGACCCCCAAGTGACTGCAATAAAAACTAGACAGATACTGCAAAAAAGTCTTCTGATTTAAAGTTTGTCTCCTAGAATGATATACCAAAAAAATCTCTAGCATCTCAGCATCTGAGTTTTCTGTGTATATACATCAAGAGTGAAAGTTCCTTTCTGAATTTAAATCTAGCCATCATTTCAATTCTATGCCTGTAGAAATGATCCACTAGGAACTCAACAATTTGTCATTTAGACTTTGGAAGGGAGCTCTATTCTATTTCATCATGCAGAAGTGTACATTTTTGCTATCAAAACAGAGAATTTATGGCTCACCCACTTTGACACCACACAAAGGCACAAGAGTCATATCCCCATTCAATTCACCATTATGAAAGCTATGATGAAGTCTTGGAATCTTACCTGTTGGTTGAGTTCTTTTTTGATAGATTCGGATGCCTCTAGCATTTTCCATTTTAATTAATGAATGAATATCACTACCATTAAATCGGTTTATCCTTATGATGTTGAAGTTATCAGAATCAGTTGCATATAAGTAGTCTTCAAACACAGTTATACCATACAGATGTTTGACCTATTAAAAGGTGCAAAAATAACTATGCTTTTTTAATTATGTTACTTTCAAATTGAAAGAAAAAAAAATGCTTTTGCTACTGTGGAAATTCCCCACAGTAGGAGAGTCATGAGCATATTATCATTTGTTTTCTCTCAAAGAATTCAACATTTCACTGCTATAACATTTTCCTATAAATACAGTACCTTATGTAGGACAAGATAAAGAAGTTTCAAATGTATGGAAGAGAATTATATTCATGTTTCATTCAGTTCAGTTCAGTCACTCAGTCCTTTGCAATCCCATGGACTGCAGCATACCAGACTTCTCTGTCAATTAACAACTCCCGGAGCTTACTCAAACTCATGTCCCTCTAGCTGGTGATGCCATCCAACCATCTCATCCTCTATCGTCCCCTTCACCTCCCACCTTCAATCTTTCCCAGCATCAGGGTCTCTTCAAACGATTCATTTCTTCACATCAGGTGGCGAAAGTATTGGAGTTTCAGCTTCAGCATCAGTCCTTCCAATGAATATTCAGGACTGATCTCCTTTAGGATGGACTGGTTAGATTTCCTTGCAGTTCAATGGACTCTCAAGAGTCTTCTACAACACCACAGTTCAAAAGCATCAATTCTTTGGTGCTCAGCTTTCTTTATAGTCCAACTCTCACATCCATACATGACTACTGGAAAAACCACAGCTTTGATTGGATGGACCTTTTTAGCAAAGTAACATCTCTGCTTTTTAATATGCTGTATAGGTTGGTCATAACTTTTCTTCCAAGGAGCAAGCATCTTTTAATTTCATGGTTGCAGTCACCATCTACAGTTATTTGGGAGCCATAAAAATAGTCTCTCACTGTTTCCATTGTTTCCCCATCTATTTGCCATTAAGTGATGGGACCAGATGCCATGATCTTAGTTTTCTGAATGTTGAATTTTAAGCCAACTTTTCACTCTCCTCTTTCACCTTCATCAAGAGGCTCTTTAGCTCTTTTTCACTTTCTGCCATAAGGGTGGTATTATCTGCATATGTGAGGTATTGATATTTCTCTCCACAATCCTGATTCCAGCTTGTGCTTAATTCATTCATTCAGTATGGCATTTCTCATGATGTACTCTGCATATAAGTTAAATAAGCAGGGTAACAATAAACAGCCTTGAAATACTCCTTTTCCTATTTGAAACCAGTCTGTCGTTCCACGTCCAGTTCTAACTGTTGCTTTCTGACTTGCATACAGATTTTGAGCACTGCTTTGCTAGCATGTGAGATGAGTGCCATTGTGCGGTAGTTTGAACATTCTTTGGCATTGCCTTTCTTTGGAATTGGAATGAAAACTAACCTCCAGTCCTGTGGCCACTGCAGAGTTTTACAAATTTGTTGGCATACTTAATGAAGCACTTTCACAACATCATCTTTTAAGATTTGAAATAGCTCAACTGGAATTCCATCACCTCCAGCAGTTTTGTTCATAGTGATGCTTCCTAAGGCCCACTAAACTTTGCATTCCAGAATGTCTGGCTCTAGGCGATTAATCACACCATCATGATTATCTGGGTAATGAAGATCTTTTTTGTATAGTTCTTCTGTGTATTCTTGTCATGTCTTCTTAATATCTTCTGTTAGGTGCATACAATTTCTGTCCTTCATTGAGCCCATCTTTATATGAAATGTTCCTTTGGTATATTTAATTATCTTATAGAGATCTCTAGTCTTTCCCATTCTATTATTTTCCCATCCCATTCTATTAGTTTCCCATTCTATTCTAATAGTTTTCCTCTATTTCTTTGTACTGATCACTGAAGATGGCTTTCTTATCGCTCCTTGCTATTCTTTAGAACAGGCATTCAGATGGGTTTATCTTTCCTTTTCTCCTTCGCCTTTCACTTTGCTTCTTTTCACAGCTGTTTGTAAGACCTCCTCTGACAACCATTTTGCCTTTTTGCATTTCTTTTTCCTGGGGATAGTATTGATCATTGCCTCCTGTACAATGTAATGAACCTCTGTCCACAGTTCTTTAGGCACTCTGTCTATCAGATCTAATCCCTTGAATCTATTTTCCACTTCCACTGTATAATTGTAAAGGATTTGATTTAGGTCATATCTAAATAGTCTAGTAGTTTTCTCTACTTTCTTCAATTTAAGTCTGAATTTGGCAATAAGGATTTAATGATCTGAGCCACAGTCAGCTCCTGGTCTGGTTTTTGCTGACTGTATAGAGCTTCTCCATCTTTGGCTGCAAAGACTATAATCAATCTGATTTCGGTGTTGACCATCTGGTGATGTCCATGTGTAGAGTCTTCTCTTGTGCTGTTGGAAGAGGGTGTTTGCTATGACCAGTACATTCTCTTAACAGAACTCTATTAGCCTTTGCCCTGCTTCATTCTGTACTCCAAGGCCAAATTTGCCTGTTACTCCAGGTATTTCTTGACTTCCTATTTTGCATTCCAATTCTTTATAATTTTGAAAAGGACATCTTTTGGGGGTATTAGTTCTAGAAGGTCTTGTAGGTCTTCACAGAACCATTCCACTTCAGCTTCTTCAGCCCATCAACAGAAAATCGGATTAAATATTTACTTAGCATGGCCCCACCTATCAGAACAAGACCCAGTTTCCCCTCAGTCTGTCTCTCTCATCAGAAAGGTTCCATAAGCCTCTTATACTTATCCATAATAGGGCAGACAGAATGAAAACCACAATCACAGAAAACTAAACAATCTGATCGCATGGACCATAGCCTTGTTTAACTCAGTGAAACCATGAACCATGCT
This sequence comes from Antilocapra americana, assembly GCA_007570785.1. Classification (NCBI taxonomy): domain Eukaryota; kingdom Metazoa; phylum Chordata; class Mammalia; order Artiodactyla; family Antilocapridae; genus Antilocapra; species Antilocapra americana. The sequence continues at coordinate 17,847,162 of ML660200.1, forward strand.
GTGTAGGGACACCCAAGATGGATGGGTCATGGTGGAGAATTCTGGCAAATATGATTTCCTGGAGAAGAGAATGGCAAGCCATTTCAGTATATTCAGTAGCTATTTTTCAAAGGCTAGTGAGAATTGAACTTTCAAGCATATTCAATAATATGCTTATAGAAACTATTACATAAAATTTGAGATATTTTTGTGGGCCACTTTTTTATACAATCATGGATATACAGAATATATAAAATCTTGGTTTTGCCTATGAAAGGACTGATGAGAAAGCACCTTTGAAAATCTCATTTAAAAAAAAAATACAGGTTACACTATTATTCCCAGCATGGAAATTAATAAACAATGAAATCATATATTTGGAATAATTATAAATAATATGTCAGAATCTCTACTAAGAAATTGCATTCTTACTAAAGCCTATTTATAATAAACATGAAACTCTCTGATATGAGAATAACAGTGTTTACTGTTCTCCATGGCATTTCATAGTTAACAGCATAACTTCCCTACTTGGCAGATGTCTTAGGGATTATGGGTAAGAATAGACTTCTTGAATTGATGGAAAACTTCCAGTAAAGCAAAGGAAGAATGAGTATGCTGATTTTCTCATACAACAGGGCATATGCTAGGTGCAAGGCCTTTGGGCATTCCTTGCATTATACTTAATATAAAATGGTTCTGGACCAGGGTATGGTAGATCTGTCAGTTGATTTGCTGTAGAGATTTTGATGAAAAAGCATTTGTCAGTATTCTTTGGCACTATATTGCACTTTTAGTCCACTTTTTAGTATAGACTTTTAGTTAAGAGAATTTGAGTAGTTATGTTCTTAGGACATCTTGCCAGTTCATTTGATTTGCTATCTTCCTAGATTACATGACTCTTCATTATAATTTCTGATCCACTCATGTAAGATGTTGACTAAAAGAAGACTGGTTTTTCATATTGTTTTTGGACATATTTCAATTTTTCATGTCTAGGCAACAAATGAAAGAATATGAATTAAGGGGGAGAATCATTCTATGTTAAAACTTCAATAATCACTTTTTATGTTAGTGTTAGTCCCCGGTAAGTGTCATAAGGTCCCCAGTAAGTGTCATATGAGGGCTTCCTTCAGAGCTCAGTTGGTAAATCATCTACCTGCAATGCAGGAGACCCAGATTTGATTCCTGGGTTGAGAAGATCCCCTGGAGAAGGAAATGGCAACCCACTGCAGTATTCTTGCCTGGAGAATCCTATGGCCAGAGACAAGCCTGGTGTGCTATAGTCCATGGGGTCGCAAGAGTTGGACATGACTTAGCTACTAAACCAAGTGTCATAAATGAAGGAATGTGTGTATTTATCAATAATATTTTCTGCATAACTTACAACATATAATATATATATATATATATAATAAAATATTATAAAAATATAATAAAATATATATATATATATATATATATAACACAATTTTGATTTGGGCAATATTTTTTTCCTATAAAAATTATAAGCAAGCTAAAGTCTTCCATTAATTTCCATTTATTTTATGCATGCTTTGTTCAAAGTGTGGAACCAGCCATCTGGAGGTGTGAAGTCATGGCATACCCACATTGCTGTCTACTTGGGTGCCAATCCACAGTCCAGGAGAGAAAGTATGACTATGGAGGTGGTAATTGATGAGGGTAGAAAACATGTTGTTAAGATAAAGATCAAATTTTACTCTCTGCCTCCCTGCTTGCCTTCAGAAGGATTTATTTACCATTAAGTACCTACAGTGTTACTCCGCTTACTATCCCCAACAGAGGTGGGAGGAACTCAGTGTGGTATACAGGCCATTCTGATTACAGGACAAATTCTTACAAAATTTTATCTATGTTGGAATGCTTAGTGTCAGACTAAACATATGTTTAGGGAACCAGCAAAACACAAGCAATAGAAATGGGGAAAAAAGACTTCGGACAATAAAAAAAGAAAGAAAAAACTTTTAAAAGTAGCCATGGGGAAGATCATTTGAATTCCTCATCCTGTTTCATGGTAGGAAATTTCAATTACATATACAACAAAGAAGGTACATCATAATCATTTCAGAGACTAGGTTCTCTAAGATCATAACTAAAGATGGTCAAATAAATCAAGATTTTGAGGGCAGTCAAAGGTGAGAGAAAAATAAGTGGCCTTACTTCTAATACTGGACACATTTTTTTAGACACCTAGATCAGATTAGTTCATTTGTTTATCTGCCAAGGAGGTGAAAATATTTCATTGTTAAATGCTGGTTATAAAGGAAAAGTAACTTTACATGAAAATTACATAGTATTTGTACCTTGTGTTATAGAAGAAAGTAGAGAAAGCCACTTACTGCAGTTCTATAGAATGAGAATTTCACATGAAGTTAGTAAGATCAGTGTGATAAAATTGAATTTCAAAAGCATTCTAGTGAATAAAACATCTCCACTTAGAGATCTTCTTCAGTTGTTAACTGAATGTTATCTACAAAATCTTGTAATTCAGCAAAGCAAAAAAACACAGATGAGAAAAAATTTGACCTTGGTGCCTTTCACAAAATTCTTATTTTGGGAAGTAAATACTTAATCACATCAGAAGGCAAAATATAATCCAACATATTAAAATAATAATAACACTTCTGCGAGCCAGCATTTGCATTATTAGCATATATATATATCTTCAATGACACATAGGACAAATTGATAGTTCAGGTTTTACAAATGAAATACTTAAATTAGTGTTTAGTAAGTAGGTCATAACATCTATCCTATTCTAATACTTTTCTTTCTTACTAGTGTAGCATTTCTGGTTGTGTTTGCTGTTTTTGATTTATTTCTGTTGGTTTTTGTTTTGTATGCTGTTTTTGTTTTTTAATAGAGGGAAGGAGGGAGAGCAAGTCCTCCCCATCATGTATTATGGAGTGCACTGTGAAAAGAACATTCTCCCATATAGCAAACACATCACAGTTTTTATGACCCACTGCAGCTTGACTTCATAAGAAATTTTCAACACTGCAATTTTCAGTCTTCTTCCTAGTATGAGACCATTCATTTTATTACCTTAGCTGCATTTTCCAACCAAACTGTACTTACTTGTCTGCCTTGGATGATAGTATGTCTGTTTTTTCCTTGATAGTCCACTACTTCCACATAGTCCAAGTAAAGATCTACCCAATAAACCCATTTGTTGACTAGGTCTAGTGCCAGTGCAGCTGGCTGCTCTGTCTTGGAATCAATTATCCTTGTTCTGTTCATCCCATCCATGTCACATCGCTCCACTTTGGCCACATTCCCATAGTCGGTAAAGAAAAGTTTTCTGTTGAAAGAAAACTAAATGTTAAAGTGGAAGGGGGGCAGCATATTCAATAGAACCATCTGTAAAACACAGAACTTTTCCTTCTAATTTATTTCAGTGGTTACATCTGTTAGCTTCCCATAACCATTTCCATATAATATCACTCATAAACAAGGAAATCTGCTAATGAATATTGCAGGGCATAAGGGAGCAGGTTAACTAACAACTGTAATATTTTCCCAAAACAAATGATTATGGTGGGTTTATTTTTATATTAGGGGAAATGTTTCTTTAAGCTTCATAGAGCTGGTACACATATACCACAAGAGATCTGTATAGCCCATTTGGAATAAGCTTCAGAAGTGAGCCAAGTAACCAGGCCAGGGCATGTGAGCTATCAGGCTTTATCTTCAACCTGCTTTTCAATTGCCTGGTAATATCTGTCTCCTATAAAAGTTATTATGTGGAGCTCAATGATGCTATGAGTAGTAGAGTATAGCAAACCTGCAATGGAATTAAGCAGATGGAAAAGCAAATGTGCCATTCATAGCAATGAAAATAAATAATCACCCCCAAACCAATCCCAAATTATCCCAAATAGCCCCAATTGACAAAATTTAATAAAGACAATGCAGGCCATTTCCTTTCATTTTCTCTTTATATATTTTAAAGAAAAGGCTGAAAAGCAATGCTGATCTCTGAGACAAGAAATCTTCCTATGAAGTGCTAACAGCATGTGTCAAAGGTTTAAACACCTCCTACACCTCAGTGTCTAATATTTGATTAGTATTCACTATGTTTAGTAAACAGAAATCAATTTCAATTAACCTGACAATATTTTAACAAGATTATCTACTCATGAGAGTAAATTATGTTTGTAAATGGAGGACCATCTTACCTTCATTTAAAAACCATCTCCAGAATAATCTAATTTCCAGTGACTGAGCAATATTAAGATTACCTAGAGTATAGAATATTCGATTTTGTAAACTTGGTGAATTAGTTTTTAGTTACCTGTCTCAGCACTGTTGCATCATCTCACAGTATGGGGTATCTTTTAATACTAAGGAATATTATTAAGGCTTTAATTTAGCTCTTTTGCTATGGGAAGCTGTGACTAATTTTTAAACCTTAATGCATGTGTAGTATGAGCCAGATTTTATTATGAGTATATATTCCCCCAAATATTTTGAAAGATACATTTATCACAATAATTTAAAAAATAAAGTTTCACCCTAATTTCTCATTAAAAAAACTATCATAATAAGTTAAAAAATGTTTTTCAAGTGACATTCCATTCGAGTGAAGAGATTTCTATTCCAGTGAAGAAGAAATAAAGGAGAATATGGTACATTTTATTGTCATGCTAAATACTCAAACTTCTACTCCTATGATAGCTCATTAGTTACCTTCCTTCCTCCATTTTTCCCTCTCTCTCATCTTTATCACAATCTCTCCCTGCTTCCATCTTCTCTTTCTTTACTTCTTAATCAATTTGTTTATGGTCATCTCAAGTTAAGTTACCATTAAGATTACCAGTTTACCTCTTCTTTACTCTAGAACACTGTCCACTGTTCTTATAAAAACTCTCTTTCTCACCTCATACCAAAATGCCTGTCATTTTATAGTTTTCTTTTCCAATTGGTCCATTTCACAGACCAGATAGATGCTGGTGTGCAGGCAGATCGGCTTTGGCACAGAGAATCGGAGGCTCTGGCCCACTGTGTTTAGCATGTTGTATATAGACTATTGGAGAAGGCGATGGCGCCCCACTCCAGCACTCTTGCCTGGAAAATCCCATGGACAGAGGAGCCTGGTAAGTTGCAGTTCATGGGGTCGCGAAGAATCCGACACGACTTAGCGACTTCACTTTCAATTTTCACTTTCATGCATTGGAGAAGGAAATGGCAACCCACTCCAGTTCTTGCCTGGGGAATTCCAGGGACGGAGGAGCCGTCTATGGGGTCGCACAGAGTCGGACACGACTGGAGCGACTTAACTGCAGCAGCAGCATATAGACTATGTATAGTGACATGAAGAAGGGGATTCCAACTACCAACATGAGGCTGAATAGGAAAGATGAGTCTCGGAGATTAGAACTTCTCTCAAGTCACCCTGAGGTGACTTAATTAGATGTGATCCTAAAAAGACAGAAAGAGTGCAAAGACAAGAAGCCTGGAGGCATATTTTTGAAGAAAGAAGACCAAAAAAGATTGGAGGTTATGATCAAAGACACAGACTCTTCTAGAAGCCTAAGGGAGAAAAGTTCCCTGATAAAGAATCAGAGTGGCTGGCTGGGTCAGTCACTTCACAAAGTAAAAAAAGATTAAAAAAAAAAAAAAGTACATACATACATACATATATACACACACACACACACACACACACACACACACACACACACACACACACACACAAATCAAGAAGATGTCATTGAGTTTGGTATTTGTTAGAATACTAGTGATTTTTGGAACTTCTGTCTGAAAAAAAAAAAAAGTTTAGTTACAAAGGAAAAGTGAACCTGATGATAATAAAGGAGGTTGGGAAAATGTAAATAATTTGTTCAAGAAGATTTTCAGTGATACTAACCTATTATTGAAGGGATGATTCAAGTGATTCTTATCTTAATTGCAGAACATAATAAAACTGGTTGAGGCAACTCTGAATAAGCTTAAGAAAAGTATGAAAGAAAAGTATAAATATATGATTCATCAAAATTTTGCTGTCTTAATAAAAATGTAAAACCAAAAGAACAGGAGGACTTTGGGTATGGGAAATAGCATTGAGTTAGAAGAAACAGTGAAGGATTTGTCATTGTACTTCCAGCACAAAGCAGAACAGTATTGAGTGGTGATATAAAACAAGGTATTTTCATCAAGTTAAACTTCCCTGCATTTGAGAATACTGACTATCATAAGCTCAGTTCACTTATAATTGAAATGCAAGAAATGAAAGTGTTCTCCAGGATAGCAGCATTAAAAACATAAATCTCTAAGCAATAAATATCCATACTCACATGATTATGATTACCATTATGACTGTAGATGTTTCTTTGCTTGTTTAAATACAATTTAATTTTAGTTTAAAATTATCTTCTACTGTTACAGAGAAAAGATTCACTCCCAAAGCATTGTTTAATTGATGTATGACTATTATAATTATAAACAGAAGCTATAGTTTTAATTGTCTGAAACATAACTAAATTTCATTCATGATAAAGTATAGCTAGAGTTTGCTAAAATCACTCTTTTCTTTCTTATAAAGAATGAATCCCATTATCTCACTGATCTTAATAAATGCTTGTGAGATAGAAAGGTCAGATTATTTCTATTTTACAGATGAAATAGATTCCAAGTCCACATGGACAGCTTTTCAGAGCCACAACACACATATTTTTCTTGCCTTTTATTTTTAATGCATTATTTTGAAATAATTTCAAACTTACAGGAAAGTTGTAAGGAATGTAGAATAAATGTGTATACCTTTCAACTAGATTCACCAGTTTTTCAATTTTTGTTCCTCTGAACATTTTTAGTACCATCTGAATCATTTGACACTAAATTGCAGAAATGATGACCCTCCCCAACTAATATTCAGTGTGTATCTCCTAAGTACCAGGACATTCTCTTTTGTAACCAAAGTACTTCTAACAAAATTGATGCATTTAACACCGCTATATGTAGATTCTATTCAAATATAGCCTGCTGAGTAATAATATTCTATACAGTAAAAATTTCTTTTATTCTACAATTTAGAATCCAATCCAAAATCATGTATTTCATTTAGTTGTCTTTGCTCTCTAGACTGCTTTAATTTTGAATAGCTATTTAGCCTTGCATTGTTTTTTGTTATTCTGAAGTGTAAACATGAGTTGTTTAAAGAATATCTCTACTTTTTTAAAAATTTTTATGTGGACCATTTTTAAAGTATTTATTGAATTTATTAAAATACTGCTTCTGTTTTATGGTTTGGTTTTTTGGGGCTAAGACATGGGGATCTTAGCCCCTCAACCAGGGATCCAACACACATCCCCTGCACTGGAAAGCAAAGTCTTAACCACTTGACCACCACAGAAATCTCCAATATCCCTATCTTGAGTTTGCCTAATTCTTCTCATAATTAGATTACTTTATGCTTTTTTAACTGAAAGGTAGTAGCTTTATACGTTATTATTTATGCCTCTGGGTTTAGAAATCAATGGTAAGCCTATGCTCTATTCAAGAAATTCCCTAAAATGAAGCACAGATGGTGGTTTGAAATCTCCTTTATCCCATCTTATTCAGAAAGTTATGACCAACCTAGGTAGCATATTTAAAAGCAGAGACATTACTTTGCCAACAAAGGTTCATCTAGTCAAGGCTATGATTTTTCCAGTATTCATGTATGGATGTGAGAGTTGGACTGCAAAGAAAGCTGAGCACAGAAGAATTGATGCTTTTGAACTGTGGTGTTGGAGAAGACTCTTGAGAGTCCTTTGGACTAAGAAGATCCAACAAGTCCATCCTAAGGAGATCAGTCCTGGGTGTTCATTGGAAGGACTGATGTTGAAGCTGAAACTCCAATACTTTGGCCACCTCATGGGAAGAGTTGACTCATTGGAAAAGACCCTAATGCTGGGAAGGATTGGAGGCAGGAGAAGGGGACAACAGAGGGTGAGATGGCTGGATGGCATCACTGACTCGATGGACATGGGTTTGGGTGGACTCCGGAGTTGGTGATGGACAGGGAGGCCTGGCGTGCTGCAATGCATGGGATTGCAAAGAGTCGACAGGACTGAGCAACTGAACTGAACTGAACACTTAACTCTTTGTTTCCCAAGGTTTTAAGTCATCCTTTCAGCATCTCCTCTCACAAGAACCGAGAAGCATCCCCTGCTGCTTCTAGTACAGCCAAGGAGCTGCCTGTATTGCAGTCTGCATATCAAACTCATGGTGGCTGATAGAGACTATTCCCAAATTTTTCTATACCCCATTCTCTTGGGATTACAATAATGACATTTCCTATTTCCCTGTTCCTTCCTATAGTACCAATTATTTTTTTATTCTCTAGAAAGTAGAGGAAATTAAATTGAGATTTCTGTTCTCTAGTTCTTAACTTCCTTTTTGAATGCCATTCGATTCAATTCACACTAACACAAAAATTAAAGTGAAACAACATCCCAACTACTGTCTCTAATGTATGCTTAACTATTAGTTCATAAAGGAAAGGAAAATTTCTTTCAAGCTTTTAATTATTCATCCAACTCCTGAATTGTAATTTGACAGCTGGAGTAAATAGGAGTTTGTCATACTGGCTTCCTTATCTCACTTCATATGGAAACTGATTTTATCTGACGTCCTTATTGATTACATGGCTAGCCCTGTCTTACTATAGACATATAAGTATTTTATACAATTGGGGACAGTAAGAAACTTTGAGTATCGTTGGTAAACTTGCCTGACATAAATCAAAAGTCACAAAGGGAGCACTGACCAACAGTGACAGAGCACTGTGCTTACAGAGTCATGGCCCTAATCATCCTTTTGTTTTAAAGCAAAGCAATTGTTATAGATACTGATGTCTTAAAACATGTGCTTTTTTTTTTTTCTGCTTTAACTGATAAAAATAAGGCTTACTTTTCCAAGTGATATCTGTTTTAAATGATTCTTCCATATTTTTGAACTTTGTCCAAAATGACAAAGGGGAATTTAAACCTACCAGAGTCCTATCTACATCTTTTTTTTTTTTTTTAATAAAGCTGCAACCTTTCCTTAAATATTCTTTCATTCATTTATTCATTTGGCTGTGCTCAATCTTAGTTGTAGCATGTGGAAACTAGTTCCCTGACCAGGGATCAAGCCTGGCACCCTGCATTGGGAGCACAGGGTCTTAGCCACTGGACCACCAGGGAAGGCTCCTTCCATATTCTTTAACTATGTAGTCAACTCTGGCTTTGTGTCATCATTCTTACCGCCAGCTTTTGGTTATAGCTTAATGATGGAATTTAGAAATTTTCAGAGTTCTCACAAAGTAATTACCTATCATTCATTTAACTGTTTAAAAATGAGGCTATACAACAAGATTTAGGTCAAGAAATAAATAAGAAGGGAATGAGGCATAAAACTCGAAAGCTATATATTGCTAAAAAGAAAAAAAAAATCATCATTCTGATAAGGGCCTAACACACTTTCCATGTTTTTAATCAGGTGTTAGAGAACTTCATATCTTCACATTTTAGGAAAAATGTATGTATTTTTCTTAACAAAAAGTACATTAGAAACATTAGTTTTTTATCTTGTTTTAAAAATAACTATGTTATCCAAAAAGCATCAATATTAATACTTTATTTTTCTTCCATTGTGTTTATAGAAATTGAACAAGAAAGTTATTTTCTACTTTATATGGAGTAATTAAAGTATACTCTGAATTAAAGTCAAAATATTAAATATTTAGCATTGTAATTCTAAAATGCAATTGTGAATATTAAAGAATAATGAGTCTTTAGAGTAACAGGTTTAAATTCAATTTCTATTAGCTCCTACTACTTAAGGGATGTGGAAGATTCATAAACTATTTTCTCTGTCTAGCCAAGATTGTTCAAGACAGTGATTTATTGATTTTTACTTGGTTGGGGTTTTTGCTTTCATTGTTTGAAAAATCTCTCTTGAATTTGGTTTTCAGTTCAATATATAAACACACAGAAATTAAACTTGACATACTGGTTCCTGCTCTCAGCTGGCTACTCTATATTCTGGAAACATTCCCACTAATAATTCTGTTGGAAATGTTAATGAATTAGATATATCAGTCAACATGGCTTACTCAATCAACATCCTCATTTACTTGAATCTGCCCCACTCAGTTAGTGTTCCTGAGAGTGGCATCCCTATGTGGCAATACTATCCCTTCCCCATCCCCCCACCACCTTGGAGACATTTGATGCAAGCAAAATAAAATTATAGGCTAAGCTGAATCACTCAGACCCTTTCTCTCATGAATTCATACCAAACAGTGTGGAGCTCACCTAATGGGCAGCTGTGCCAACAAGGGTGGAGGGTTGGGTGGGGTGGTATGCAGAGAGCATGTGCATAGATATAGAGAAGTCATGAGATAGAAACAGGATGGAAGGAGCCATGCAGTCTTTGGGCAAGAAATTCTCTAGGAGTCTTTTAATTTCCTGTCCTCAGGTAAGTAAACACACGGGAGATATCATAGCCTCTTGGTGATCTGTACACATTTGAGTGGCTTTGGTGGGGGGTTTCTGTACTTGGAAGTTAATGTGCCATAAGTAAAACACTACATTGTTTAATGTCTTATATTAAAGATTCAGAAAACTCTTGTACTAAAGATTCTGAGCAATCAACACTTACACTGCCTTAGGAAAAATATATTGAGATGCCAACTCTACATAAAGGAATCATTTTATAATGTTCACATGTAGCCCTCATGTAACCACAACATGGCATAAATATATATAGATATATAAATAGAAAGCACCTGAATTTTTTCTGAAATCTCCCATGAAAACAGAAAAGAAAGATATTAATAATGGATAATAATTTTTTAATAATGTTTCATTTTTTTAAAACTCAATATATTACTCAGAACATATCAACAGATTTTCAAATGTTCTTCCCAATTCTGAGCTCTCTAAACACTTTCACAAAGTCGAATATGAACTCTATCAATCTCCATCCTGTCCTAACCCTGCCTCTAACTCATTTTTTTTTATTTCAAGCAAATTTATCTTTTAAGCTTTTATTCCCATTTGTTTTTCATCTTTCCATATTCTGAGAGCTAGAAGCTTATTCAGCAAGTAATAAGCTTGCCACTATAGAAAGAAAAAAAATGTAAAGTAAAAAGATTTGCACATTATTATTATTACTGTTTGTGTTTAGTCATTCAATCATCTTTGACTCTTTTGCAACTCCAGTGGGATTCTGCAGTCAAGATTACTGGACTGGGTTGCCATTTCCTCCTCCAGGGGATCTTCCCAATGCAAGAATCAAACCATATATCTGTGTCTCATGTGTTGCAGTCAGATTCTTTACCACTGAGCCACCAGGGAAGCCCCCATTATTATTTCTTTTTATCTTTATCACATAGCTATTTCATCAACGTTTAACATAAATTGGGACACAATGGGATAAATAATTAGCCCTATTTCCCTGGATTGGTGTTGCCTGACACTTGGTTTACGTTTACTCATTCATGTCTACCACCCACACACGACACTTAAACTGGAACTACCACATCTAATCACCGAAAAGATAATGATGTACTTGGCCAACATTTTGACTTTCAGGCAGCCATTTTTCTCAAGCTGTAATTGAAACCTTATAAACCCATCTATATTCCAGATGTAAGTTTTCAATATCCTCACCCTTATTGACACAGGTCACTGCCTAAAGTACAGGGCAGCGTAACATCTGTCCACAGATACAACCTCCTCTCTTCCTACCAAACACTTTTGACCTGCCCTCTGAATCTCCTACTCTATGATCACAAACTCCCCAATATCCTAAGATTAAAGTTTAAATGTTAATTCCACCTTTTTGCTTTTACTGAAATTTAGCATCTCTTGAGCTCATTCTTTACCAACAGTCACAGAAAATCTAGGCTTCTTATAAGAACCTCAGGAGTAGATATAAAATCAGTGCCTCCTCGAATACTAATTCCAGAATACTATTCTCTTCTTGTCTTGTAACATCTCATGTTTTCTCGAGAGTCTCATTAATAGACTGTATCAATGACAGCACCCATTCTCAAGGCAAATTATGTGTTATAAAATCCTCCTACAACTGTTGATAACAATCAGAATAAAAATTCATATTCTCAACATTGCCCCAAACAGTCAGATAATTTAATCTCTACCTATCTCTCCAGCTGTGTATGGAGATACATTTTCTCAGTTTTAATACCTACATCTAATAGTATTCTTCTATAGAATTCAAATAACTTGGCCATATTTCAGTTCATTAAACAATCTACACAATTTCTTCCTTTCTCCACTTCACATGTCCTGTCCCTAAGTCTGGAAAGTAATTCTACCACACTATTCCAAAATTGATTTTAGCTTTCAACTTAAATGTCAGTTTCTGTGAAAGACCTTTTCTGTTTTTCCAGTATCAGTTAGGTCTGCCTGATAAAATCTCATGACATTCTGTATTTTTATCACATCCTTTCTTATTTAATTGCATAAAACAGATGCACACAAACACACAGACACACATACATACAATGGTTAGTTTAAGATCTGTTTACTAAGTAGATTATAATCTCCAAGAGGAAAATGACTGTATCTGCTTTACTCAGCACTGTATACTTAATGACTGAACCATGTATCTCTCCATACTGTTTCTCTGTCTCTCTACATATATCTTTATAAACTATGAATTCACCCCCTCATAATAGAAAAGAACATCTAAAACTCAGACTTAAAAGCATGTTAAAAGGGCAAAAAGTATGGATAAGGTCATTGTAGGGTATGAAAATAATTTGGTTTTCCACATTATCCAGCGTAGCCCATTGGAATTTTTTGCTCCTAAATCATTAGCTAAAAATAAAATATTGGTTGGCCTCAGTTTTATTGCTTTGCCCTCTTTTTTACATAATTCTCTTTAGAGAACTTGTAGGGAGTAGTGATATTAGATCATGGTGAGATCTGGTATTCCTGTTTTCTGGCTTATTTTCATTTTTAATGACATCTCAATATTAATTTCTACATACTTGTAGATACCAGATTATAACAGCATTTACATGTATCTCTAAGGGGTTTAGACCATCTACTTCCAGAATATAGCAATGTTTTGTTTCTTTGTTTATTTTAAAGTAGGATATTTATATAATCAACATGAGTTTGAAGACTATACTGTCCCCTGTGAGGAAGACAGACTCAGTATGGTAGATAAGCATTAGCACAGGGGTAAATGGGAAAGAAGAGAGAAATTTCAAGGAGTATTTTGGGGTCTATATCAATAGGATTTGACAGTTAATTGGGTGAAAACAAGGGTGATTAGAGAGGAGCATTTTAGCTCTATAAATTTCACAAAATATATTTATGGAATATACTGAGCCTTCATATTTTTCTCAGGAAGTCTGCCAGGCATAAGATTGCAAGGTGTCATTGAATTTAATATGAGGAAAGGATTTTACAATTTGGACATATTACTTTCCATGACCAAGGGCAACACTATCTTAGGTCTTCTTCAAAGGTCAGAATATAGGATGTCAGTACTCAAAAGCTCATGCTCAATATACTTGATTCATGTGGAATAGTAGAATATTTGTAGTAATATATTGGATGTAAAAAGTTGTTCTTTGAAATATACAGAGATGTATAACTTAATTTCCACACTTACAGTGTCCTATTGGTTTATAAAGGCATTTTTCTGAGATGAAATAACACAGACGGCTGTCTCAGAAGCACCTAAGGTAAGTATCCATGAAGTTGTGGACCGCTGAACAAATCTGGTTCACTGCTATGCTAATTACCAGTTAGCTGAACTGTCAATTTCTATTTTAAATTCTTATTAACTGGAGGAAAAAGCAGCAAAGTGAAAATGAAACTTTAACTACAGCATAGTAATTTTTAATATATTATTTATTGTTTATACTTGTATGCATGTCTCAGTTTGCTCTTGGAATAAAATGTGTGAAAATATTGCAATGATGATAAAATCATACATAGATAAAACCACAATGTAGAAAAAATAAAGATTTCTTTGATATTCACTTTCCTAGCTGTGAAAAGCATATATATACTTGGAAAAATAAGGCAAACATCCTGTAAAGTAATAACTTCTTCATAAGTGACATTATTCAAATTCCTTGATTTAGTTTTAAGTTGAAATACAGGATCAAGTGTAGACTAAGTGTAGCTAAGACTGCAGAGGCTAAGGGAAGCTGATAAAGAGAAATGACTGTTCTTGTTCTGTTGGCAAAACAGAGGTGGTGGTGGTTTAGTCAGTAAGTTGTGTCCGACTCTTGTGATCCCATGGACTGTAGCTGCCAGGTTCTTCTGCCCATGGGATTTTCCAGGCAAGAATACTGGGGTGGTTTGACATTTCCTTCTCCAAGGGATCTTGCTGACTCAGAGATTGAACCTGGGTCTCCTGCATTGCAGGCAGATTCTTTACCAAATGAGCTATGAGGAAAGTGAAAGTGAAAGTCGCTCAGTCATGTCTGACTCTTTGTGACCCCACAGACTACACAGTCCATGGAATTCTCCAGGCCAGAATACTGGCCTTTCCCTTGGTGGCCTTTCTCTTCTCCAGGGGATCTTCTCAACCCAGGGATCAAACCCAGGTCTCCTGAATTGCAGGTGGATTTTTTACCAGTTGACACACAAGCGAAGCCCAAAGCTCCTGGCAAAACAAGGACTGTGATAATTGCTAGATGCGTCTAGACTAGGGTTTCTTGAACAGGATGACCTTGAGGGGCTGCATCCATAGCTAGTTTTGCAGGCTGTGCAAATTGACAAGTAGGCCAGCAGATATGTATTCCTACAGGTGTTTTTGGACAAAAAGTTAATACTCCCAAAAGTAAATATCCATGTTCTAAACAGTGATTCTCAAGTTTTATTGTACACAATAAGCATCTAAATATCTTGCTGAAATCTCCGTTTTCTACAATCACTGTGGTGGGAATTTGGGGAGTACTTCACAAAATTAAATATGCATGTAAAATCTCTTTCATCCAACAATATTTATTCCAGAAATTCATCTTGTAGATGAATCTTCACAAATAAGAGATAGTGCATGCACTAAGTTATGCACTATAACGTTATTAACAATTGCTAAATATTTTTAGTCAGCTTTCCTTCCCCATCCCTATTCATTATTTCTTCCCAGATATACTCATTTGGTATCTTCTGAGCTCAAGATTCTGGGAATACAATAGGGGATTCTAAGGTATCTAATCTCTACTTCTAGAGGGAATGGAGAACAAGATTACTGAAGATAAATATGCATTATAACTTACAAAGGAACACTCAGAGATGATCGGTTTGGGTAACTGCAAATTATTAATTGATAGAAGCAATGTCTACTAACAAATTTTTTTTAGTGTCATACTCAAAGAATTAAAATAGTAGGCTATTTAAGGGGCTTCCCAGATGGCTCAGCAGGTAAAGAAGCTGCCTGCAATGCAGGAGACAGGAAACTCAGGTTCAGTCCCCTGGAGAAGGAAATGGCAACCCACTTAAGTATTCTTGCCTGAAAATCCCCATGGACAGAGGAGCCTGGCAGCCTAGTCTAAAGGGTCACAAAGAGTCAGAAACAACTAAACAACTAAGCACAGCCACACAGGCTATTCAATCATGGTAATCTTTTCTCAATTTTAGTAACTTCTAACACGGAGGCCAATTAGTTTTTCAAAGAGAACAAATTATTTAAATTTTATATTAGAGAGTTTCCTATGTTATTGTCTGCTGCTCAAACTTCATGACATTTTTCTTCTAAATCGGTGACTATAATATTCAACTTTATATATCAATTTAACAAGTTAGAGTCTTCAGTTCAATCAAACAACAATTCGGCTGTTACTAAGAAGATGTTTTGTATATATAATTATCATCTAAGATTATCCTCAATAATTTGGATGGGCTTGATTTAATCAGTTGAAAAGTTTAAAAGCAGAACCAAATCTTCCCTGACGAAGAAATTTTAAATGTGGACTGTAGCATCAGCCCTTGTTCAAGACCTCCAGCCTGCCTTCCTGACTGTCTGCCCTAAGCATTTTCATCTAACTAGCTAGCACCCACACCCATATATGCCAATTCCTTAGGAAAAAAAAAACTACATTTTTATAAATCCTACTGATTTTTTTTTTCTGGTGGAACGTTAGAGATAGAGTATCCAAAAACTATTTAGGAGAATACTCCACCATTAAATATGAATTTAAAATACTTAATAGATATTAACTGTTAGACTAACTGGAAATTAGAGTATCAGTGAAGCAGATTTGTTCAGTAAACCAAATGGAGAAAACAGAGGTCCTGAGGACATATTTTAGAACCCTAAATCCTGCCATAGCAAAGGCAGCACCATTTGTTTATTCAGAAATCTGAGCCATTAAATTTCCTTTTTTATGCTTAAGCTGATTTGAATGGAGTTTTCTAACATTTATAACTGGAAAATTCTTATGTGATAAATATTCATAGTTAAGACAAATAATAACTGAAACACCAATCAAAACTACAGGAAAAAGAAAAGTCAAATATTCCACAGACAACAAATGTATTATGAAATTATTACTTAGGAAAGTTGGAAATTTTAAAAATATATATGCAACTACTATAAATTAATTTTATTTTATTTAAACAAAAGGAAAATTTATTTGAGTAATCAATGGCTTTTAGCAATACTCAGCAAATTCAGAAGTCTAAGATTACAATATGTATAATTTCCTCGATCAGTTCAGTTCAGTTCAGTTGCTCAGTCATGTTTGACTCTTTGCAATCCCATGGACTGCAGCACGTCAGGCCTCCCTGTCCATCACCAACTCCTAGAGTCTACTCAAACTCATGTCCATTGAGTCGGTGATGCCATCCAACCATCTCATCCTCTGTTATCCCCTTCTCCTCCTGCCTTCAATCGTTGCCAGCATCAGGGTCTTTTCCAATGAGTCAGCTCTTCGCATCAGGTGGCCGAAGTATTGGAGTTTCAGCTTCAACATCAGTCCTTCCAATGAACATTCTGGACTGATTTCCTTTAGGATGGACTGGTTGGATCTCCTTGCAATTCAAGGGACTTTCAGGAGTCTTCTCCAACACCACAGTTCAAAAGCATCAATTCTTTGGCACTCAGCTTTCTTTATAGTCCACCTCTCACATCCATACATGACTAATTTCCTCAGTAAAAGCTCCCAAACATTATTTTTCTTTGCACAGGAAACAGCACAAGTAGAATAACAAAGTTCATATTCCATTATGAATAAAAGCAATGAATTATTAGAAATAAACATAATCTCCATCTGCTAATCAAACTGTTTCATATATATATATGCAATACATATAGATAATCCATGAATTATGGTTCCACTTATGATTTCTTGACTATTCAATAGTATGATAGTGATAATCAGTGACTAGAAGCCACATAGTATCCCCACCTTATCCATGGTTTCATTTTGTAAGGTTTCAGCTACCAGAGTCATTTGTGGTTCAAAAATATTAAATGGAAAATTTCAGAAATAATTCATATGCTTTAAGTGATGAACCATTTTTAGTAGTGTAACAAAACCTCACAATGCTTTGCTCTGTCCCACTCGGGAGGTGAATCATCCCTTTGTCAGCACATCCATGCTGTGTATGCTCCCCACTCATCAGGACACTAAAAGGGTACATACAGGGCTCAGTACTATCCCCAGTTTTAGTCATTCACTTGGGATATTAGAATGTATCCTTTGTAGATAAGAGTGTGTGTGGGCGAGCGGGGGTGGGCAGGAGCCAATGTCTTCAAAATTTGAGTTTTAATCTTTACCTGGACTAGCAGTATGTGGTACTCTCAAATGATGCTGGGCACTGGCATTAGTCACAGCCCCCAGTCAATCACATGAGCACGAGAGGAAATGACCAAACACTTACAGCCATTCTGTACCCATCTAGCCTTTCTGTATTGCACTTTCCATACAGTGTTCAATAAATCACATAAGATACTTTGTGTTAGATGATTTTGCCCAACTGTAGGCTAATATAAGAGTTCAGAGACTGTTAAAGGTACGCTAGGCTAAGCTATGATGCTTGGTAGGACAGCAATATTAAACGCATTTCTAATGGATATTGTGAAATAACCCCATTATAAGTCCAGGAAGATCTGTATCCCCAAAAGTAAATTATCCCATAGCAGTTTTTACATAGTCACTATAATAGGGTTTTACATCTTTAGAAATTAAACTATGAGGTAAAAGTGTTTCCAAATACTTATTAAAGAAAGATGAAAGTTGTGCAGCTGAAAGAAAGTGATTCAGGGATCTAGTGGGCTAACTTAAGGTTTTATGACTTACTATCAAACTGACCAGTAATCAGGATATCCTAAATAAACTGTATTTTCCACCATGAACCTGGCCTTTGACATTGATACATTGATATTCTTTTGATTAGGAAACTTTAGTTTGGAATGTTTACTCAGTCCATGATTTTTTTTTCCCTTCTGTTTTCTTCAAGGAAGAAGTCCTTCCCCCACAAGATTTAGGTCCTAAAGGCCAATTTCCTTTACACTGTAGTCCTTCCTACCCCTGACTCCTTTCCCTGTTTTAGACCAGTGGTGGTTAGCTAGCCATTGGATATCCAAAAAAACTGGTTGTGAAATATTCAGGTTTTCTGATTTTAGTCTTAAAATATGACACAGGAAGCCCTTAGTGACTTCTGGCTTGAATGACAGATACATTCAGGGAAAAGGTTAGCTATGTTTAAGGAATGTATGAGTGCAACAGAAAAAGTCTGTCAGGAGAGGGGAGATAAATAGAGATAGCGACAAAGATAAAAGGTAGGGAGGAGAGAGAGACAGAGAAAAGTAATGAAGCAACTATAAAGAAAGAAGTGTTCTCTCTTTGCTCAAACATGACCTTAAACTCCTCATAGAGAATGTGAGAAGTGGCGTTCACAAACGCCACTTTCAAACTATTATGTTAAGTAGCGGGTCTGCTAACCAGAAATGAGTAATGGTTAACAAAGGTTTACTTCAAGTGATGCTATCAGAAAAATAAAATAAAGTTAAAATGCAGTGGTAAATTGGACCAAATAAAAATAAACTCCGAGTTAATGTTGTATTTGTACTACCCTAATGAAATTATCTTTTCTCCACCTTGAATAGTAGGATTACTAAATTATAAGACCTGAAGAGATAAAGTGCTTTTGCCCTGGATCATATACAGATAAGTAATTATAAGATTTGCTATAAAACTTCAGATCTCTTTGTTAATGGACATGAGTTGTACTCAATTTCCTCCCAGGTTTTCCAGTTCTTTTTTTTTTTTTTTTTGAGCTTAAAAAACTAAAACTCACATAGTTTATATTGTGTGAATTTTTAACTATCACTTATAAATATTAATATAAAAATGGCATTTAGACTTTTTACCTTGCTTTTCCAAATACAAGGCAAAAGCTTTAGGAAAAAACAATCAGTTGTCTCTATAGTATATAAAATAGTTTTGTCTGATAAACGAGTAACAGCAATAACAACTGTATTTTTGAGTTTCTACAGAGTATTTCGACCATTGAAATAACTGCAGGTAGAGCCCTAATGTGCTGAGAGACTGTGAAAGGTTAACTGATGAAAGTGCATTATTCATCACTTTTCCTATACTTGTAAATAAAGATAATAACCCTTGTAAGAAGGCTGGGACCTGGACCTTTCACTGCAGTGCTCTCACTTAGACAAATGTCTCCTAAGCAACAAAATACAAAGAAACTATATGTAAGGGACTAAAAATAACTGCATACATATACAGGTGGGGCAAATTATGAACAAGATACAAAAAGATAAAAAACCCCACACAGCACCATCAAGGGGGTGGGCAGATCACCTAAGCCACCCTTCCAACCTGAACCCTAGACCCATCCCTACCCTCATCCCATAAAAGGGGCCAATTATCCCTGCCTCAGTGAAGGAGCAAGAAAATGTGTTCCTTGTTTTTGCTCCCTCCTGCTGCAGTAGCAGCCTCAGTAAATATTAGCCTTTTCTGAATTTGTCTGACCGCTTATCAATTGCTATTGATTAAGGAGGTTAAGAACCTAGTCAGTAACATTTATATGTAAAATGTGTCAAATTGAGAGTGCAACAGACTCACAAGATTTTTTTTTAATATGAGCCTGTTATGTAACCATGCAAAGCCTGATGTTCTAAATTCCCATCATCTGAGGGCTTTTTCTTTTTCTATCTTCCCTTCCCTCTTCCTCTCTTCCTTCCTTTGACTATGTGGATCACAATAAACTGTGGAAAATTCTGGAAGAGATGGGAATACCAGACCACCTAACCTGTCTCTTGAGAAACGTGTAAGCAGGCAGGAAGCAACAGTTAGAACTGGACATGGAATAACAGACTGGTTCCAAATAGGAAAAGAAGTACATCAAGGCTGTATATTGTCACCCTGTTATTTAACTTATATGCAGAGTACATCATGAGAAATGCTGGGCTGGAAGAAGCATAAGCTGGAATCAAGATTGCCACGAGAAATGTCAATAACTTCAGATATGCAGACGACACCACCCTTATGGTAGAAAGTGAAGAGGAACTAAAAAACCTCTTGATGAAAGTAAAAGAGGTGAGTGAAAAACTTGGTTTAAAGCTCAACATTCAGTAAACTAAGATCATGGCATTTGGCCCCTGACTTCATGGCAAATAGATGGGGAAACAGTGGGAACAGTGTCAGACTTTATTTTTCTGGCCTCCAAAATCACTGCAGATGGTGACTGCAGCCATGAAATTAAAAGACGTTTACTCCTTGGAAGGAAAGTTATGATCAACCTCGACAGCATATTAAAAAGTAGAGACATTACTTTGCCAACAAAGTTACATCTAGTTAAGGCTATGGTTTTTCCAGTAGTCATGTATGGATGTGAGAGTTGGACTGTGAAGAAAGCTGAGCACTGAAGAATTGATGCTTTTGAGCTGTGGTGTTGCAGAAGACTCTTGAGAGTCCCTTGGATTGCAAGAAGGTCCAATCAGTCCATCCTAAAGGAGATCAGTCCTGGGTATTCATTGGAATGACTGATATTGAAGCTAAAACTCCAATACTTTGACCACCTGATGTGAAGAGCTGACTCATTGTAAAGACCCTGATGCTGGGAGGATAGGGGGCAGGAGGAAAATGGGACAACAGAGGATGAGGATGAGATGGCTGGATAGCATCACTGACTCAATGGACATGAGTTTGGGTAAATTCCAGGAGTTGGTGGCAGACAGGTAGGGCTGGCATGCTGCAGTTCATGGGATCGCAAGAAGTCGGAGAGACTGAGTGACTGAACTGAACTGAACTGTTCAATATATGGAAGAAATTCAACTGAAACAGTTTCCTCCTTCCACTGTTCCACAGTTCTTATTTCACATGATACTATTTCTTTTTAATTGAGGGTTTGTGAATAATGATAGAAAAAGTAAGCTGCTAAGAGGCACAATACGACTTCAATGGAATAAACGATTGTGGAGCCTCAGTAATGTGCAAACACAGTGCTAGGTATTGGTGGTAAAGTCAAAGAAAGGTCATCCATTTGCCATCAAGTTCTCATAATCCCACATATATGCCAGAAACTAGCTCTAAATTTCATAATGTTGAGAACTCTTTGAGAAAATATAAATGCATTTTTCAAATAAAGGGCCACCAATGGATATAATATAGCTAAGATTTTCATAAGGAATTTTGTGAAACTGTATATTTAAAACTACTTACCATTTTTGTCTGAATAAAGATCTGTTTAAGTAATGACAAAGTAAAAAGACAAAAACTTCTCCAGATGAAATGTGAAAAAGAAAAATCTCTATAGGACCCATACCAGAATAATTCTTATTCTACATTTGAGATAAATGGTTAAGAATGAAACAACTCATTAATATCTCCAAGTAAGCAAATCATACTAAGCTTTTACTAAAAATAGTAGTGAAATACTAAGCCAATATGCACAAACTGTAGGAAAATCTCAAGAACCTAGTCCCAGTATCCTTGCCTGGGAAATCCCATGGGCAGAGGAGCCTGGTGGGATACAGTCCCTGAAGGCACAAAGAAATGGACGTGATTGAGCAACTGAGCATGAGCCTGGGTAGTACTAGGGTAGACAGGTGAGCCTTCCTTATAGAAACAGAACACAAATCACTGTACTTCTTATTGTGAAGACAAAGTTTACAAACAGCCCTCAACAAAACCTATAAAATCATTGAGTTTTAGTAGACTCTAATTCATAGACTCATAATTCATTGTTTTAGTAGACTCTAATCCATAGACTTATAATTCATTGTGATCTTCTTCCCATAGTTTTTGCTATAGAGGATGGACTCAAATGGATATGCTTTATGTTATGTGACCTCACACTAATCCTTCCTAATCACCACCTTAATCACAAGTGACCTTTCAAGAACAGGAGTTGGCCCAAGAGTAACCAATGCATATCTTATACATAAACTAATAACCAAAACTTATCAAATAAATTTCTCTTGGGATTGTGAACCAGGATTGTTAGAGGCAGAAAGAAGGAAGAATATCCTGATAAAATGTTCTGATAACAAAATCCATATCTAGCTTTAGTCTCTATGAATTCTTATTAAACTTTTGGTTTTGGATATTCTTGAGAATTTCTATATTTAATAATTATATAATAATATCATTGGTTATCATTTTTTTAGGGATCTGTGTTCTTATAGTAAACAAGCCTGACTACAACCAAAACATAAATAAGTTAAATAATGGGCTTACAATAAAGACTAAGTTAAAATTCTGATTTTATTGTTTATTAGTTGTAAACAAGTTACTAACTTTACCATGGGTCCATTACCTCATCTGCAAGATCAAGGAAAAAATATTTCTATATGCCTATTCTAAGGATTAAACAATTAAATGGATGAGACGTTTTTACTAGACTGGTACTCAAAAAATCTCTTAACATTAAAAGAATTAATTATTATTATTAGAAGCTAAAAATTGAAATAGGAATGTACAAAAACAGCAAGTTTCACCCAGTATGGACATTTCCATTACCTAATGTGGAGCTAAATATGTCAAATGAACATCAGAACAAGTAAAATGTTAAGGAACTTTACATAAAAGTGTTTTTAGTGTTCAGTTCAGTTCAGTTGCTCAGTCGTGTCTGACTCTTTGCGACTCCATGAGCTGCAGCACGTCAGGCCTCCCTGTCCATCACCAACTCCCAGAGTCCACCCAAACGCATGTCCATGGAGTCGGTGATGTGATCCAGCAATCTCATCCTCTGTCATCCCCTCCTCCTCCTGCCCTCAATCTTTCCCAGCATCAGGGTCTTTTCAAATGAGTCAGCTCTTCGCATCAGGTGGCCAAAGTATTGGAGTTTCAGCTTCAACATCAGTCCTTCCAAAGAACACCCAGGACTAATCCCTTTAGGATGGACTGGTTGGATCTCCTTGCACTCCAAGGGACTCTCAAGAGTCTTCTCCAACACCACAGTTCAAAAGCATCAATTCTTCAGCGCTAAGCTTCCTTTATAGTCCAACTCTCACATCCATAAATGACTACTGGAAAAACTACAGCCTTGACTAAACAGACCTTTGTTGGCAAAGTAATGTCTCTGCTTTTTAATATGCTGTCTAGGTTGGTCATAACTTTCCTTCCAAGGAGTAAGGGTCTTTTAACTTCATTGCTGCAAGCACCATCTGCAGTGATTTTGGAGCCCAAAAAAATAAAGTCTGACACTGTTTCCACTGTTTCCCCATGTATTTGCCATGAAGTCAGGGGCCAGATGCCATGATCTTAGTTTTCTGAATGTTGAGCTTTAAGCCAACTTTTTCACTCTCCTCTTTCACTTGCATCAAGAGGCTCTTTATTTCTTCACTTTCTGCCATAAGGGTGGTGTCATCTGTATATCTGAGGTTATTGATACTTCTCCTGGCAATCTTGATTCCAGGCTTTGCTTCCTCCAGCCCAGCATTTCTCATGATGTATTCTTAGTGTACTGATCACATATATAAAATGGAAAATGTTGGTAATGACCACATAGAAATGCTAAATTTCTGCCACACTATCATACTTGGTTGTTGTAGTTTAATTTCTCTGTAATTTGCTCTATTCTAAGATAAAGGAGAAGAGTGAATAAAAGATTCCTTTTCCTCCTTTTCCTTTGTGTAATCAGCACCTATTATCTCACCATTTACCATTTTATATGATAGTCATCTACATATCCCTTCCTTTTCTTAACCAGATTGTAAGATTCTTACAAGATAGAATCATGTCTTATATTTCTTGTCCCCCTCCAATTCTTATTTTGAAAATTCTCAAATTTAAAGGTAAAAATTACCTTTTTATGCAGATTCATAAATTGTTAAAATGTTGTCCTTAGAGATAAGGGAGGATAAGCTAGAAAGTAGGAAGAGAGAGAAAGAGAGACAGAGGCGGAAAGAAAATGTGTATGTATGTCTGTGTGAATGTGTGTAATAAACATACATACACATAGACAAGTAGTATTTTTTCCTGCTATACCATTTGAAATAATTGCAGATATCATGTTTCACTTCTATACGTACTTTCTAAAAGATGTGACATTCCCTTATATAACCTGTTATGGACTGAATCTTGTACCTCCCCCCTCAAGTCATACATCAAAGCCCAATGCCCTGTACCTCAGAATGTGATACAGTTTTAAAATAGGTAATTAAGTTTTTTTTTTTAAAGGCCATTAGTGTTGCTCTAATCCAGTTGGGTCTTTTTATAAGAAAAGGAAATTTGAAGATTATTATATAGTATTATATGTATATAGGTAATTTTATGAATCTATATTTATCTATAACCAAATATGTGTGCATGCTCAGTTGTGTCTGGCTCTTTTTGAACCCAGGGACTGTCATCTCTTCTGTCCATGAGACTATCCAAGCAAGAATATTAGAGTAGGTTGTCATTTCCTCCTCCAGAGGATTGAACCAACTCAGGGATTGGATCCATATCTCCTATAGCTCTTACATTGGCAGGCAGTTTCTTTACCACTGAACTACTTGGGAAGTAGCTCATTTGCCCATGACCAAATATACATTACATATAAATAAAAGTTTATATGTATAGAAATTGTCTTAAGAATCAAAGAAAAGCAATAGTAGGAAAAAGTCTGAACAAACAAGTAGGTCATGTAAGGATTACATACTACCCAGTGCTATAAATAAGACCCAACAATGAGCCAACCCTCTTATTTAATCCATCTTTTCATCAAAAAACACCTGCAGCAGTCAATCAATGAAAGTTCTTTCAATAAACAGCAGGATAGTATCAAAAGTATCAATCAACAGAAGATTGCTTATTGCTCTGCACTCTGATGGGTCTGATGCTGCCAATGATACATAGTATGTATGGAAATGAGAAGGGACTTATTGGTAGTTATTGAAGTGGTCTAAAGATATTATTAGTGTTTGCAGAAAATAAGCAACCCTTTATATACCACTGAGGGTAAATACAGGCTTGTGGTGACAGAAATGCAGATTTGTCAACCTGAATTTCAGAGAAACATTATGTAAAAAAAAAAAAAAAAATCATCTAAATAACCAGACTATTCCCTCCAAATTTTCAGTTCTTGTAAACAGACTGAGGTTTATTGATTTTAAATATAATGTAGCATTTACTCAGAGTCACAAAGAAGACTGATGCCAATTTATTTAAAAATACTATTTAGCATTTATTCAGTGTCAAGTGTTCTGCCAGTACCCAGGACAGAATAGGGTGCTGTTCATTACTTCCGACTTGTAGTCATTCTAGTTCTCGCTTTTGTTGATTCCTCAGTCAGCTTATCAGACACCAAAAATAAACAAAAAGGGACAATTTGGCCATTATACCAAGAAATTCTATAGAAGGAAAAATTTCACCATTCAGGTTAGACTTTCTAGA
Organism: Antilocapra americana; assembly: GCA_007570785.1. Lineage (NCBI taxonomy): Eukaryota > Metazoa > Chordata > Mammalia > Artiodactyla > Antilocapridae > Antilocapra > Antilocapra americana. Next base: position 17,872,969 of record ML660200.1, read on the forward strand.
AGGGTTCATATCCCACCTATGTAATGGTGAATGATGATCTCGGTGTACAGTTTATAAACATTTTTAGTCATTTTTATTCACCTCCTTGATGCACATTCAACCACCAGATATTCATACAGTACCTACTAGGGGACAGCGATGTATAATGAACCAGAGCTAGATAGATAAAAAGACACAGTTCCTGCCATCAAAGAGCTCAGAGAGCTGTAGGAAATCATTCATGCAAACAAACAACAGGCACTCAAGATGAGCAGGGCTCCCAAGGGGAGATAAAGATGCCTATATCTGCCAGGAAAGCTTAAGAACGTGAAGCTTGAATGATGACATAAAGAGAGACTAGGTGTCTGCCAGGAAGATCAGGATGAGCTAGAAGTTGTGCAAAGCCCAGAGGAACTTCACATACCAGTCCTGTTCACAGAGCTACCATCATGGATAATACACTGAAAATGCTGTCACATATACCTTATTTTTAACCCTTGCAACATGTATTTGATGAGAGATATTATTCTTAGGAAACTGAAGTTCAAAGAGATAAAATAACTTGACCAAAAGTACATAATGTGGATAAGAGGTAGACTTACACCTTAGATTTCTAAGTCTTGCTATCTTTTTAGTCCAACAAATTGCTCTCTAGTGGAGCAAGGAGGGAAGAAGGCATTTTGTTCCCACATGCTTATTCTTTTGAGCAGCGAATTTGGCTTTGGGTGGGGCATTAGATTTTTTCTATGTGCAAACAGAAATCCTTATACAATCCTGTGGAAATTGCTAAGTGCTCTCATTTCTATAAAGAAGAAGCTTTTGAAACCATTCGCAATAATAAAGGGGAAAATAAAGTTTTAAGAAAAATATATTGTTCACAAGCCAATTTTTAAAAAGTTCTTGAAAATGAGGGTTCCAGACCAGGAGATTTCTAGAGAAATAACTTGAAACTTAGCCGCTACAAACCTTTCTTCCATCAGTGCTCATAGGCAGCTTTGTATTATGTGGAATGAAAGTGACTTACATTTCTTTCAGGAGGTCATAAACCCTAGGAAGACTACGGTCATTTTGCCTTTGTCAGTTGGCAGCATTACTGAGTGCCTACTCTTTGGAGACTCTATGACAGGTACCACTAGAAAGGGCAAGGTGAACAAGAGTATGGTCTCAGTACTTGTTTCAAGTACTGTCAGAGAAAGCAACTCTGTGGTGTTCCAAGTAAAAAATAAATAAATAAACGTATTGGTCCTATAAAATCAATGTCAAAATGACTAGGGATATCATGCTTTGCCTTGGCAACTAATGTTAGAAGACAATACCCAAGGGCCATAGCCAGCTGGATGCAGAGTCCTCTGAGACAAGATAAAAGGATTTGTCTAGACCTTTAAAAAGAAAACAAACGAAAGTCACACATGTTATACCTTTATCAGTCTTATAAAGCTTTTCTGTGTCTTTTACAGACAGTTTCAGAGAAAATGGAGTCTTATGAAACCTCCCAATATTTTAAGTGATTACCTGGTAATATTCTCTCAACATGTGGATATCCTTAAAAAGAGATGCAATCTTGTAGAGTCTAAAATCCATTATAGTCCGAATGGAAGGCTAGCAGCAACAATATCCACAGCAATCCTTCAGGCACAGTGGGCTGTTATTTCTGGAGGTTCAATGCGTAGGATTGTTTTCTGTGATTTGCATCCCTCTGAATATCTTTCTCACTGTGCTAGCCTCCTTCATTTCACTACCAAATTTCACTCCTTTCCTACCTAGCTAAAACTCATTTAATCCCAATAGTTAATTAATATATTCTTTTATAATCTAGTTCCCTGAGAATAATTAAATACTGAAAATGTAATATGTTATTTTTCATAATGTTTGAAAACAAGTACATTAAAGTGTTTCACGTAAGTGATTCGAAATCTGGAAGGTATAAGTATGTGATTATATTGGACAGGAACTACATAGGTTGTCTTTCCCTCCCAGTATTATAATAGTAGCATAATACTCTGAGCTGTGCACAGTGTTAGCATCTTTTTAATGCATTCTGGTAGGTGTATCTTATTTTGGATTCCTGGACACAAACCCTATGGCAAGGATTAGGGTAAGAGAAAGGAAAGAAAGGAAAACACCAGTAGGAAAATGGAGAAGTGAACAAGCAAAGGAAAGTAGCCCCTGAGGAGTGTGCTGTGAAGCCAACTCCCATGGTAGGTAACTACAGTTGACTCCTATTCAAGAAACTTCAGAAACTGTGGTAAAAAACACACCTCAGAGCTATCTCAGTTAAACGGAAAGGGAGATGAAATATTTATATAGTACCACCCATCTGTTATGGTTGAGGTTAGAGCTTTAAGGCTTAATTCCCTGCCATGTCTGACCTACTACCAGGCAGCAAGGGAGTTGGAGCTCTGAGTGGAAGGCCCTGGCAAAGAAGTATAAGCACTGGTGGTTAAAAGTTGGGCCATTGTTCTTATTTCTGATAGGTCACAGTTTGCTAAAATAATAAAAGGGCATGATCAATAGCTCATACATTGCCTTGGTGTGGACCTTCTATCACACTTCTGATAGAGGAAGCGAGTGAAGGAGAGGATGAGGAGGGAAATCGGGACATTGGTCATCTCTGGGCACTGGTGTTGGGAACCAGTTTGGTAATAAAATCAAAGCATGTGATTAACAGCTCATACATTACCTTGGTATGGACCCAGAGAGCAAGCACAGACGAGCAGACACTGACCTCACACTCTTGATAGGTGCAGTCAGAAAATCAAAGGGCATGATCAACAGTTCATTTATCCTTGGTGTGGTTCCAGAGTACAGAGATGAAGAGCAGACACTGACTTCACACTTCTGATGGGCCTTCTCTAGCAGGATCCACAGCCAGGGCCTGGCAGACTAGCTCAAAAATCTCCTGCTTGATGGCACTGATGCTCCAGAAATGACATCCACCCTCTGGAGCATGGCCTCTCCCTACGCCTTTGCAGTTCACAGTTTGGTAAGAAAGTCAGAGGTTGTGATCAACAGCTCATACATTGCCTCAGTGTGGACCCAGAATGTAAGCACAGAAGAACAGACAGTGACTTCACATTTCTGGTAGTGATAAGAAGAGTTCTGCCTGTGCGATTTACGTATCAACCTATTTGTAAGTTCCAACACCCCCGAACTCAGTTTAAAACTCCAGCCCAGAAAGGCCATCGGTTTACTGGATCCGATTTCACGCATCTGATAAGTATGCAACAGAACTCCCATGTGTACTTTGTGTTTTAGTCCTTTGCCTTTTACAAAGATGAGTTTCTCAAGTGTTTTATTTTATTTTATTTTTTTTTGGCACTCAGCTTTCTTTTTTTTTTTGAGCTTCTTTTTTTTTTTTTATTAGTTTTGCCATACAATGACATGATATCGCCATGGGTTTACATATGCTCCCCTCCAGAACCCCTCTCCCTCTTCCCTCCCTCCTCCCTCCCCCCGGGAAATCTCGATGCACCAGCCCCGAGCATCAATCCTGGGCTGGCGATTGATTACACATATGATAATTAACATGTTTCAATGCCATTCTCCCATATCATCCCACCCTTGCCCTCATCCACAGAGTCCACGAGTCTGTTCTATACGTCTGCGTTCCTTTTGCTATCTTGCATGCTGGGTTCTTGTTACCGTCTTTCTAAATTCCATATATATGCGTTAGTATACTGTATTGTTGTTTTTCCTTTTGGCTCACTTCACTCTGGATAATGGGCTCCAGTTCCGTCCACCTGAGTAGAACTGATTCAAATGAATTTTTTTTTTTAATGCTGAGTAATATTCCATTGTGTATATGTACCACAGCTTTCTTATCCATTCGTCAGTTGATGGGCATCTAGGTTTTATACTGGTGCCATGGAAATGTGTTATTAATGCTACTAGTGAGCAAAAGCAGGGTTACTTCAGTAACCTGAAACCTTTTAAATCTATCGAAATAGCCTGATATTTTCACAAATCCTAGAGCTAGGAAGGATTTTGAGGTGATCTTGTTTATCCCCTGGGTTGCTGAAGGAAAAACCTTCTGTCTTTCTATGCTGGAATCTCTGAAGGACGATATGAAAACTTCACATGTGAAATGCACTTTGTTATATAGCCCCTTCTAATTAAGAAACTTTGTTCATACCTTATTGAAATCTCTGTTGAGAAGGTTCCAGCAAAAACTCATTTGTTGTTTCTTTTAGGAAGAAAATTAGTGCTGTCAAATGCCTGTTTTGTATTATTATTCTGGTTATAACATAGGGTAGGCTCAGTAATATGAAAGAGGAATAGGTTATCATTTGTTTGTAATTGTACTATTAGGTTAGTGCAAAAATATTTGCACTTTTGTATAGTTGAACTTTGCCCTTTATATTGGCATACGTTGTTTAATAAATGTGGTTATTACATCAAAAAATAAATAAAGTGACAACAGCAAAGGGACATCTAGGGACCTACAGTGTCTGCAATAATATGACAACAGAAAAAGGTGAGATTCTTATAATCAGGATGTCTTATGAAATAATTCAAGCCAAGGATACAAATTAAGTGCCAAGTCAAATCAACTGGTAGTGCCTTTTCTAATGCTAGAGATCTATGTTAAGGGTCCTTACACCAGGTCAACAGAAAATAACCTAATTAGAAATTTTGGCCAGGAGACCCAAAAAATGATTAGTAGTGATTCATTCACTCTCCATGTGTCATAGTTTGTTTAGAAAAATCTCCCAATCCTTTGTGGTTAGTTAATCAAGAAGAATAATCCATTAGCTTAGTGTTGATAGAAAAATAGTGAAAACAAAAACAAGATTGCTTCATCTAGCTAGAATAGTTATTAATATTGGTTAAAAGAAAAACAAATAAACAAATTAAGAAATGCCTACTATTTTTCTTGTGCTGAGAAACTTCATACATAAAAATTAAAAGTTTTGTGAAAATAAAAATTTGAATTAATTACAAAAGTTATAGGCAGTGAATTTTTCTTGCTGTAAGTTGCTTTCTTTACTGTTACCAACTAGATAAAACTGTGACAAATGCTAGATTTTTTTAATACTCACTATACAAATGTAAAAGTCTTTATTCAATGGTTTCAATAATCCATATTTCTTTTATATGAATTTTATAGATTTGATGAATCTTGGCAGAAAATAGGTTTAAGTCAGCTTCTATTTTATGACAGAATAGAATTCTTCAAAGGGATATCAAACTACACCAAGAAAGATATTTTAATTTTCTCTAATGAAATTCATATTTTAATAAAGAATTAAATAAAATGTTATGAAGCTGTCTCACAGTCACTTTTTAAACATTGGATAAGTTTGACTGTGTACCTTGAGTTGGTAGAACTTAGAATTATTCACTCCATCATGATATATACTGGATGTGTGAATGGCATGTGTTGATAAATAAGAAGATTTGACTGCAAATTCTGTTTATAAAGAAATAAAGATTGAAAGGAAGAATAAATAATAAAAAAAGCTGTATATATAGTTCCTTAAATTATGTTTCTGATCTTGGATAATGTTGGGGGGGGACTAAAATAACACAATTATATTTGGAGGATAGTAGATAAGCTAGAATTGTTAGATCAGTCAGGTTTGGCTAATAATCTTTTCAAATCAAGAATCTCGATATGTTTGTGTCTCCAACACAGCTGAAGTGGAGTAGTAGAATATGATATAATATCTGATAAATACAGAGAAGAAGAGTTATCAGAGGCAGATGATGTAGAGATTTGTAGGCTATTTGAAGAAATTTTGCTTTTATTCTGGATGAACTGGAAAGCCATTGGAAGGTTTTGAGCAGAGAAATAAAACTTAAACACAAGTAATATACTTATGTAAAACAAAGTGATCACTCTGACTCTTGCGATGAAAATAGCAGGACAAGGGTGAAGTTTAGGAAATGAATTTAAAGGTTATTATAATCAAAAAGCAGGCAAAAAGTGAAGAATGTCTTCAATGAGAATTGTAGGTGATGGTGGTAAGTAGTTGGGTTCTTAACATTTTGAAGTTGTAACTGGTATGAATTGTTGACTTATTGGATATAGATGAGAGACAGAGGAATCAAAGATTTCGACTCAATATCATGAGAAACTGAGTTACAATATCTGAGCAGTTCAAATTTGGACTGCTCATTAAGTTTTTTATGGCTTAAACACATCCAAGAGGATGTGTCTAGACAGTTGGATATTCAAGTCTGAAGTTCAAGGGAGAGGTCAGGTGGAAGATACAATTTGGGAGGAATTTCAGTATAAATGCTATTTAAAGCCACAGGACTAGATGGGTCCATCTAAGAAATAAGTGTAAACAGAGAAAAGTGAATGAAGGATGAGCCTGGTGTACTCCTAGGTTTGCAACTCAAGGATACATGGAAGGAACATGCAGGAGCCTGTGAAGGTTAACCTTGTGAGGTAGAAGCAGAACCAGGAGTGAGTGGGATCCTTGAAGTGACGTGAAGAAACCTTTTTAAGGAGAGACTGATCAACTGTGACAACTGATGATGTGAGTTCAAGTAAGTTTCGTATTTTGATACGAAACAAAAATTGATTATTGAATTTAGCATATTTGACTGATTTGACGTTAGTAAGAGTGGTGCTGGTGAAGAAAGAAGAGAGAAAGAATAACTGAAGAGATTTAAGATAGAACTGGATGAGAGGAATTGATTCAGAGGAGGGAAGACTTTTGTAATGAGTTTTTCTTTGAAGTTAAGAAAACAGTAATTGACATCAAGATATATATATATAGCTAACATATGAGGGGGGTTAGTGCATGCTAAAAACCTATGGAAATGATAGATAAAAGAGAAAATATTATGGGATAAAAAGAAGCAAAGTTGTTTTTAACTAGCCAAGAGTGGAAGGAAAGTAGTGCATAATGAAAGAAACTAGCTTGAGACAGAAGTATAGACAGTGTACCAGGTATGCATCAAGTATGTTCCAGTGTACCAGAAAGAAAAGCAAAATATTCTAGGTCCTATAGATGTGATCAATGGGAGAGAGTTTCATATGAAAGTTCCTTTGTAATGCATTCATTTTTCCCACTAAAATAAGAGGGAACAATATTGGAGGAGAATAAAAAGAAAGTTGAAAAGAGAAAGGACAGTGTGGAATAACATAGGTTAGAAGGAGGAACAATTTGGAGGAAAATATATAGTGGAATATATGGATTGTAATATTGCAGACTCAGAGGTTTATAATTAGAATAATGAACATTATTGTGTTTTGTTTGTTATGTTTATGCCTGTGTGTTATTTGCATCTCCTGTCTACAATTAGGGCTTCCCTGATGGCTCAGTTGGTAAAGAATCTGCCTGCAATGCAGGAGACCCTGGTTCAATTCCTGGGTCAGGAAGATACACTGGGGAAGGGATAGGCTACCCACTCCAGTGTTCTTGGGCTTCCATTGTGGCTCAGCTGGTAAAGAATCCACCTGCAATGTGAGAGACCTTGGTTTGACCTCTGTGTTGGGAAGATTCCCTGGAGAAAGAAAAGGCTACCCACTCCAGTATTCTGGCCTGCAGAATTCCATGGACTGTATAGTCCATGGGGTCACAACGTCGGACACAATTGAGTGACTTAACTGACAGCAGGCAAGCATAAAGCCATGGAAAATTTTGTGTTTGGAACAGAAAATTTATTATTAATATTTGCAATGTTTCATTGTGATGTCTGCTTCAGATCAAATCACACAGACAACAGGAATTGAATTCAGTAGTACCTGCAAATGTGGGAGACATGAAAAGAGAGCATTCAAATGCATTATAAAGATCTAAATTTACTAACACACATTCTGATACCTGTATGGTAGATCAGGAGCCTTATACGTACTATGGTTATTTAAACAAATTCTAAATTGTCATTATGTTTACTATAGAAACTTAAAATATTAAATGGTATTAAATACAAAAAATACTATATTTAACTATTTTTAACTTTAAAGTTAATTTTAAAACAAAATGATCTTACCCAAGTCTTGTAACTATGATATTATACCTAAAAATATGTTCACCACACAAGATATTTTAAATTACCTCATTTTAGTACTTAAAGGCATCTTAAAAACTATGTGCATTCAAATCTGGCTTCTAGATTTTTGAGATGAAAGTGAAAAGCAAATATAGTTCAGTCTTGTCCGAATCTTTGTGAAATCCATGGAATTCTCCAGGCTAGAATACTGGAGTGTGTAGCCTTTCCCTTCTCCAGGAGATCTTCCCAACACAAGGATCGAATTCAGGTCTCGCTCATTGTAGGCAGAATCTTTACCAGCTGAGCCACAAAGGAAGCCCATAAATGCTGGAGTGGGTATCCTATCCCTTCTCCAGCAGATCTTCCTGACCCAGGAAACAAACCAGGGTCTCCTGCACTGCAGGCAGATTCTTTACCAATTGAGCTATCAGGGATAAAGTAGGACATAAATAAAACTAAGTGACATAATTAAGGCAGACCAGAGACTAAATCTTACTATGATTTGTTCATCTGTATTTCTAACAACAAAACAAACAACAAAAACCATTAAATCTTTCCAAATGACCTTTGGGGGCTAAACAGCATTCTCTTGGGGACTTGCTGGTTTATGCATCACATCTATTTCCCTTGTTCTAGACTGTGCTGAGAAAAACATTCATTAATAAGGTCAGTGTTTCAGTCCATACAGCTGTTGTCTAGGAATTTAAGCAAAATTTTTCAATTGGAAAGGATACAGATACACTCTAAAGACAGACAACTCAGCTTCAACCGATTTAACAAAGTTATAGACAACTGCGAAACATCTATAGTGAAGATTCACCCCCAACTACTATAATGCAAAGAGACTGTCTTTTGAAGGAAAAGCTTTGAGCAGACTGTCAGGTATAATCTATTAAGAGCTGAAGTATGTTAGGATATCAGTTTTAAAAGTAAGAGCATATAATAAAACTCACTAGAGAATATTGGTTAACAAAACAGAGGCTTCTGCATGTGATACTAACTGAAACAAAGCTTACAATTAAGATATTATCATATTTGAAAATTATAAATCAAACATGTATCAGACCAAATTCTCCCAGAATTACCTTTCTTTTAAATGAGACATTGAAGATGTCTCCTGTGATGTACTTCCACTAAGGGTTTACATTTCTTCTTATTTTTATCTTGATCATACTCAGTTGTATTCTATTTCAATTCTTAACACAAACCACACCAATTTCTTTACATCATAAATGGACTATGGTACAGTTAAGAACTGTGTTTGGCAGATTTTCAAGATATGACAAGAATATCTGTTCTCAAAATGAGTGTGATTTTCCTGTGCCATCCAGCTGCCTGTTGATCTTTCTGTTCTAGCAGATGTTACTATCTGCCTAGGTGTCCCCTTGTTGGTTCCCATCCCATCTCACATTCTGTGTGCACTCCTTACAAAAAGTCCTGCAAATTCATCAGAACACTCTTCCGAGAGTGAAGAGCACCCTTTGGTCAAAGAGAGATAGATACAAAGCGATTCTACCCTCAACCCTCCCCAAACAATTCGGCCAGAGTCTTCTCATTTCTTGATGATTTATTTTCAGGCATCAGTAAGAGGGATAAATGTATTTGCTCAGTATTTTCTGTGCCATTTCAATTTTTGGGTTTAGTTTAGACTTGGACCTTGAAGAACAAACATCTCTTTCCTATTACACCTACCTATATCAAATGTGCTCAATCAAATTAGGTTCAGATGATGATTATTAAAACTTTTATGAGAACAAAGGCACACTCAAACCAGCAAATGGATTCTAGAGAGAATATCTGTATAAAACAGAATGTGCTACATTTACTTTTTTTTTTTTTAATCCTCTTTTAGTGAAAGTAAGTTCTTAGGGGCAAGATTAGCTGAAAAATCAAGTAATAGACTAAATTGAGAATATTTAGACTTTGTTTTTGATAACATACCTTGAGGTTTATAAGTCAGTGTTGAATTGAAGTTCATTCTGAGTTAAGCGATCCTGGTATATATTTTGTCTTGTGAAATAAGGCCTACAGAAATACATTTCTAGAGGCCTTCAGACACCATATAGTAAATGACAGATCACATGAAGTGAGAGATTAAAGCTGGCGCTTTACTGAGAACAGTCTAGCAAAAGGTTCCCTTAAGTATATGCTTAAATATGTATAAATATATTCCCCTTAAATATATACATATATATAGGGGCAAGGCATTCCTTCCCAGTCAATTATTGATAATAGGTACTTTGATACATTATTAAAATCCTACACTTTCTAGGCATAGCAGCTGACACATAATGGACTCTCAATAAACATTTGTAAGATAATTAAAAGTCGTCAGTTTTTTTATATAATACATTTTCTCAACCTTCTAATCTTATACAATTACAGAGTTAATCACTGGAATTTGTTCAGAGATAATCTTTCAACAGAAAATGGAGAATATATCTATAGTAATTTATTTTTTCAGATATTTTGCTTTCATGAAATTTTTAAAACTCAATTCAATAACAAAATAATAATTATCAAATGCTAAAATTTTGAAAGTTTCTCTAACACTTGTCCTTTTCTTTACTGATTATCAAAATGTCTTAAGCAAGTATCTGTCAACTGATGGTACTTCAACTGAGTGCTGAAGAATTGATGCTTTCAAACTGTGGTGTTGGAGAAGACTCTTCAGAGTCCCTTGGACTTTAAGGAGATCCAATCAGTCCATCCTAAAGGAAATCAGTCCTGAATATTCATTGGAAGGACTGCTGTTGAAGCTGAAGCTCCAATACTTTGGCCACCTGTTGTAAAGGACTGACTCATTGGAAAAGACCCTGATGCAGAGGAAGATTGAAGATGAGGCAGAAGGAGACAAGAGAGGAAGAGATGATTGGATGGCATCACCAACTTGATGGACGTGAGTTTGAGCAAGCTCCTAGAGTTGGTGATAGGCAGGGAAACTGGCATGCTTCAGTCCATGGGGTTGCAAAGAGTCAGACATAACTGAACAACTAACACTAACACAGTTTTGAAATGTTAGACAACAATGCCCCATTCATCTTGTCCATCTTTTACAAATTTAAATTTAAAACAGTGGAAGTAATTTTCATTTTTATAATAAAATTTCAAAATTATTCTTTTATTCCATGATAGGCTGAATTTCCAAATAATATTTCCTTCCTGGGAAATATTGGGGGAAATGGATACATTTTAATGTTTTCTCATAAATTCATTCATATAATAAATAACTGTAGTCCTCAAACTTTTTTCAATGTATAAAATGAAAAAAGATAAATTATACTTGTGATTTTCAACTTAACAAGTTAAATGAGCCTGGACCTATGCTTGTGAAATAACAAATTCTCAGTGAATCATAGTTCTCTCAGTTGAATGTTTTAAGTTGGAAATCCAGGAGGAATAACAATGATAATTCATTGCCTGGCCTTGAGCAGACAATGAAACTCCATTGAGCCTTCCTTGTTCTACCCATGAAATGGCTGTCATAATAAAAATGTGCTTTGTACTTCATATGATTTTTGTGAAAAATCAAGGAAGATAAATATGAAAACCTCTTGAGAATTATAAATCCATATTCATATATACTGCTGCTGCTGCTGTTAAGTTACTTCAGTTGTGTCCAACTCTGTGTGACCCCATAGACTAGCAGCCCACGAGGCTCCCCTGTCCTGGGATTCTCCAGGCAAGAACACTGGAGTGGGTTGCCATTTCCTTCTCCAATGCATGAAAGTGAAAAGCGAAAGTGAAGTCTCTCAGTTGTGTCCTACTCTTAGTGACCGCATGGACTGCCGCCTACCAGGCTCCTCCGTCTACGGGATTTTCCAAGCAAGAGTACTGGAGTGGGTTGCCAGTGTCTGCTCCAATTCAAATATACTAGGAGATTAGAAACCTAAATATCTCTCTACTTCTTAGCTTTCTAATTCATAGTATTTGATATCTTAACTGATTGCAAAAATATTTTGGTATGATGAGAAAATAAAATATCATACATGGATTCATTCACACAAGGAAAATAATTATTTATTATAATTTGAAGATCTCTATTCAATTATATCCTATACTCATTCTTGTAAATGCTATAATGCTTCTTTCAAATCAGTTAATGTGAATTTCTACTTGATTACTGTACAGTGTCATGTGATACTATTTTATTTTTACTCAAGTATTATAAGAAAGCATAGTACACAAATACATTAAATATATCCTAGAGTAGTTTTAGAACTACTGTTTACCTATCACTGATCTTCAGACTTCTCAACTGATTCTATTCAGGCTATTACTCCAACTCTGTAATGAAATCCTATCTTAGCTGACATAATGACCTCAGACCTCAGTGCTCCATGATAATTAAGAAAAAAAAAATCTAACATGTTTAACATGATATTCGCCTCACCCATGAATTCAGTAAGGCTACTAATTGCTATTTTTAATAGCCCTTAAGATAGGTCTCATTAAGAACTTGTTTAGCTGCTCAGTTCCTAGACGACCAAAGGCCATTTAAAAAATTAAGGATCATTTGATTTCAGGTAAAAATATAAATTCAAGGGACTCTGAAAATAGTAATCTCTCCAAATATACTGCGATTGCAAAATATTAAAATTCTAAAACTCACTTTAAAAAACTTTAGTGCCAAAGGACTTGCTTAAGAACAGCATTTAACACAATGTCTCACCTGTAATTAGCACTCACTAAATATCTGTAATTTATTCTTTGACAGAAAAAGCCCTTAATATATTCATGTTTTCCTTCTAGGAGTCACTCTTTAGAATGTAAGTAAAGCACAAGTAGTTCAAGCAATTTATATCAGCACATTAATTTCTTTCTAGTAAAGTCTTCTTTAATCTTTTGTTAAAAAGTGATAAATCACATTTTAATTGCACTGGAGAAATCTGTGTAATGAAGATACAGCATGTCAGGAACAGGACTTCCTCTAGCAGGACTTCCTAATAGTTCAACTCCAAATGCATATGGACATTAGACATCTGTTATCTTTTGGCTTTTATGGAGCAAATGGGATAGATTTCAAAGCTTTCTGCAGGAAGCCTGCCTATGAATGCTTGTGCAAACACACATGCATTTGGACATGCATGTATGTACTCAAGTGTGCACACACATACACACATACACACTTACACAGCTCTTCACTAAAGAAGAGAACACTTTAGTTGCTCATAGTAAGATTCCAACAACAAATAAAAACTGAGATCTTTACAACCAGGTAGAACATTGTAAACTATCCCACATGTGTAGCTGCTAAAGGGCAGATAGCTGAGTACATTGGATAATTCCGTCTAAAGTCTATATAAAAACAGAAATTTTAAAATTATAGATATACTAGTGATGTATAATTGGATACATTGGATAATTCCATCTAAAGTCTATATAAATGTAGAAATTCTAAAATTATAGATATACTAGCGATGTAGTAAGAAAGAAAACTGAGAAGTGGCAAAAGTGGTTCACATAATCAAAATACAAAAGACTAATGGTTGTATTTGTATACCAAAATAAGAGCCCCTCCTTTGTAAATATTGTAATCACCAAATGCTGGGTATAATGAGCAAGTGTATATTTCTATGTATTTAATTTCCTAAAATGAACTAGGGAGTGGGTATCAGAAGCCACCATTTTACAAAGACATTTAGGTCTTACAAGACCAGTTAATTTTCCTGCAATCATGTAACTGGAAATCATTATTACTAATAAAGAAGAATGACTTCAGACTCATATATATCTGAACTCCAAATTTTCAAGTTGGAACCTCTGAATTATTTGCTGTTGTTGTTTAGTTGCTAAGTTGTTTAGTTGCTAACTCTTTTGCCACCCAATGGACTGTAGCCTGTCAGCCTACTCTGGCCATGAGATTACCCAGGCAAGAATACTGGAGTGGCTTGAATGGAATGAATTATGTGTGGTTGGTATATATTTGTTGGAAAAACATTAAAAAAGGAAAACTGATTTAGGTCCCAAAGTCCAGGAAAATGGAAGGGAATATATGAACAGAAAATATTAGTGAATACAAGAATGCTTTAATAATGTTAGGTTTTCAATGATTTCTACCAAGTTGATATAAAATATTTTTTTGTATACAAAGACCATTTACATAGTTAAAGCTACCCAGTTCAGCTTTTTTAAGGATTACTTGAAAATCATGATATAATAAGAAAATCTTTTCCTATGTACTGTTAAAGCTACCCAGAGGTAGAGTTTTTAATTATCAGCACTGATTTTGAATGCCAACCACATTTTTATACATCATTGCTAATCTTATAATATTATCATGCTTACCATAGGTTATGATAGCATTTTGTGATGAAGCCAACTAAAGGCAATGCTGTATTTACCATTTTATTTCAATATTTATTAAAAACAAATTAAAAAATACTTTTAACCTTGATTTTTAATGATCTATGCTAAAATAAATGGCAACAATGCTGGTATTTGAGGGGCTGCCTCATCTTTGTCACGCAGAAAATACAACTCTAAATATCTTTTTAAAAGCTTATAATACATTATGCACAAATCTGGAAATTATATGACTTGAATATATCAAACCAACTTGAGTTCTCTGAAAATTATCTAAAGAGTAAATCTGCAATCTAACAGCAATAAAAAAAAAGAGACCTCTTTTTCTTTATAATAAACATTAAAAAAAAAGGTAATGAACATAACTGTTTTGCTGTCAATGAGAGGGAAATCATTTAAAGGACTCATTATATGAAATGCCGTTCTTGGCTGCTCACTTAGTGTGGTTCATCAGATAGGCTGGTCTCAGTTGTGGCAGTAACAGAAATCAATCTTGGGTTCACTCACAGATCAACTAATTAAATTGGGATATAAGTGTGCTCACAGATGCAGGGCAATTACACACATATATACACTCTCTCTTGGAAAGTTCACCAGCTGATTGAAAAGGAGTAAAAATGTTCCTTATATTTGTACTTCTGCTCCAGCAGCTATGTCCTCTTTGCCAACAGACATTTTCAAGGCACTAAGTTTATTCAATTCTTGACAATACAGCTGTACATGAAAGAGAATTTAATTGGAAACTTTCCTTTAGAGGAAACCCCTTTTTAAATGAAATATTTACCCATAAAAATGGTGTAAATAAGTGATTATATAGTAGATATGTCAAAAAAATCACTATTTTTAAACTGTACAAAATTGCTATAGTTTCTTTTTTCACTCACAGCAAAATATTTTAAAGGGGTATTTTGATAAGGAAATCATTTTTTACCAACTACATTCAGAATTAACTTAGGGGTTGTCAATTATACTGAGAACCTCTTTCATTCTTTTCATTGTCAGCATATCATTTTCTGTTTAGTTTCTTGCAACAGGGATTCTCTGGTGGCTCAGGCTGTAAAGACTTTGCCTGAAATGTAGGAGGCCTGGGTCCAATGCCTGAATTGGGAAGATCCCCTGGAGAAGGGAATGGCTACCCACTCCACTATCCTTGCCTGGAGAATTCCATGGACAGAGGAGCTTGGCAGGCTATAGTCCAAGGGGTCACAAAAAGTTCAACATGACTAAGGGACTAACAAACATTTTTTTTCTCTTGCAGTAGTTTAAGGATTGTAATGCTTCATATACTGTTTTAGCTTAGGTAACAGTCATCTTTTGCCTCGGCATGGTAGAAGTTCAGTTCATTTTAGTTCAGTCACTCAGCCGTGTCCAACTCTTTGTGACCATATGGACTGCAGCACGCCAGGCCTCCCTGTCATGTCCGTTGAGTCAGTGATGTCATCCAACCATCTCATCCTCTGTCGTCCCCTTCTCCTCCCACCTTCAATCTTTCCCAGCATCAGGGTCTTTAGTGAGTAAGTTCTTTGCATCAGGTGGCCAAAGTATTGGAGTTTCATCTTCAACATCAGTCCT
The DNA here is from genome assembly GCA_007570785.1 of Antilocapra americana. Taxonomy (NCBI): domain Eukaryota; kingdom Metazoa; phylum Chordata; class Mammalia; order Artiodactyla; family Antilocapridae; genus Antilocapra; species Antilocapra americana. The sequence continues at coordinate 17,888,773 of ML660200.1, forward strand.
TTCAAAAATATTCAGGACCGATTTCCTTTAGGATGGACTGGTTGGATCTTCTTGAAGTTCAAAAACATCAATTCTTCACTGCTCAGCTTTCCTTATAGTCAAACTCTCACATCCATACATGACTACTGGAAAAACCATAGCCTTGACTAGACGGACCTTTGCTGGCAAAGTAATGTCTCTGCTTTTCAACATGCTGTCTAGGTTGGTCATAACTTTTTTCCAAGGAGTAAGCATCTTTTAATGGTAGAAGTATTAACTCCTAAACTGGCTGTTAACTAGTTAGCTTCTTAACTGGTGTTCCTTAGTCATGACAAAACTGCTCTAAAAAATGATGCAACAAAAAGGTCAATTAACTAATAATTAAGTCCTTGACATATTCAGAATCATTTGTGTGTGTGTTCAGTCACTAAGTTGTGTCTGACTGAGACCCCATGGACTGCAGTCTGGCAGGCTTCTTTCTCTATCTTTCATTATCTCGGCTTTTGCTCAAATTCATGTCCATTGAATTGGTGATGCTATCTAATCATCTCATCTTCTGTAAAGGGGTTTATTATAGCAAATGTCTGTAAATTTACTATAATCTTTGAGAAAACCTGAGAGAGAGACAGACAGAGAGACACTTGTTTGAGATAAGAGATAGAACTAAGGCCAAGCTATGCTTACAAAATATAATGTAAACATTTTATAAAGACTTCAGGGTATGTCAATCAAACACTATTAACACTGGTGGTTTGTAGAACTGCCAGTATAAAAAACAGAGTGATCTAAGTTTGTTATTTTACTTCTAAAACGACAATAGTTTTAAACAATACTTCTTGTCAGTGGACGTGTTAGTCACTCAGTCATGTCCAACTCATTGTGACCCCATAGACTGTAACCTGCTAGGCTCCCCTGTCAATGGGATTCTCCAGCAAGGATAGTGGAGTGGGTAGCTATTGCCTTCTCCAGGGGATCTTCTTGACCCAGGGATTGAACCTGGGTCTCCTGAATTACAGGCAGATTCTTTACTGTTTAAGCCACAAGGAAAGCCCTCTTTTCAGTAGAATCATTTGAAATGAAATGAATAGTAGAATAGAATTTATTATGTCTCCTTCTAGATGCTGGATTCAGTTTACAAATATCATTTTATTTGATTTGTATTTATTTTTAACTTGTTTCTAATACTTAAAAATTGAACAACAGTATGAAAACCTAGATTTATGTTTTATCTTTAAAATTTTTGGAAACTAAGAACATTAATTATCTCCAAAACAACCATCAGCTAGACTAGGGCTGCTGTTTATCTCACTTTGGACAAAAATGTCACTATCTAGTTTCTCCCTTTTGGATTATTTTATACCTGTTACTTCATTACTTCACTCATTAATAATATTTGTTTCCTCTTAATTCAAACTGAGTTTATGACCTTTCTATTAGCACTAGAAGATATTAAGACATCAGCTTAACCATAATTCAAAAAAAACATGTATCCCAATATTCATTAAAGCATTATTTACAATAGCCAGGACATGGATAAAAGCTAAGTGTCCATCAATGGAAAAATGCATAAAGAGATATGGTATATATACACAATGGAATATTACTCACTTATAGAAAAGAATGAAATTGGATCATTTGTAGAAACATGGATGGATCTACAGACTGTCATACAGAGTGAAGCAAGTCAGAAAGAGAAAAACAAATATTCATGCATATATGTGGAATCTGTAAAACTGGTCTAGACAATCTTATTTACAAAGCAGAAATAGAAATACAGATGCAGAAAAAAAAAATGTATGGATACCAAGAAGGAAGGACTGTGGGTTGAACTGGGAGATTGGGATTGACACATATACACTGTTGAGACAATGCATAAACATTTATTGGGGCCACTAAAGAGTTGGACATAACTTAGCAACTAAACAACAACTGTATAGTACAGAGAACTCTACTTAGTGCTCTGTGGTGACCTAAAGGGGAAGGAAATTCAAAAAAGGAGGAAACATGTATATGCATAGCTGATTCACTTGGCTGTGCAGTAGAAACCAATACAACACTATAAAGCAACTATATTCCAATAATTTTTTCAACAGACAACAATTTATGGAGTGAAGACATGAATTTGAATCTCTCTAAAATCTCTGCTTCCTTATCTATAAAGTGGAGTTATAGTGATATCTCACAAAGATATTATGACGAATAAGAAATGAACAAAATGACCTAACATTTGGTCCCTAGATTGATATAATATTCAATAAGTCAAGCATTAGTATTATTAATGACCATAGCAGAATGTCTGTCATATTAGAATTGTTCACACGACTGGAATGAGGAAAAGCATTTAGTTTTTGTAGATAACTCACATCCCTGAGGCTGTTCATAACGTGAGGGGAAACTGACAAATCTCTTCAGATTATCTGCATTTCATATGCCCAGATAGTGTTTGATTTCAATCACTTTAGATATGAGTTTTTGATTCTTTGGAGAAGACAAGTGTCACTCAAATACATATATATTTTTTAATTTCTAATTTTTTTTCTAAAAATTCAACTATTTTACATCTTTGTGCTATATTTACTTTTGTTTATGTTTCCCAGCTCTTGCTTAATTTGTGAGATTTTGTGCAAGTCTCTGTAGCTCAAAATAATACAGCACTTAGACTTAGTTCACACAGCCTTAGTTGTGTTACTAAGACAAAAAAAAAAAAGCCTGAGTTCTATAGACACTGCTGAAAAAGCAAAGAAAGAAAACACAAATATTTTGTTATGGCTGCAATACTAGTGAACAGACTTTCACTGAACATTTCTAAAAAAGCATTTTAGAAAAATCACTGAATCCTGATTCTCTGAAATGATTGTTAAGAAAAATAAATAACTACCAAATAACAAATGGATGTGACTTTTCTATCAAAATATACACATTTTAAATGTCATGCATTTTGTAAAACTTGCACTGGAGTTCAAGTGATTTTCCAAATGCATTATTTTTGGTCACATGATAGCATGTGTTTCACTGACTCTAATTTATAACTATTCAGAAACATAACTATCATTGAAATCTCAGAGCAACCACACTCATCTACATAAAAGGAAGTAAGTGAACTTGAGCTTTAGTACTATTATTTTGCAGCAGTTAGCATAGAGGAATATTTGGAGAGAGGACATTTTGGAGACTTCGAGAAAGCAATGAGTAGTCCAAGGAGTTGCTGCTGCTGCTCAGTTGCTCAGTCATATCTAACTCTTTGCACCCCCATGGACAGTAGGCCACTGGGCTCCTTTGTCCATGGGATTTCCCAGGCAAGAATTTTGGAGTGGGTTGTTATTTCCTTCTCCAGGGGATCTTCCTGACCCAGGGATCAGACACATGTCTCTTGAGTCTCTTGCACTAGCAGGCAGAATCTTTACCATTAGCACCACCTGGGAAGCCCCAGGGACTTTGAGGGCAGCAAAAATTAAAAGTTGGGAGAATATGGGAATCCAGAGGCTGTCAACACTAACCACTTCCTAGAAATTTTCTTTCCAAAACAGAAAGTTACTTGACTATAAAGTTGGTTTCTAAGCTGATATTTCAACACCTTTTTAAAGAATGAAACTAGAACACTTTCTAACACCATACACAAAAATAAACTCAAAATGGATCAAAGATCTAAGCATAAGACCAGAAACTATAAAACTCCTAGAGGATAACATAGGCAAAACACTCTCAGACATAAACCAAAGCGGGATCCTCTATGACCCACCTCCCAGAATATCGGAAATAAAAGCACGAATAAACAAATGGGACCTAATTAAAATTAAAAGCTTCTGCACAACAAAGGAAACTATAAGCAAGGTGAAAAGACAGCCTTCAGAATGGGAGAAAATAATAGCCAATGAAGCAACGGACAAACAATTAATCTCAAAAATATACAAGCAACTCCTGTAGCTCTATTTGAGAAAAATAAATGACCCAATCAAAAAGTGGGCCAAAGAACTTAACAGACATTTCTCCAAAGAAGACATAAAAATGGCTAACAAACACATGAAAAGATGCTCAACATCACTCATTATCAGAGAAATGCAAGTCAAAACCACAATGAGGTACCAGTTTACACCAGTCAGAATGGCTGCCATCCAAAAATCTACAAGCAATAAATGCTGGAGAGGATGTGAAGAAAAGGGAACCCTCTTACACTGTTGGTGGGAATGCAAACTAGTACAGCCATTATGGAAAACAATGTGGAGATTCCTTAAAAAACTGCAAATAGACCTGCCATATGACCCAGCAATCCCACTGCTGGGCATACACACCAAGGAAACCAAAATTGAAAGAGACACGTGTACCCCAATGTTCATCGCCGCATTGTTTACAATAGCCAGGACATAGAAGCAACCTAGATGCCCATCAACTGACGAGTGGATAAGAAAGCCGTGGTACATATACACAATGGAATATTACTCAGCATTAAAAAAAAATTCATTTGAATCAGTTCTACTCAGGTGGACGGAACTGGAGCCTATTATCCAGAGTGAAGTAAGCCAGTAGGAAAAACAACAATACAGTATACTAACGCATATATATGGAATTTAGAAAGATGGCAGCGAGAACCCTGCATGCGAGACAGCAAAAGGAACGCAGACGTATTTAACAGACTCGTGGACTCTGTGGATGAGGGCAAGGGTGGGATGATATGGGGGAATGGCACTGAAACATGTTCATTATCATATGTAAAATCAATCACCAGCCCAGGATTGATGCTCAGGGCTGGTGCACCGAGATTTCCCACAGGTAGGGAATCGGGAGGGAGGAGGGAGGGGGGTTTTGGAGGGGGAGCATATGTAAACCCATGGTGGTTTCATGTCATTGTATGGCAAAACCAATAAAAAAAAAATAAATTAAAAAAAAGAAAAAAAAATAAAGCTCATCATTTAATATTTCATCTTCAATTAAAAACAAGGTACTTTAAAGACTTAATCTCATATTTGTAAAGCTGACAAAATTTCAAGACCTTATTATTTTCTAATAAAATTTCCTGTAAATTAAAACATTCTGTCTTCAAGACTTCTTTTCATGTATTTTGTAGAAGAAAAACTAGAATGGGGAAAGTTCCAGTTTAGTTTATAGCTTTCAAGGTGCTCATAAGAACCAATGAGCTAAGAAAAACACATTGGTTCTTAAGACTAAATATTTTTAAATAGTTTTTCTTAACTTTTTATCACATAGACAATATACACATTTTTAAAACTGAAATAAAAGGTACAATAATTATATCTACTACAAAGGGAAGAATATACATTAGAGTGACTATAGAAAAAGCAAGAGAGTTCCAGTAAAACATTTAATTCTGCTTTATTGACTATGCCAATGCCTTTGACTCTGTGAATCACAACAAACTGTGGGAACATCTTTAAGAGATGGGAATACCAGACCACCTGACCTGCCACCTGAGAAATCTGTATGTAGGTCAAGAGCAACAGTTAGAACTGGACATGGAACAACAGACTGGTTCCAAATAGGGAAAGGAGTATGTCAAAGCTGTATATTGTCACCTGCTTATTTAACTTGATTGCTGGAAGAAATAACAATAATCTCAGATAGGCAGATGACACCACCCTTATGCAGAAAAAAGAGAAGAGGAACTAAAGAGTCTCTTGAAAGTGAAAGAGAAGAGTGAAAAATGTGGCTTAAAACTTAACATTTGAAAAACTAAGATCATGGCATCTAATCCCATCACTTCATGGCAAATAGATGAGGACAGAATGGAAATAGTGTCAGACTTTTTTTTTTTTTTGGCTCCAAAATCACTGCAGATGGTGACTGCAACTATGAAATTAAAAGATGCTTGTTCCTTGGAAGAAAAGCTATGACCAACCAAGACAGCATATTAAAAAGCAGAGCCATTACTTTGTCGACAAAGATCAGTCTAATCAAAGCTATGTTTATCCAGTAGTCAAGTATGGATGTGAGAGTTAGCCTTAAAGAAAGCTGAGCACCGAAAAATTCATGCTTTCAAACTGTGGTGTTAGAGAAGACTCTTGAGAATCTCTTGGACTGCAAGGAAATCAAACCAGTCAATTCTAAAGGAAATCAGTCCTGAATATTCATTGGAAGGGCTGATGCTGAAGCGGAAGCTCCAATACTTTGGCCACAAGATGCAAAGAACTGATTCACTGGGAAAGACCCTGATGCTGGGAAAGATTGAAGGAAGGAGAAGAACAGGATGACAGAGGATGAGATGGCTGGATGACATCACCGACTCGATGGGCATAAGTTTAAGCAAGCTCCTGGTTTGGTGATGGACAGCGAAGCCTGGCATGCTGCATTCCATGGTATTGCAAAGAGTTGGACATGACTGAGCAATTGAACTGAACTTAACTGAACTTTGGTATTAAAAATATATATATATATATATGCATATGTGTGTGTGTGTGTGTGTGTGTAATTCTTTGTGAACTGTGATATCTGCAAGTTAAAAACCATTATTTTTCTTTCTTTAATATTGTATTATTTTCTATTGAACCAGTAGACGGTTTCATTGATTCTACTATTTTTTTTAACTGTGTTTAATACTTTCCCTAAGATTTTTTTGGAAAAAATGTATCATCTAATATTTTTCCTTAGAGTGTTTATTTAATTGTTACTTTTTATTGAAGTATAGTTGATTTACCATGTTTGCTTTTTATAGTATTTATAATAAAAATTAAAACATAGGTGAAATAGCAATGATTTCTGTTTATACCTTGAAAGACTTAGTAGATAATAATATATCATTGAAAACTTTTCATGTGGTGTTTCAAATTAGGGAACTAAAAATAAAATCTGTAGTCATATTTCTAGGATGATTTTATGCTTTATATAATTTTAATCACATAAAATTTAACTATATCTTTGAAAGAAGTTGTTTTAAACTAGAACTTTTAAAAATTATATTTAAGCTGCATTTGATCTTAGAGAGCATTAGAGTTACATGGCTTTTTATATAAAGAGATTCATTTTATACAATATTATTGAAATTATTCATTGAAAGAAAATATTGGTGGAAATTGTATAACCTTTACTTATGCTTGTAATTGAGTGTGACTATATCCTAACTCAAACAAAATTCTGATTATTAGCACAGTAAAATCAAAGTATATTTTCTCTACAATGCATAACTAAGTGAAGTTTGCTTTTTAGAATTGGTAAATCATACCTTTTATATACACAGTTAGAAGAATAGTACAGTGCTACCAAGTACTCATTATACCTGCTTGAAGAGTGCCGAATGTGTGTTTTATTTAAACAAATATAATCAATTAAAATATTTTAGGGGGTACTGGATTTTCTGACTATCCCTCAGCAAAAGAACACTGACATTTAAGTAAACACTGAAAAAGGAACAGAAATTTACTTTCCTCTCTTGGAATCCATGTCTAAATGTGCCTGCTTTAAGAACTTCTAATATCAGAACTATAGATATTAGTGGGCGGGGGAAGAGGCTCAAATAACTATGAAAAGTTATTTAACAAGTTACAGATTGAGGTACAAGGTACAATTTTAATATTTTAATGTCAAACATATTAAAGAATCATCCAAATAAAAAGATGTTTAGTTTATAAGTAATAAACCTAGGTCAGTCTTCAGATATTTTGTGTGACTATATACTACAGCACTACCAAGTTTGAAGTTACTTATCTTCTGAAACAAGAATTCTACAACTTGACCAGATGTTCTTCATGTGTAAAAGTATCAGAAGTAATGATTAGATACAAAAAGATTTTAAAAGCATGATACCACATACAACTATTGAAAAAATATATATCCTTGAAAAACTAAACCATTATAACAAGACATAAATCAAATTAGAGTTCTTGAAAAGTTGTTAAATAAAAATATCCAGGAAGATATTAAAGAGAGAAATAAATCTAAAAAAATATTAATAGAACTGAGCAAGAACCCTGCAGAGTCCCTTTGCCTCCACTCCCCAGTATAAAACCATGCAGTTAATGGTCAGGACAACAGTCATGGACTCAGTGTCTGATGCATATTCCTGATTTTTTTTTTTAAAGACAATATGACTGCCACCAAAAGGGCGGTAAGGGGGGCGGGGGCTAACTGAATGATGACCAGCCTATAGCCATGACATAAGCTGCTTTAACTTGAGTAGTAGTGGATCTGTGACTAGCACAATTCCAAGTACTGACCTCAAAGAATCAGATTAACACTGCTATTCGTTATAATCTATATCTTTGTGGGCATCAAATTAACTGTAGCTTGGTCTGTCATATATGTAAGTGGGCAACTAAAATTGTTAGCAAAGAGATGCTACACAGTTATATTGACATCTTCCACTCTGAGAATATAGCACACTTTTTTTTTTAACATGAAACAGTTACAGAAGATGGACATAATCCCACAGAAATGGAATAATGTTTGACATTGGGGATTTATAAGCATTCCTTTACCTCTTTTCTGTTTGATCATCCCTAATATTAGACCATAATCATAAAGATGAGATCATTAGGCAACGTTTAATCTAGCTCTTAATTTTTTCTTTGCTAAATATATTTACATAACAAATGATCTAACCTGATGATTCCTTTCCTTGTTTAGAAGGAGTACGCATGAAGCATTAAGTAATTAAAGACTAACACTCTACTTTTAGCTCCCCCTTAGTAAATTTGTTAGTGAACCATGTGGACACAGGCCAACCATGCAGGCAATGGAACATACAATTACAGACAGACCACGCAAGCAAGACAACATCTGAGGATTTCTGGGAGAAGTCAGAAAATCTACACACAATGGAAAGATGAAAAATAATCTGACCTCTTGCTTTAATGATTAGCTGAGATTGTTTCCCCTTTTTCCTTTTAAAAACTGTCACTGCTGAGCAAAATCTTTGGAGTTGGTCTCTGGACACAACTGTCTCCCCTTATTGCTGGCTTATTTGACTAAACCACCTTTCTTTACTAAATCTTGCCTCTCAGTTTACTGGCTGTTGGACAGCAAGCAACTGAACCTGCATTCAGTTACAAAGAATTGGAGCTCTTTGGAGCCCCCGCAAAATGCCACCTATCAATTGTATATGGGTTTCCTAAAATGAGCAAAACAGGTTTCTTGGAGAACAAATATGAGAAAGTAAAATTTGAGATGCCTGTTAATGTATGTGATCCTTCCAAGAGGGAATCATGATAGTTTCATTCTTTGTCTCCCTGGGAGTAAAGTCACCCCATACAGAGAATTTATGGCAGCCTTAATTTCCAGAAGTTTCTGTAGCTAGTCAGATAAGGGAAGTTCTGAGAAGACTTTCTTGCTGCATCTGTTGAATCTTAAATGTGTACAACTTAATTTTCATACCAAATCTAGGGTTCCAAACAGGCCAACACATTAAATATATAGCCCCACTCAGAGATTTTTCACATAAAATAAATAGTCTATTGAGGCAAAGATAGGCATCTTCACTTAACAGAATGAAACAGTCAAGGAGAAAGGTCAATCATACAGTGAAATAAGCTGAATCCACTCTCGTGACCACTGGGTAACAGATTTCATAGCAAAAAAACTTTATATTCAAAAGACTGAATTTTCTGACCATATGCAATAAAACTAAAATCAAATAATACATTAAACATATAAGAAAATAAAATATATCACAGAAAAATGAAAAGGCAAATTAACTAAAATAAAAGCACATGACAAAGATGGCAGATTAAACATATTTAATGTGTGTGGTTGTAGTCCATCTCTTCAGGCATGTCCGACTCTCTTCGAACCCATGGATTGTAGCCCACAGGTTCCTCTGACTATGGTATTACTGAAGTAGCTGCCATGCCCTCCTCCAGGAGCTCTTCCCAACTGAGGGATGGAAACCATGTCTCCTCCATCTCCTGCACTGAAGGCAAATTCTTTATCTTTGAGCTATCAGTGAAACCCTGAGTATCTATAAATTAGTAAGACTAATTCTAAAACCCTATAGAAAATAAAGACAAACATAAAAATAAATGCAAATAGCAAACAGTTACAGTCAGTCCTTCTTATTCATGGATTCTGTGTTTGTGAATTCACTCACCTGCTAAAATTTATCTGTAACCCCAAATCAATACTCAGTATTTTTTTGTGGTCACTCATTGACACACTCAGAGGAGCAAAATATTTGAGTTGCCTGACATGCACATTCCCAGTTCAGGTTAAACAAGGCAATGCTTGTTTTCACTCTTATTTTACTTTTCCTGTGTGTTTTTAGTACTATTTTTTTCCTCATTTTTGTGCTTTTTGTTGGTGATTTGGCTGTTAATGCTCCCCATGTGTTGTGCAGAAGCACTGTCTAGTATTTCTAAGCTTAGGAGCACTGTGATGTGCATTATGGAAAAAAAAAAAAAGCTGTGTTAAGTAAGCTTTATTCAGGCATGAGTTATAGTGCTATTGAGCATGAATTCAATGTTAATGAGTCAACAATTTATATTTAATAAGGTGTCTTTAAACAGAAGCAGACATAAAATAAGGTTATGTATTGATCTGTTGTTGAAAATGTGGTGACCAGAGGTTATCAAGAGCACAACTCTAGAATTCCCCAGGAGCAATGGTTCAATACTGGTTAATTCAGTGTTCACTGCAACTTCATAGACTATAACTACAAGAGTAATGAAAATCTACTATATTTCAAAAATTAAAACTCTAACAATCAGGGAAAGCTAAATCAAATAATATTAAGCAGCATTATTTTAACCTATCAGATTTGTAAAGATTTCTTTTTTAGGGAAAAAAAATGTGCATCAGTGTTGAGCAAGGTGTTGTTAAATCAAATCTGCAACAGAAATACAGACTGGAACCATCATTAAAAAAGTAAATTGACAATATGCATAAACAGCCTTACAATTGTTCAAACTTTGGTCTCTAATTCTTTAGAAACTGGTCCTGGTACTATGGAAATCATTATATCTATGAACAAAACTCTCCCTATGATGTTGTTAATTACAGAATTATTTCTGAAAGGAACCAACATACAAAACTCAGCTTCTACTTGTGTCCATCTCACACTTAGTGGAAGCATCAGTTCAGTTCAGTCGCTCAGTCTTGTCTGACTCTTTGCAACCCCATGGACTGCAGAACTAAGATCACAGCATCTGTTCCCATCACTTCATGGCAAAAAGATGGGGAAACAGTGGAAACAATGACAGACTTTATTTTGGGGGGGCTCCAAAATCACTGCAGATGGTGACTACAGACATGAAATTAAAAGTGGAAGCACAATACTGCCTTTTTTAGCAACAGTAAAGGAGAAACTGCTGGCAAGGAAAAGAATGCCTATGAAAGAGGACAGTGAACCAAAGAGATTTATTGTTTTCAGAACAACTAAAAGCTCATTAAAAAAGAAGAAGAAGAAGAAGAAACCATGGATGTTTCTAAAATAAATATCCACTAGAAAGCTTTCTTGAGCAAACAATGAGAAAAATGAGGGTGACTTGTCTTAAAACAAGAACCCTCATGAAGCCTTTGGTTAACACAATGTTGAATAAAGATTATTTTAAATAACAATTGATTAATTGGGTCCCCTTAAGAGCACTTTCATCTCCTTTTCTTAAAGTTTGAATGGCTGCTTAAGTCTATAAACTATTCAGCAGTTGCTGCTGCTGCTGCTGCTGCTAAGTCGCTTCAGTCCCGTCCTACTCTGTGTGACCCCATAGACAGCAGCCCACCAGTCATCCCTGTCCCTGGGATTCTCCAGGCAAGAGCACTGGAGTGGGTTGCCATTTCCTTCTCCAATGCATGAAAGTGAAAAGTGAAAATGAATTCGCTCAGTCGTCTCCAACTCTTAGTGACTCCATGGACTGAAGCCTACCAGGCTCCTCCATCCACGGGATTTTCCAGGCAAGAGTACTGGAGTGGGGTGCCATTGCCTTCTCCAAAACTATTCAGCACTAAAGTCTAAATAAAGTTTGGAGTTCAGTGCTTTTTTTTTTTTTAATTCTAATTCTTTGGAAGAGTTCCTTATTACTAAGACATACGAGTGCTGCTGTCTCACCTCTGGGGATTGACACCAAGATGCTACTGAAAGATGATGTTTAAAATGCAAATGTTTTACCTTTAAACTCTTGGCCCACAGAATTATATCCAGGATGCTTATGTGTAATACTTTGTTTCTCATATACACATACTACAAGTTGGTTGCAGTTACTATTGAGATATTTGGATGCAGAGATAACAGTAATATAAATGCATCTCATATAAATTCGCATGTGTGCAGGCTCAATCTTGTGTGACTATGACCATGCTCCTCTATCCATAGAATTTTCCAGGCAAGAATATTGGAGTCAGTTGTGTTTTTCTACTCTGGGGGATATTCCCAACCCAGGGATCTAACCCACATGTCCTGCATTTTCTGCATCAGCAGGCAGATTCTTTACTACTGAGCCACTTGGTTAGCTACTAGAAAATACATGCAATTTTTTATATATATATTTATTTTCTTTACATTATAGTGTTGGTTTTGCCATACCATGGGTATACATGTGTTCCCCTTCCAGAACCTCCCTCCCACCTCCCTCCTGATTCCATCTCTCTGGGACATTCCGGTGCACCAGCCCTGAGCACCCTGTATCATGCATCAAACCTGGGCTGGCAATTGATTTCACATATGATAATTCACATGTTTCAATGCCATTCTCCCACATCATCCCACCCTTGCCCTCACCCATAGAGTTCAAAAGACTGTTCTATACGTCTGTGTCTGTTTTGCTGTCTCGCATACAGGGTTATCGTTACCATCTTTCTAAATTCCATATATATGCGTTAGTATACTGTATTGTTCAAACTCTCCATTCCCTGAAATCCTAAAGAGTAGTTAATTAACAGGCAATTTATGAAACAAAGAAAAATTAAATAAGAAAGAAGGCAATACTAAAATTATTCTCATGGAAAACTTATGAGCATATCTGTCCATATGCACACACGTTTCAAGAAAGGAAGCATATTAATGCCAAGCAAATGTTCTAATTTACTTTTTCTTTGCTTTTATTGAAGTATAGTTTACATAGAATATCATATTAGTTTCAGGTGTACAACATAGTGACTGATATACTATATTTACATACATTACCAATTACAAACCATGGTTAGTCTAGTAAATCTTCTGTCATTCTACAAAGTTAATACAGTGTTATCAACTATAATCCCTATGCTGTTCATTATATCCTTATGTCTTATTAATTTCATAGGTAGAAGTTTGTATCTCTTGATTTCCTTCACCTATTTTGTACCGCAACCCCCACAGCTGCAGCAACCACTTATTTATTTTCTATACCTGTTTCTGTTTTGTTTGTTGTTTTGCTTTTCAGGTTCCACATACAAATGGAATCATATGGTATTTGTCTTTTTCTGACATATTTCAATTAGCATACCATTGTCTAGATTCATCCATGCTGTCACAAATGGCAAGATTTCATTATTTTCACAGGTGAATAATGACCCATTTTGTGTATCTATATCTACATCTTAATATTTACAACTTTGTGCTTCTTCCTTAAGACTGGTTTGATTATTTGGAGTCTTCTTTACAATTTCCACACAAATTTTTGGATTATTTTTGTTCCAGTCCTATAAAATGCCATTGTTATTTTGGTAAGAATTACATTGAATCTATAGATTAATTTGCTGATATAGACATTTTGACAATACTAAGTCTTCTAATCCATGAGCACAGAATACTTTTCCATTGTTTTTTGTCTTCTTCAATTTTTCTTTTCATTAACAGCTTGTGATTTTAATAAACAAGTCTTCAATCTCCTTGGTTAAATTTATTCCTGCTGTTTTATTATTATTGATGCAATTGCAAATGAGATTGTTTCCCTAATTTCGTTTTTGGGTAATTTCTAATTAGTGTATCGAATCATATCAGTCTTGTATCCTGCAACTTTGCTGAATTAATTTACTAGTTCTAAAAGTTGGGGGGTGAGGTCTTTAGAGTTTTCTATATGTAGCATGATTTTTTTAAATTATTTTCTATTTTTGCTGTTTAAATTGAGTGATTTCCACTACCCTGTCTTCCAGACTCCTGATTTGTTCTTCTTTATTCTCTAATCTTCTGTGATTATAGCATTCTTTTCATTTCATTACTATATTCTTTAGTTCCGATTTGTTCTTTTTTATGTTTTCTCTTTGTTGAATTTTCAGTGAGTTCCTTCTTTCATTCTCCCAAATTTGGTGATCATTTTTAATACTACTGATTTTAACCCTTTACCTGGTAAGTGTCTTATCCTCATTTTGTTTAGTTCTTTTTCTGAAGTTGTATCCTGTTCTTTCAATTGAAAGATATTCTTTTGTCCTCTCATTTCGCCTCTCTGTGCCTGTTTCTATGTATTAGATATATCAACTACGTCCCTCCATCTTGAAAGAGTGATATTGTCTAGAAAGTGTCCATTGGGTCTCAGTGGTACATTCTTCCCTGGTCACCAGCACCAGGTGCTCCAGGGGCATTTCCTGTGTGAGCAACATGTGCCCTACTATGGTGATTAGACTGTGACTGTTGCAGGCATGCTGGTGAGTAGGGTTTGCCCCCATTCAGCTAGCTGGAAGGCTTGGCTGCCACTATTCAGGACCTAATGGTGGTGGGGATGGCCCTGGGTCCTCAAGGCTGAGCAGTCGAGATGACACTGGTGGGCACATTGTGTGTGGGGTCGCACTTTGGAGGGGCCAGCTATGGCAGGTCCGTCATCACTTCCATCTTCAAATTATATTTTTATCAGATCCTTATCCCTTCCGCGCATACTCTTGTCAAAGAATCTCCTTGTTGTAGGGCCCAGATGCTTTTCAAGATGCTGACTCTGCACTGTAACTTGGAACAGGGAATTCTGTGCTGAGCCCTAAAGAATGGAGCCTCATTTTCCCATAGCCATCAGCTCTTTTGGACAGAAGTCCTATTGGTTTTCAAAGCAAGATGTACAGGTCCCTGGGCTGCAGGACTGATGTGAGTTTTTACGAACCTTCACAATTGTGATATCCATCCTGCTTGAGGGTTTCTTCATGGAGATGTGGCTTCTGATTAGACTGAATTTCTCCCCCACCTGTCTCAATGTGGCCTTTCTTTACATTATTAGTTGTTATTAAAAAAATAATATATATATATATATATATGTCTTGCTAGTTTTCAGGTCATTCTTACAGATAATTTCTCTTAATGTAGTTTCATTGTGTCCATGGGTGGGGTGAGCTCAGTACTTTGCCATCTTGATCTGGACACAATGCAAATGTTCCATTTCTAAATGAAAGGATATCTCACAGCTATGCTTCATTTTATTAAAATGGAACACTTGAAGGTAGTTATCTCTTTAATATATTACTGCAATGTTTGTTCCTTCTTCAAGTTACATTATTATAAACATGATGGAGAGTAAAAATGATGAAGCAAAATCCATACTTCACATATTTCATAGCAGTCTTACCTATTAAAAACAAAATTATAATATGTACATAATCAATAATTACATGGATTCTTTAGGGCTTCCCAGGTGGCACTAGTGTTAATGAGTTTGCCAATGCAAGAGACATGAAATGTGGGTTCAATCCCTGGGATGGGAAGATCTCCTGGAGTAGGGTATGGCAACTCACTCCAGTATTCTTGCCTGGAGAATTCCATGGACAGAGATGCCTTGTAAGCTACAGTCCACAGGGTCACAAAGAGTCAGACATGACTGAAGTGATTTAGCATACATGCACATATTCTTTGTTCTTAGTATTATTTTTTCTCTCATAAAAGAATGTAAACTTTCAAGAACTACATTCATTTGAAGTAATATCTCAATATTTTACTTTGTGATTTAATCACATTTTTTAATTACCCCCAATAGCTGATTTATTACACAGGCCAAAAATAGGCTAAAAATAAGCAGATACATAGGCTTGGCACTCAAGTGTCTTAAGAATGGACTAGGATTCAAAAATATATATAAAGATCATATTCTGGATTTGCTGCTACTAATTTCCTGAAATTATGGGCTGGTAATTTAATGCCTCTTGACCAGGGGATTGCCTTCTTGGTCAGTCGTGAAAATTTTGATTTTATGGCTCAAATGACAGGATTTCGGACTGAGAATCTGCTGAAGGTAGTGACTCACTCATTAGCATGAGAAATACTCATTACCACGAGAAACACTCTGTATCAACTACTTAAATCATTATAGAACACATGTTCTCTATGTTCTCAAAACCCAGACTACGGGTTTTCTTTTTTTTTTTTGGCTTTTAGCTCTTCTACCCAGAGATAACTAGTTATTATCCTGTTCTTATATAATCTTTTAGAGATTTTCTATGTATACAAACTGTGTTCTGTGTGTAATTTGCTTGATCAGATGTAATCCAAGACCAAACCAGTTTTAGAGTTAAGTAAATTAAGATTAAAAAAAAAAAAAAAAGGAACATCAAATTAATGATACTCATGGGGTCCCAGACATGCTACTCAAAAGCATGGCATCTTGGTATATTGAATATCTTAAGGTGAAAGAATTTAAGAAAATAGTAGAAACAGGAAGTCACTCTGACTTTCCTCCCCTTTATCCTTCTTTCCTGAAACAAGTCATAACAATCCTATTGAAAGGTATTCTCCATGTACCAGAAGAAAGGAAGACATTCTAATTACAGCAGATGGGTAATTTGGGACTGAGAAATCTGTATAAACTTCGTTAAACTAACCATTATCTTTCCAGTTACTCCTCACCATTTATTACACCAAGTCTAAATGTCTCTGACCGTAGGGCATCTCACATGTGCTCATGACAAGATGGCGCTTAGCAGAGATCAAGAGGTCAGGACTGAGGCTATTTACAAAAAAATGCAGTTGCCCATGGCTAACTTCCTCTTAGCAATGCTGGGACATGACCAGTATACATTGGTGCGCCACAACCTGGATACGTGACCCTTACGGTGATTGGCCAAGCTCCCGGAAAGCCCCTTTTGAAACCCCCGCACTGTTTGCCTTCCCACACTGTTTGTCTATATAAGCTTGCTCTTCAGCTCAATAAAACGGAACTGCTTTGACAGAACTCCCCGCTGTGTCTGAACGTCTCTTTCTGGGCGAGGGAGGCTGAGGGGTGGGCGGTCCGCTCACCCACCCCCCTCGGGGCTGATCTTCCTGAGGCTCCCATCCTCGGAAGATAACTTCAAGGGGTCCTTCTGTCCGAGACCGAGGGCTCGCCCGGCTTTCTGACTCCCGCCCTGGAGCGCTACAGGGCGGGTTAGAGAGTCGGAGAGAAAAGGAAAATAAAGAGGCTCCACATCTGACTTGTCTATTTCTCACAAGTTTACTGTTTGTTTTGTATGTATGTAAAAGGTATAATGGAAAAGGGCATGGCAACCCACTTCAGTATTCTTGCCTGGAGAATCCTATGTACAGAGGAGCCTGTCAGGCTACAGTCCATAGGGTAGAAAACAGTTGGACACAACTGCAGTGACTTGGCATGTGTACATGCAAAAGGTATAAAAATTTTCTGTTCTGGCCATTATTCAGGTTTTCATTGTCTTGTTAAGTTTCCTATGTCCATGATGAAATATAAAATGTGTATTCTTTTCTCCTGTTAATCTGTCCTCATCAGATTAATTTTTACAATCAGCCAGGGATCCTAAGAAGGTGGAGAGAAAGGTTTCCTCCTCTGCAATACAGTGTATCTATCTAGCAAGGTGTGTGTACTAAAAATTTGCTTTATACCTTGTGGCAACATCACCTTACCTTATGATCTGTGTCTGCTTTTTACCCCACTCCCTAGCCCCAACAAGGCGCTGTCCCAGCCAAACGTTGTCAGTTCCCTGATATATTGTTCTATTTTCTCTAAAAATTTAATCTTCTCCCCTTTATCTAAAATATCTCCCTTCCTTCTGTCTCCTCCTCTCCTAACTCCTACTCACTGTTCAAAACTCAGGTCAGACTATCACTTACAGGAAGTTCACCTGGCTTCTAAGACATAGTAAGGCACATCTCTCCTACAACAGCTATTTAACTGCTATTGAGTGTCCAGTCTGTTTCTCTCACTAGACAAAGACTCTGAATAAATAGCAGGCAGGTTCTATGCATCTTTTCATACCTAGTTCTAAATACCAGAACATCATGAATTTGTTATTAATAAAAGAAGAAACTGATAGCACCGTGAACATTATTATATTTTATTGAAACTTTTTCCTTTTATTTATTATTATTATTACTATTATTTTCATTTCAGTCAGGGTGTCATTTTGTACATGCTGAAGGCCATCTCTTAAAATGTAAAAAGGCCATCTCTTTCAAGGCCATCTATGTCTCTACTGTATGATTGAAAACATAAATATGAGTACCCTTTATGAAAGTAAAGAATTTACAATAAAAATAGCCTATTCAATTTTATGAACTATTCAAGTCTCATTGATGATAAATGCACTTCTAACTCTTTCCTTCTCTTTCAACTATCATTTTTTTTCTAATTTCAATGTAATTCTCAACTTTCACTAAAGTTTTTTAGTTATGTGTTACACACTTCAGTTCAGTTCACTTGCTCAGTCATGTCAGACTCTTTGTGACCCAATGGACTGCAGCACGCCAGACCTCCCTGCCCATCACCAACTCCTGGAGCTTACTCAAACTCATGTCCATTGAGTTGGTGATGCCATCCAACCATTTCATCCTCTGTCATCCCCTTCTCCTCCCACCTTCAATCTTTCCCAGCATCAGGGTCTTTTCAAATGACTCAGTTTTTCACATCAGGTGGACAAAGTATTGGAGTTTCAGCTTCAGCATCGGTCCTTCCAAGGAATATTCAGGACTGATTTCCTTTAGGATGGACTGGTTGGATCTCCTTGCAGTCCAAAGGACTCTTAAGAGTCTTCTCCAACACCACAGTTCAAAAGCATCAATTCTTCAGTGCTCAGCTTTCTTCATAGTCCAGCTCACATATCCATACATGACTACTGGAAAAACCATAACTTTGATTAGACAGACCTTTGTTGGCAAAGTAATGTCTCTGCTTTTCAATATGCTATCTAGGTTGGTCATAACTTTTCTTCCAAGGAGCAAGCATCCTTTAATTTCATGGCTGCAGTCACTATCTACAGTGATTTTGAAAACCCAAAATAAAACCTCACTGTTTCCATTGTTTCCCCATCTATTTGTTATGAAGTGAGGGGACCAGATGCCACGATCTTAGTTTTACGAATGTTGAATTTTAAGTTGATTTTTTCACTCTCCTCTTTCACTTTTATTGAGGCTCTTTAGTTCTTTGCTTTCTGCCATAAGTGTGGTGTCATGTGCATATCTGAAATTATTGTTATTTCTCCTGGCAGTCTTGATTCCAGCTTGTGCTTCATCCAGTCCAGCATTTCTCATGATGTAATCTGCATATAAGTTAAATAAGCAGGGTGACTATATACAGCCTTGACATACTCCTTTCCCTATTTGGAACCAGTCTGTTGTTCCATGTCCAGATCTAACTGTTGCTTCTTGACCTGCATACAGATTTATCAGGAGGCAGGTCAGATGGTCTGGTATTCCCATCTTTTTAAGAATTTTCCAGTTTGTTGTGATCCATACAGTCAAAGCCTTTGGCATAGTCAATAAAGCAGAAGTAGATATTTTTCTATTTAAGTTACACAGTTAAGTCTTTCAATTTTAATCAATAATTCAATAGGCTGACCATCTGCCTGACAGCTCCAAAGAACTTCTTCCAAATCCCAGGGACTTCTTAGAAAGTAATGAGAGAGTCAATTCCTAGTCAGGTCGATAAGAAGTCTAGGATCCCCAAGGAGGAGAAAGAGGTCTGGGGTCTTGAGAAGGAGACAGAGGTCTGGAATTCTTAAGAAGGAAGAAAAGTCAAGTGTCTTTTTTTTTTCTCTCTCTACATTTAGTCTCATAAAATGTATTTTTCTTTAAGTGGGGAACTGATGATTACACAACAAACAATTCAGTTTAAACTCTGTACTAAGGATTATATAACAAAAATGTATCCTGCTTGAGGACATGTTTCTCTTTCTTGAGAATCTTCTGACTAATCCTGTTATCTTAAAATGTATATTATGAAAGTAGGTTAGCTAAAATCTTTCTATTGTTAGTTCTAATCCTGTCATCTTAAAATGTAGATTATGGGAGTAGGTCTAGTAATATCTTTACAACTTTGAGACATTCTTTTGATTTATTGTACTAACCAATTAAAAAAGTTTATGATTCCCTTGCTAAGTGAAGGAGGCACTCTCTGTCCCCCTCTGATGTCTGTGTCAGAAGCTTTATTTGTCCCTTTTTCACTATGATAAAACTCTGCTACACAAAAGCTGTTGCATGAACAAGCCTGGTCCCTGGTCCTGAAGCTAAATCTTCTTCAGAGATCAGGAATCAGACACTGTTTACTGTAAGCTAACAGCAACATGTAAACCAGTCTAATCTTCATTTTTGCAGTAGAGAAATTAGAGCCTGGAAAGTTAATGTAATTTCATGAACTTAACAGTGAAGGAACAGAACTGGGACCATGACAATGATTGTTTGACTACAAATTCACTACCTTTGTTAATATTCCATCTTGAAAAAATCACTTTGTACAACAAAGAATGTCAATTTTATATTACATATGCACTCTGTTATTTCCACAAGATGACATTTCCATCTTCTTGCCACATACTGATGATATATTCTGATTTTCCTTTGATTGCATATTTTATGAGGTCCTGTTCTTAATCTTGCAGTTTATTTTACTATTTCCTGACCACTTACATAACCTCATTAGCTAGTATATAACATTAAGCTGTCTGATCATGTTTACCTTTTTCAGTTTCATATTTCTGATAGCTTTAATTAAAATTTTATTTAATACTTTTTTTGTGATAATTGATAAAGATTACAAGCAAACCTAGGAATGACTTAAGTATATTTTCATTTGTCATTGACCTTATTCTACTGTCATTTTTCCTCCTCCAAATCAACATAAATAAAGGAATTTTATCTATGTTATGAACAGAAAGATTAGGTGATTTTTGTAGGAAAAGAACTACATCTTTGTTAATTTCACTATTTGGTAATTTGAAAGAAACACCTTAGATGTGTTTCACTTAAATGCTACTGCTCTTGGAAGTCAGTTTTGGTGCTTTGTGCTAATTTTTAGTGGAGTTTGTTTTAAAATATCTGTATTGTGGTCTTTTTCAAATGTTTCAAAATCAAATTGTACCAGATACTAAGGGACAGATGGTAAGTAATTCCAGCTCCAAGAAATTTAATAGGAAGTGGAGAAAACAAAAGATAATAGGAAAAAAAATGTAACAAAAAAATTGGAAGTCTTAAAAATATCACAGTCTTATAATATCATTAATCTTATCATGAGAGGCTAATACATTAGACTAGTTCATTGCTTTATTTCCCCTATTACATAATAATAGGGGAAATAATATAAATTCAAAACTTCTGAATATTATCAGAAAAGTTTCAAAAAGATATAATTGAAGAATAGTCCTATAGTATGCTTCTAAATAACTATGATATACATGTATTCCAAATAATAGGAAGTGATGAATTTCTATAAATATCAGTCTCAGAAATTCAGTTTGACATCAAGGTGAATTAAACTGAATTAATTTGCTATGTAAGCCAATCAATTAAGAGATAAAGACATAAAGAGCTAAACAAATTGCTAGTCTCTGAAATATAGGAGCATTTCTCCAATTTACTAATTTAAAAATGAGTGCTAGTTTCTTGTTCAACATACAGATACCTAGGCCATCTCTGGATATAGTATCGAGGTATTATTATACTTACTCAAGTCCCCAGATTAGGTAAGTATGAGAAACATATTAGGTCAGTTGCTGGCATGGGTCATGTTGTGGAAATATATATTTGTTTATAAATATGAATATGACTGTCAATATATTTTAATCCAGTATTCTTGCCTAGAAAATTCCATAGACAGAGGAGTCTAACAGGCTCCAGTCTATGAGCAGAGTCAGACACAACTGAGTGACTACACTTTCACTTTCGTATTTTAAAGTAAAAATAAGGCAATGGTTTGAATCACAAAAATAAGTCCAGACTTTTCTTGAATGTATCATTTGTAAAAATCCATCCTTTTTTATATCTTCCTCTCTGCATTAAGTCATTTGAAGATAGGAACTAGATTGTCTTTATTTAGTGCTTAACTTTCAATATCAAAGTCCAGAAATTGTTGCATCATCCTTCATCAAAAATTTTTGCTTAAATGAGTGAATGCATTACTATGTACAGAAACTACCAGTATGAAGGAATACTTTAATTTTTTGAGAGATAAAAAACTTAAGAATTTGAATATTCAAATATACTAAATGCACAGTTTGTATTAAATATCTTTGTTCTTTGGAAATGGTTACCAACTCTTCCATGGATGAAGAGAGAAAAAGCCTCCTGATTTTCAATTTTAGGTACTTTTAATGATCATATTCCACTACTATTATCTCTTCTAGATGTACCCCCAGTATCAGCTGATTTCCAACCCAGTATACTATTTGCTCCCTTTCCATGACTGATTGTCTTTTCGATCTACTTTTTAATGGGACACATAATTTTCTTTCAAAAAGCTAAATTTTATATAGCATTTCATGTTTGTAAAGATCTCTTTAGGACTATATGACTTGTAAAAGATGGAAATTTCCTAAATATTTTCTTTTCTGAGAGTAGAGAGATATTTCACTGAATACAATTCTATGCACTTAATAAAAAAATTAAATGCACATATTAATTGCACAATCTGGATTGTTCTAACCATGTTCTAACCTTTTTTCAATATATATTATTGAACTTTTAGCTCTCACAACAATCCAATGAAATACTTTATTATTTCCATGTAAGAGAGGAGGTATTCAAGTATCTCATTTTCTTTTCTGGGAATTCTTGTATAGGAATTTATAAAAAATTACAAGCCTATTGATATTAATGTTAGAAATCCTCAAAGCTTAAAGCAAACATACAAACATGTCCTTAAAATTCAAAAAAATATTAGTAGCCTCAGTAAAGCAATGTCTACAAAGAAGTCTGAAATATTACATGGATATACTCAAAAGAAAAAGAATGCTTTCTCAGTAGACAGCAAAGATTTTTATATTGCATACTAACTGCTCAGATGGGTAATTTGCACTAATCAGCTGGAGACAAAGGGAGAGAGAATTACAGCAACTTGATGAGTTAATTTTGCGTTTTATAGTCATTGTCTTCCTGGGTTGCTAAATGCTCCATCTTTAATATAGTTTTGAGATACTACAAATGCCCTTGTCAAAACCAAGCAACACATTTATGAACTGTTAAAGTAATCTGAGTGTTCTTAACACTCATTGGTTTTAAAAGGAAACCTAGGTCCTCTATATTGAAAATATGTAAGACGAAAGCCTGGATGCCTTTCAAATCCCCCCAACAGAGTCTCCCCCTACAGACTTTTGGCCTATATTTTATTTAGAGGTCTCTATGTTTAATCTTACAAAATATTTGTTAAAATATTCTAGGAGTTTTCAACTAAAAATAAGATGGTAGACATACTGTCTTTAAAGAGTGAGATAGGAGAGTGCAACTTCACACTGACACTTGGGAGATTATATTCTCTTATGAAAGGTCTGAATCAAGTATGTCATTTTCATGAATATACTCTATTACAGTCTCAAGATTACTGCATCGAAGTACTTTAATTGCAAAGAAAAAGTACATTGGCTTAGAGAAACCTAAAGCAATAAATCAAAAGGTAATTTATGCATACCCTGTTAAGATTTTGAAGACCAAAAACGTCCTTCATCGTTAAACCCAAGAGATTTTCATTATATACGTTTTTCAGTTCAATTCAGGAAAGCTATTAAGTGTCATGTAGAAAAAACTGGACTCACAGAGTAGGGAATCCTCAGATGCTTATTATTGTTCAATCCAGGTCTAAGAAGGGTCTTCCATATCACTTTCAACAAGCAAATTAGTATTTATCAGACTGAAGATACAATAATCATAACTTGTATTCTGGCAAAAGATCACCAAAAAATTATTCTCATGATTTAGAGGGGGAAAAATTTGCAAATTAAAAAAAAGGAAGGAAATAATTATTTAGAAATATGCTGCAGTCCTAGCACATTTCACTTGTTATAGCTCTCCATAAGTAACAGAAGTCATGGAGAAGAATGAGCGTTTACCTCTCTGATGATGAATACATCCCACAACTGAAATTCTCCCCCACCTTTTTTTTTTTTTTAAGAAGTGATGCACAGATTAAAGCAGTTTACTTTACACCAATCAAAATACTGGTTTTTCACAATGTATCCAGATCTTCAAGGAAAATAAATATATATATATATTTTCTTCTGTTAAGAATCTAACAGAAAAAGCTTTTATTCTATTTCTTTTCAAAGTGAACTTGATGGCCATACACAATCAACATTTTTTTTTTAATGCCTAGGGTGAATCATGTCTAAAATGTGTATTATATTCAGATTGAAGAATAAGGAATCAATGGCTGATCATTTTTAACCTATATAAAGGACAATATTTCAACCTAATTTCCCTATATACCATAGCATGATTATATCAAATAGAAACTTTTTTGTGAAAATATTTTGTAAATTCTAAAGGGTTATTACATATAAAGCAAAATAAGGTAAAACTTTCACATAAATCTTCATACCTTCCTGGAAAGCTTCTGGTATTTTTACTTTTAACTCTAAAGTTTTCTGATTCTGTGATTCTAATGTGGGCTTATCATTTTGCTCTTGGGTCTGAAATGAAGAAAATGTAAAACCACGGAAACTACTTCAGACAGAGAATGACTGTTTTATTTTGTTAACTATTCTGCTTCATTAGTCTAGACTGTCATGAGAATCCTGACAGGACATCGGGATAAGCAGTTATAGTCAGAAAACATCAGATATTAATTAAGGTGCCCCTCAATTCAACTTTACATTGCAGAGTTCACCAGGAATTGTACACTGGAATTCTGTCCTAATAGCTTTTAACAATAATGAAAACATAATACTAACTGCTTTATTGGGACTTCTTAAGGTTTAGCTTCTGAGTTAAGCAATTTATACATTTTAGAGAGCACAGGCCCTTGGAAGAGAAAGAGTTGGTTTAGAATCAAATCCTAATAGTGCCTTTAGTGACTATAAGGTATTGACAAGGTATTAAACTTCTATGAAATCTCAGTTTCCTCATCTGTTCTATGGAAATATGAACAATAGAACTTCACAGAGCTATTGTCAAATTTAAATGTAACAATCCATGTGAATGTTGAATCATACCTTGTTTAGAAGAATCTATAAAACTTATTATAAATATGATATTTCAGAGATATCACAGTAGCCCAAATCCAATTTATAACATCAACGCATCCAAAACTCTGCCTTGGGAAGCATTATATCACTTGATGATTTATGATTATAGTCATAGAAAATAGATACTTTAAAATGACAGTTTCTTTGCCTTGTCACCAGATGTTGATTAAGTCTTTAGTAACTTTTAAAGTACTAGCTTTGACCTTTAAGAAGTAAAAAGTTAAGTACACTTATATAATTGATAGTTTCCTTATTTAATTTAAATGCTTTATCATCTCTGTATCTGGTTTCTAGTTACCATATTAATAAACACTCTGAACATCTTTAAAATGTATACCTTAACAAACTTGTGTTCTGTAAGAGAAACCACTCTAAACAAGCTGTATGATATGCAGAATTATAACACAAAATGATTAAATATTGAGTCATGTTTTATTTGTGAGGTATCCAATTTGTGTATTTCTGTCTAAATGTTAAAACTGACCCTTAAACTACCTTTTGTCACAAGAAAAAATATAGCTCTATTAGTCAATAAAAACCTATTCCAAAGTAACAGTTTACTTTTATGTAATTCTCATGTATTTTGGAAAATGGCAACTACTTCCTTCTCACAATTTTCGAGCTTCAACTTAACTGATTTTTGTTTCCCCTGGCCTCTTCTTAAATGTTTTCCTATTTGAAATGACAGAGAGAAAAAGTCTGAATGGGAAATAGGTACATTACTTGTAAATCTGGCAAGCTTGATGTGGCACAGGCTTGATGTAACAGGTGACATTAGCTCTAAAAGTGAGCCATAAATTCTTAGCTCTTTTCAGAAAGATAAGACAAATACGTCTGATTTTATTAGATCACAAAGTACCTGGAGGAGAGGAGAGGGACTGGAAGAGGGGAGGGAGGGATAGGGAGAGTGAAAGGGAGAAGAAATTAAGCACATTTCTTTGTCTGTTAACTTATTTTTCCATTTAAAGTCTGATGACAAAAATAAGCAAAATGTTCATAATATACGTAATGAAAGTATAAATAAAAATGGGAGCACAGAAAAGAGCAAAATTGGTAGTGAAATGAAATAGAGCTTGGTGATCTCACCGAACTTAGAAATTTGTATACATTATTTATGTTGTTGATTTTACAAGGCTATTGATATGAGTTTACTCATTTTTCTTTTGTTGATTTTTTTCTCTTCCCCTTTTCCTCATTTTTCGTCTTCAACAGAAAAAATTATAATAGCTGAAAACTTTTCTTTCTCCACTATTTTTGGGTATTTAAATCTGAGGACAATTTTACAAAGTCTCACAGTTGACTGGGAAACACCATATTGTTATTCTCTTAATCAACTTGTATTATTATTATTTGTGGATACTAAAATAATATATAGTACACAAAACTTGTAACAGAATTATTTTAAGAAACTCAACAAATATAAGACAGTATATATTCTTTCTCTGTGATTTTAGGTATATAGCCATGCTAATTCATCTTTGAGGAGCTGATCTGTGATGTTACACTGTCTTTTCATTTTTATACCTAGTTTTATAGTTCCAAGGTCTTACTTCTCATTGAATTAAAACCTTATTTTATGATTTCGTTCACCCATCTCTGCCCCTTTTAGCTTATCTAACTATTCCAGCAGCTCATTTAACCTTTACATTGTTTAAACCAGGATAAAGAAATCCTTCATACATCATCGAAGAGGTAAAGTGGCATATTAAAAATGGAACGAATACTTGTAAGAATTAAAAGACAAAAAGTGATTCCATTTACATTGACATACACTCTTTTCAGATTTTGCAGGATACTTGAAAGCAGCTTTGCCAATTTAACATATAGGAAAATAACCTAGGTTGTTTCTATTTTTCTTTCTAGATGCATATTGGGAAGGGTGGTAGTGATGGATTTTATATATACTTAATCCAAAATTACAAACTCAGCAATATCTGTTCTTTGCACTGATAATCTTTCAATTTCCCCCTTTAGGTTGTCAGTCTAATGACCTTTAAAGTCAAATCATATTTGTCATAATACCACCAACATGCTTTAGAAAATAACAAATTTAAAGATATGGAAAAGAAAAGAAGAAATGATTTTTTCTTTTAAAGAATTAAGTATCAGTGAGAGGATAAAGTTTAAATTAAAGTATCTAGAGAATGAGAAACTATGCAAAACATCTGCATGCCCAGGATGACAATCTTCTTTGAAGACAATGAGAACTGTCTTAGTTTAAAAAGGGGGAGTTACTAACTTCAGTGACTGTGTTATAAACAGACTTATTATTTTGATATTTTCAAATCTTTAGGATGCTAGCAACACCTATCCAGATTTCAAGAGTCAGGTTCATTTTTCCTGACTCTTCCTTTAGAGTGCTATGAATAGAGAACAGGACATAGAGTAAGTGACAGCAGTTAGTAGATGGTTAAAGAGAAAAGGTGAGATTATGAATATTGGAAAATTCTGAAATGGAAAGAACACAGAAGAAAGGCAGTGCATTTCAAAACCCATGGCTTATGTCGTTAGTATTCTCTTATTCTTGATTTGTGTCTTCTATTTTGCAGACATTCTTTTGTTCTGTAGCCAGAATCATCCTTTAATAAATCTACCTATGTTTTCCACTGACTTGCCCTTGCATCTAGAGGGGCACACTTTCTTTCCTGGTATGTTTTAGCTACAAACTGGTTGCAGTGTAACAATGCAGGGATATTGTGTCTTGCACTGGGAAAAACTATGTACCCAGCACATAGACTATTCTTAGTAAATAAGAGAATTCCATTCCATATGTGTGGAGGAAAAACATAGAAGGTCAGATAGCGCTACAGTGATACTCACATAGATGTGTGCTCTAAGTACTTTACTACTGTTTAGGTAAGATATCTTTTACAAGTTCAAGTGTCACAGGTTCAGGATCTAAGCCAGTAAAGTTCAGTCCATCCCATTTTTTGACTCTTTACAACTCCCTGTAAACCCAAGAAATGCCTCCACTGGGCCTTTAAAAAGTCCTTTGTATTCTTAATCTCTTAACATTCTTTTGGGCTTTTCTGTCCTGCCTGCAACCTGACTCTCCCTTTGAGGACACTGGCTCCCCTGGACCTAATCATTTGATAGCTGTTTTCTACCCAAACCCTTTATTTTCTCCCTAACCATATGAGTAGGGAGATTTTAAAGCTCACTGCAATGCTATTATTGTTCCTTTCCCAGCTCTAAAAGTCTCTATGCTTTGATCTCTTGTTCTCTGATGGCATTATTGATTATCCTTGCTTCAATTCTTTCCTTACTAACAGGTCAGGAACTTCCTTGTTTTGTTTTGTTTTGTTTTGTTAATTCCTTTCTCACCAGTTCTCCAAAACAACTTTTGCTAGTTCTTTATGATTTTAAAGCATATAGGATACATTTTCTATAACACTAGCTTATTGGATGCTTAACCTTTTCTCCTGAAATGATCATCATCTTCCCTATAACTCAACTAACCATTCTCATGGTTAGAGTTTAGATATAATCATTACCAAAATAATTTCTTTCCATAATTTCAGTTGCCATGAACACAGCCTCCCATTTTCCAGCTCGTGTTCTCTAGTGTCTCAACACAACAAGCCTTCAGATCCACAGATTGAGTTGACTTTCAAGTGTCTTGTCCTACTCCCTTAAAAGGCTGACTTCCTTTTAAATTCTATGTCAAATCATTTATTTATTCCACTGAAAACACCCGCAACTTCTGTATTTCTCTCTGTGAGCAATAATCTTACCTTGTGTCTATACTTATACAGGTAAATGTGGTAGGAAACATACACACACAATCTTGCTAAATAGTGCAGGCAAGCAAAATATGCCACTCTAAAAGATGCCACTTTAGCATAAGGATTATTTTGAGCCAAAAGCTATTAAGAAGTAGATACAAACAAAGCTCTCTGCTTTCCCTCTATTTACCTAAAAGCAGAACATAAATTTGCAAAGATCTCTCTCTTCCCGTTTCTAGCAGGAAGAACACAATCATGTGAGACTTTAGATCCTTATAACACAAAGACAGAGGCCGAAGATTTTACATAACAAACTTTACTAACTAGCTGTGATTTTCCATTAGTTTCCCATATATTTGCCATTCCACAATTTTCCATCCCTGAGACTCAAGGTCCTTACACTTTGTCTTATTACTTGTCAAAAAAAAATTATTCTTTTGCTAAGATAGGACACTGAAAGATGAACTCCCCAGGTTGGCAGGTGCCCAATATGCTACTGGAGATAGGTGGAGACATAACTCCAGAAAGAATGAAGAGACAGAGCCAAAGCAAAAACAACACCCAGTTGTGGATATGACTGGTGATGGAAGTAAAGTTCAATGCTATAAAGAGCAATGTTGCATATGAACCTGGAATGTTAGGTCCATGAATAAAGGCAAATTGAAAGTGATCAAACAGGAGATGGTAAGTGTGAACATGGGCATTTTAGGAATCAGTGAACTAAAATGGACCAGAATGGGTGAACTGAATTCAGATGAACATTATATTTACTACTGTGGGCAAGAATCCCTTAGAAGAAATGGAGTAGTCAATATACTTAACAAAAGAGTCTGAAATACAGTACTTCAGTGCAATCTCAAAAATAACAGAATTATCTCTGTTCATATCCAAGGCAACCCATTCAATATCACAGTAATCCAAAACTATGCCCCAAAGAGTACTGGTGAAGAAGCTGAAGCTGAACGGTTCTATGAAGACCTACAAGACTTTCTAAAACTAACACCCCAAAACGACTTCCTTTTCATTATAGGGGGCTGGAATGCAAAAGTAGGAAGTCAAGAAATACCTGGAGTAATAGGAAAATTTGGCATGGGAGTACAGAGTGAAGCAGGGCAAGGCTAATAGACTATTGCCAAGAGAACTCAATGGTCAAAGCAAACACTCTCTTCCAACAACACAAGAGAAGACTCCACATATGGACATCACTACATGGTCAATACTGAAATCATATGGATTATATTTTTTTTTAGCCAAAGGTGGGGAAGATCTATACAGTCAGCAAACACAACACCAGGAGCTGACTGTGGCTCAGGTCATGAGCCAAATTCAGGCTTAAATGGAAGAAAGTAGGGAAGACAACTAGACCATTTAGATATGACCTAAATCAAATCCCTTACAATTTTACAGTGGAAGTGACAAATAGATTCAAAGGATTAGATCTGATAGCAGAGTGCCTTAAGAATTATGGACAGAGATTCCTGACACTGAACAGAAGGCAGTGATCAAGACCATCCCCAAGAAAAAGAAATGTAAAGGCAAAATGGTTGTTTGGGGAGACCTTACAAATAACTGTGAAAAGAGAGTGAAAGGCAAAGGAGAAAAGGGAAGATAGAGCCATTTGAATGCAGAGTTCCAAAGAATAGCAAAGAGAGATAAAATCTTCCTCAGTGATCAATGCAAAGAAATAGAGGTAAAAAATAGAATGGGAAAGACTACAGATCTCTTCAAGAAAATTAGAGAAACCAAGGGAACATTTCATGCAAAGATGGGCTCAACAAAGGACAGAAATGGTATGGACCTAACAGAAGCAGAAGATATTAAGAAGAGGTGACAAGAAGACACAGAAGAACTATACTTAAAAGATCTTCATGACCCAGATAATCACGATGTGTTCACTCACCTAGAGACAGACATCCTGGAATGTGAAGTCAAGTTGGCCTTAAGAAGCTTCACTATGAGCAAAGCTAGTGGAGAGGATGGAATTCCAGTTGAGCTATTTCAAATACTAAAAGATGATTCTGTGAAAGTGCTGCCCTCAATGCGCCAACAAATTTGGAAAACTCAACAGTGGCCACAGGACTGGAAATGGTCAGTTTTCATGCCAATCCAAAAGAAAAGCAATGCCAGAGAATGCTCAAACTACTGCACAGTTGTTCTCAACTCACACAGCTAGTAAAGTAATGCTCAAAATTCTCCAAGTCAGGCTTCAACAGTACAAGAACCATGAACTTCCAGATGTTCAAGCTGGCTTTAGAAAAGGCAGAGGAACCAGAGATCAATTTTCCAATATCCACTGGATCATCAAAAAAGGGAGAAAGTTCTAGAAAAATATCTATTTCTGCTTTATTGACTATGACAAAGCCTTTGACTGTGTGGATCACAACAAACTGTGGAAAATTCTTAAAGAAATGGGAATATTAGACCACCTGACATGCCCAGTGAGAAATCTGTATGCAGGTCAAGAAGCAACAGTTAGACTGGACATGAAACAACAGACTGTTTCCAAATAGGAAAAGGAGTATGTCAAGGCTGTATATTGTCACCCTGCTTATTTAACTTATATGCAGAGTACATCATGAGAAATGTTGGACTGGATGAAACTTAAGTGAAATCAAGATTCCCAGGAGAAATATTAACTTCAGATACAAGGATGATACCACACTAATGGCAGAAAGTAAAGAACTAAAGAGCCTCCTGATTAAAGTGAAAGAAGGGAGTGAAAAAGTTGACTTAAAACTCAACATTCAGAAAACTAAGATTATGCTATCTGGTCTCATCACTTCATGGCAAATAGATGGGGGAACAATGACAGACTTTATGTTTTGGGCTCCAAAATCATTGAAGATGGTGATTGCAGCCATGAAATTAAAAGACACTTGCTTCTTGGGAGAAAAGCTATGACCAACCTAGACAGCATATTAAAAAGCAGAGACATCACTTTGTCAACAATGGTCCATCTAGTCAAGCTCGGGTTTTTCCAGCAGTCATGTATGGATGTGAGAGTTGGACTACAAAGAAAGCTGAGTGCCGAAGAATTGATGCTTTTGAACTGTGGTGTTGGAGAAGACTCTTGAGAGTCATTTGCACAGCAAGGAGAGTCAATCAGTCAATCCTAAAGGAAATCAGTCCTGAATATTCAGTGGAAGGACTGATGCTGAAGCTGCAACTCCAATACTTTGGCCACCTGATGCGAAGAACTGACTCATGTGAAAAGACCCTGATGCTGAATGATTGACAGTGGAGAAGGGGATGACAGAGGATGAGATATTTGGATGGCATCACCAACTCAATAAACATGAGTTTGAGTAAGTTCTGGGAGTTGGTGATGAACAGGGAAGCCTGGCATGCTACAGTCTATGGGGTCACAAAGAGTCGGCCATGGCTGAGCAACTGAACTGAACTGAACCACAGATGCTGTATAAGCCTAAACTCTTATCAACTCTTGAGTTACACAATCCTGTGTTTCTCCAATATAATATATAAGAAATACATTTACAGATTTATACTTGTCTTTCTCTTGTTAATTTGCCTATTGTTACAGAGTCCCAGGTCAAAACCTGGAAGAGTAGAAATAAAAAATATGTTTCTCCTCTTCTACTTATCTCACTCTACCTTCATGACCATGGTCTCAGGAATGACAGAAATTACCCTATATTTCTTTGGTTTATTCTTGCTCCTACTCTCTTAGATCTGTACTACAGAAGTCAATGAAATGTTTGCTACCAGCCCACAAAAAGATAAGCAGTAGAATTAAAAAAAATAATTTATAAAATTTACAGCAATTTGACAGAGTTATTTAACATCCAATGAATATAATATTTTAACTATATTTGTATTTATATATTTTTAGATTTTAATTTTTAAATAATTATTTTTATTGAGACTTATAAAAGCATCATTCTACCCTCTGTTGGAAATCAAAACAAACAAAACAAAATCTGGTGCTTCTCCACAACTAGTTTGAGATACACTATCTTAGATTTCTATCTGATTTCCTCTTTGGTTCAAACTTCTAATAAATTATTTCATATACTTGTTCCTAGTCTCCTATTTTACAGAAAAATTAGAAGCAATTAGAAGTAAACGTCTATCACAAACAGATCTATCCACCTATTTGTGACTGTACTCATGTGGCTTACCTTCTGTCCTGCTATAATGCTTGATTTATCTGTCACAGGTAGAATACACCCCTTCCATTATGGACTAGAACACCTATATCCTGTCTACTCTTGGATTCTGCTCCATCAAGAGTCTCCATTCTTGCCTACACCCTCAATTTGTCACCCTAAGTTTGTCACTCTACACCTTATCTTTCCCTTTGGCGTAAACACATACCACTATCTTTTATTTAAAAAAAAATTTTGCTTCTTCTCTTGACTTCATTTTTTTCCCAGCTAACAATTTACTTCCTCCCCTCTTCATATATTGGAAAAACTGTGTGAAATAGCTATTTGGATTTATTGTCAAGATTTTTTCTCCTTTCATTTATACTCTGTTCATTTCATTCTAATCAAGCCCTACAGGATCCATTCCCCAGATTTATGCTTCTGATCTCATTTTATTCTCTCCCTTGTTCATTCTGCACTAATTATAACATGTTCTCTGCTGTTCTTCAAACATTCAAACTTTATTCTAGTTTGAGAATCTTAGCATACACTCTTCTGTCTAGATTGTTCCTTCTCTTGATAGATGCATTGCTACCTCCTTTTTTATCTGGAGTTTTTTACTCAGAGACACTTCCCCATTGAGGTCTTCTATGATGGGCTTGTTTATACTTCAAACATTCCTTTGAAAAGATTTTATCTCCTACACAAAAAGTGCTTCCTTTTAACAATCACCACTTTCATTGCTCACACTACATTACTTTATTGTTTTCTGTTGTTGCTATTAGTATTGTTATTATCTGTATCCTCACCTATTGGAATGCAAGATCCTTGGGGGCAAGATGTCATTATTTGTTTTATTCCTGGCAATATACAGCAGTTAGTTGAGAGGAAAAATGAAGGAAAATAGGACTGAAACTAAATTATCTAAACAAGATAATTTTTCTTAAATACACTACAATAGCAAATATTAGGTAGTAATGAACAGTATTTATTTATTAAAATCAGGAATTAAATAATGATACTTGTTATCCCTACAAAACCAAGTGTTCTATTATTACTTCAGTATGTGATTTAAAGTTATAAATATTGAAAAGAGAGAAATGTAACTTATATGCAACTATAAAAAGCTATTTCAATTAAAAGATGATTCAGTAAAATGTCCAAGAATGTTTTTTCTAAATTTACAAAATATATATTGTTCCTATATAGTAAAATAATAAAAATTGAAATAAAAGAATATCTCATACACCATGGTACCTTAATATAAGAATATAACTAAGAAATAACAGATGAAAAAATGAAACAAAACACCCACCTCCACCTCAAACATACTCCAGTCTTACAGCTTCATTGACAAAGTTGAAATAATTGCTGAATAAACAGTCATGGAAAGGAAAATAATGTATTAATGCTATTAAGTATCAGTTTTTTACAAATTAAGATATATTTAATACAATTCCAAAGAAAACTCCCAAGTAGATTTCAAGCTCAGCATGATAAACAAGTACTAAGAAATTATCAAGATATTTTGAAAAGTTTACTGAGGAAGAACTGTCTAGCTAGATACTAAAATTCACCACAAGGACAATACTCACAACAAATTTTACATTAAACTAAGATAAATTATGTCTACTATGATTTCTGTCATTTAACATTTTTCTGAACGTAAAAGCCAGTGCAATAAAAAATAACAATGTCATGAATAAAATTGGATATGATTCTATAAAATTATAATATTTGATTAATTTTATACCTAGAAAATCCAAGAGACTCAACTAAAATATTTTGGTGTTGTTTAGTTGCTAAATTATGTCTGACTCTTTTGCAACCCCGTGGACTCCCAGAGGGCCCTAGTGATAAAGAACCCACCTGCCAATGCAGAAGAGACATGAGAGATTATGGTTCCAATCCTGGGCTGGGAAGATCCACTGGAGGAGGGCATGGTTATCCACTACAGTACTCCTGCCTGGAGAATCCCCATGGACAGAGGAGCCTGGAGGGCTACAGTCCATGGGGTCTCAAAGAGTTGGAAATGACTGAAGCTACTGAGCACGCACGCATGTACAGACAGACTGTAACCCATCAGGCTCCTCTGTCAATGGAACTTCCCAAGCAAGAATAATGAAGTGGATTGCCATGTCATTCTCCAGGACACCTTTCTGATCCAGGGATTAAACCCATGTCTCCTGCATTGGAAGGTATTATATATATATATATATATATTTTTACCACTGAGCCACCTCAGTTCACTTCAGTTGTTCAGTCATGTCTAACTGTTTGTGACTGCATGGACTGCAGTATGCCAGGCTTCCCTGTCCATCACCAACTCCTGGAATTTGCTCAAATTCATGTCCATTGAGTCAGTGATGCCATCCAAATATCTCATCCTCTGTCGTCCCCTTCTCTTCCCGCTGTCAATCATTTGGCATCAGGGTCTTTTCACATGAGTCAGTTCTTCGCATCAGGTGGCAAAACTATGGAGTTTCAGCCTCAATATCAGTTCTTCCAGTGAATATTTAGGACTGATTTCCATTAGGAAGGACTGGTTGGATCTTCTGGCTGTGCAAGGCACTCTTGAGAGTATTCTCCAACACCACAGTTCAAAAGCATCAATTCTTCTGCACTCAGCTTTCTTTATAGTCCTACTCTCACATCCATACAGGACTACTGGAAAAACCATAGCCCTGATTACATGGACTTTTGTTGGCAAAGTAAGGTCTCTGCTTTCTAATAAGCTCTCTAGGTAGGTCATAGCTTTTCTCCCAAGGAACAACTGTCTTAATTTCATGGCTGCAGTCACCATCTGCAGTGATTTTGGAGCCCCCCAAAATAAAGTCTATGACTATTTCCTCTGCTTACCCATCATTTGCCATGAAGTGATGGCACCAGATGCCATGATCTTCAGTTTTCTGAATGTTGAGTTTTAAGCCAACTTTTTACTCTCCTCCTTCACTTTCATCAAGAGGCTCTTTAGTTCTTCTTCGCTTTCTGCCACAGGGTGGTGTCATCTGCATATCTGAGGTTATTGATATCTCTCCTGGCAGTCTTGATTCCAGCTTGTGCTTCATCCAGCCTGGCATTTAGCATGATGTACTCTGCATATAAATTAAATAAGCAGGGTGACAATATACAGCCTTGACGTGCTCCTTTCCCAATTTGGAACCATTCTATTGTTCCTTGCCCAGTTCTAATTGTTGCTTTTTGTTCTAATTGTTTCTTCTTAACCTGCACACAGTTTTCTCAGGAAGCAGGTCAGGTGGTCTGGTATTCCCATCTCTTTAAGAATTTCCCACAGTTTGTTGTGATCCACACAGTCAAAGGCTGTGTCATAGTCAATAAAGCAGAAGTAGATGTCTTTCTGGAACTTTCTTGCTTTTTTGATGATCCAACAGATGTTGGCAATTTGATCTCTCATTCCTCTGCCCTTTCTAAATCCAGCTTGAACATCTAGAAGTTCATAGTTCATGTACTGTTGAAATATGACTTGAAGAATTTTGGGCATTCCTTTGCAAGCATGTGAGTTGAGTGCAATTGTGCAGTGGTTTGAATCTTCTTTGGCATTGCCTTTCTTTGGGATTTTAATGAAAGCTGACCTTTTCCAGTCCTGTGGCCGCTGCTGAGTTTTCCAAATTTGCTGGCATATTGAGTGCAGTATTTCCACAGCATCATCTTTTAGGATTTGAAATAGCTCAACTGGAATTCTATCCTCTTTACTAGCTTTGATTGTAGTGATGCTTCCTAAAGCCCACTTGACTCTACATCCCACTAAGCCACCTGGGAATCTCTAAAAATCTTTCTTAAAAAGGTAATTCAATAGTTGACAGGCAAAAAAATTAATCTACTAAATGTGATTTCTTTTCAATAAACAGATTGTTAAAAAGCTTATCATATAATACAACAAAAATAATGATAAGTTAAAGGTAGAAAAAGCTGAATCTAAGGTTCATATAGAAAAAAATTAACTGAAATCAGCTGAGAACTTCTACAAACAATTTTGGAAAAGAAGACAGAATTGTTGCATTTAGACTTATTAGTTTTTAATATTTATTTTAAACTTATAGTGATTAAAGCAAGTGGATACAGAATTTGATCATATAAACCAAGGCCTTGAAGTATTAGTAAAAATGGAATAATTATATATGTGTGTGTGTGTGTGTGTGTGTGTGTGTTTGTGTGTGTGTGTGTGTGTATGCAGGAGAGAAATTTTATATACATTTTGAAACAAATGAGAATGGTCATTAAAAACTTTAATAAATTCAAAAACTTAAGGAAGAAATCTACAATGGAAAAGAAGAAAGCCACAATTCACATAACTAAATACCATACTGGGAAATACTTACCACACATGTAACAAATACCTTAAATTTAATTTTAATAGAGCAAATTAAAAACAACAGTAGAAAAATGGGCAAATGCAAGTGGCTTTGAACTTATGAAAGTCCACTTACTTTCATTTATAATAAGAGGAATGCAAATCATAATTATGTTTAAACACTATTTTCACTTTGCAGATTAGTAAAGATTAAAAATTGCCAACATAGAAATTTTACATTAGTTGAAGAGTAAATGAACATTCATCCAATATTCATAAAACATTCCTTATTCCAATCTGCAGAGGATTGTTTGGAAATATATATTAAATTCAAAATACATGCAATGCCTACTTCTAAAAAATTATGCAATAGAGTTTCATGTTTGTGAAATGATGTACATAAGAGATATGAGAAAAAATGTTATTAGACTGATAAAAAAGCTGGTATTTAGTGCTTAGAAATCTGTTATTTTCTTTGGTAATGCATAAATATATAAAACAATAAAATGTACAAAATAGTTTTTATTTATTCTTTTAATTCTGTAAAAATAAAAGACACACCTTATAGAACTTTGAACACCCTAACATGATTTCATGTCACTAACATTTTTCAACAGCATGTCTTTTTTACTTGCTTTAACTATTGTTGCTTTTTCTAACATCAACTTTGAACCGATTGACAATACCTAAGCAGAATGAACTGTTGCTTAAAGGCCACAAGCATCATAGGAAAAATGAAAAACAGCTCTTAAGATAGATAACCTTTATTTCAAATTATTCTCTCCAGAATTTTTTGTATTTTATTTACAAATAAAATGTATTTAATCATGGTATCTGCCTTTTCTCATAGTCCTGCATGCCTTTTAATATATTGGAATTATTTGTTTTGTTTTTCCCCCTATACAAAAAGTCTTTTAAGGCAGTAATCTAAGAAGAAGATTCAAACAGAAAGCAAAAGATATTAAGATCTAGAGACTTATTATATGTGTAATAGACAAAATTTGCAACTGCTTTTTCCTTAGCTTATTTTTCTATAAAATGAAGATAGAGGTTACTTCATAAGATTGTTGTAAAGATTAAAAGAGCTATAGCTGTAATACAGCTAGAAGTATGTTTCATCCATACTACATAACCCATAAAACTCAGTTCTACTTTTTTTTTCTCTGTAAATGCTTACACCAAAGTCATAAATTATACACTGCATGTATATATTATGATATGCATGTAAGATATCCTTTTATATGTATGAATGGATAGATGAAGAACTTTACCAATTTCCATAGTTTCAACTACTGATGATTCTTTTATGTTTAGAACTGCAAGCTCAGACACCTCTCCTAAGATCAAGACTCATATGCCTAATTGTCTGTTAGACAATTCCACCTAAACATACTGGAATCTCAAACTCAACAGTTTATAATGGAAAACATTATGTCCTTTCCAAACACAGAAGAAGCAACAAGCACACACATGCACACACAGACGCAGAGAGAGGCAATCTTCTCTTACTCTATTTCCTATCTCAGTGATTGGCAGCACAATCCACTAAATCACCCCAACAAGAGACTAGGAAGTCACCCTTTGATCCTTTCCCCTGTGCAGCTGAAACATCCAGTTATCTTGCCCTGATGGTTCTACTTTATCCTTAATCCGTTTCAAATTATCCTCTTCTCATCCATATTGACCTTCTATACTAACCTCAGCTGGAATGCAACCACAGACTGCAGTCAGATCTTTGTCCTTCAGGTTTTTTTTATCTGCTGAGCTACAAGGGAAGCCCCTATCCTTCAGGTTTTTATTATTATAGCTCATTCTCTTCATTCCATAAAAATCATATTTTTAAAATAAAATCTTTTTTAAAAAAATTTTTGACATATTTAGCCAGTTATGTATTACAAGCTTAACTGGCACAAAGTTCACTGAAGACACATTTCACTTTTATACAAGCTTGTAAACATAAAAATATATTAACCCACAAAAAGACCCTACTTTAATATACACTCAAACACATGATTTACAAATATAATACAGAAAGCAGTAATTCAAAAAGATACATTCACTCCTATGTTCATAGCAACATGATTTACAATTGACGACATACAGAGGTAGACTAAGTGCCTGTCAACAGATGAATGGATAAATGGATAAAAACAAAGTTATATATATATATATATATATATATATATATATATATATATATATATATATATACACACACACATATATAAAATATCTTATATGTGTGCATGTATATACACACAAACGTATGTATACACACATACACATACAATAGGACACTATTCAATCATAAAAAAGAATGAAATTTTGTCTTTGCAAAAACATGGATGGACTTGGAGGGTTTTAAGTTAAGTGAAATAAATCAGATAGGTAAAGGCAAATATTTTGTCATATCACTTACATGTGGAATCTAAAATATAAAACAAACTAGCAAATATAACAAAAAAGAAACAGACTCACAGAAATAGAAAATAAAGTAGTGGTTACCAGTGGGGAGAAGAAAGAGGAGAGGAGCAAGGTAAACGTAAGCAATTAAGATGTACAACTACTATATATAAGATAAGCTATAAGAATATATTTTACAGGACAGGGGATAAAATCAGCATTTTATAATAATTATAAATAGAGTATAACCTTTAAAAATTATAAATCACTACATTTTTTATAACCAGTAACTTATATAGCAGTGTATATACAGGTTTTTTATATACATATATATACCTACAGTATATATACAGGTGTTTTATAACCTGTAACCTATATAGCAGCACACATCCACTATATTTAAATTAGAAAAGGAGAAATGGTCACAAGGCATTACACGTTTATAGGATATACAATATGAGAAGTAAACCCTAAACTATGAACTTCAATAAAAAGTAAGTATTCTAAAGTGATTTAAAAATAATAACAAATAATAATAAATTTTCATTATGTCATTTTCCATATAAAACTGCTTGACAGCATCTGTCACAAAATAAGATCTAATCTCCTTATATAGCACCCCTCCACCAGCTGGCCCCTTGTTTTCTGTCTAGTATGGCTTTCTTGCCAATTTCTCCCATGAGTGCTATACTTCAGCAATATTATTCAAAGTTCTTTCAAATTTCTTCTTGCCTTTCTCTCTCTTTCTCCTTTCTTATGTCCCCCTGCTTCCTGGGTGGCACTAGTGGTAAAGAACCTGCCTGCCAATGTAGGAGACATAAGAGACACAGGTTTGATCCCTGGCTCAGGAATATCCCCTGGAGAAGAAAATGGCAACCCATTCTAGTTTTGTTTCCTGGAGAATTCCAAGGACAGAGGAGCCTGGCGGGCTACAGTCCATAGGGTCACAAAGAGTAGGACACAACTGAAGTGACTTAGCATGCACACACCATGTATATCTCTGCTACCTTTCATCTCTGGCCTTGCTGTATATTTTCATTTGCCATTCCCTACCAGTGAATCCATCACTCAACTGTCCAATACCCAATTACTTATAATAGCTCTTCAGAGCTCAAATTAAATATAGTCTTCTCTTTGGAGCTGACTCTGTCTCTTAGGGGTTTTACTAGGCCAGGACTGAATCACTCAACTAAAGAAAATAAAGAAATAAAAATGATTCCTAAATAAAGTATGCTGCAAACAGGAAGAAATAAAGTACAAATCATTAAGTACTTTTAAGAAAATAGATGTCGAATTGTCATAGTAGGAGGAAAACTAAGATGGCGGAGGAATAGGACGGGGAGAACACTCTCTCCCCAATAAATATACCAAAAGAACTTTTAAAGGCCGAGCAAACTCCAAAAAGCAGGAACTGAAAGCTGGCAGAGGACATCGGGCATCTGGAGAGGCGACCCAGTGCCGACGTGAGGAGGTAGGACAAAAGAAAGAAAAGAAAAAAAAAGTAGAGGGAGAGACAAAGAGCTGGGGACGGGTTCCGTCCTGGAAGGGGAGTCTGGAATAAAGAGGAAAAAAAAAGAGGAGAAAGGTTTCTGAATACCAGGGAGCATTCTCTCTGGCAGATCTGCGGTGGATCTTGGAGAGCAATATAGCTGAGAGCAGAAGCAGATTAATAGCTAAGCCCTGCAAGGTTCGTCTCTGGCTACAAGGAATAGCCGAGAGCGGCAGCACAGCCGAAGCAGACTGCTCCTGCTCAGGGAGGGGCGGGCCGCGGGCTCAGGGAACGGAGCAGCCTGAGGGACCTAACCTTCCAGGAAAAGCTCCCTCTCCCCGCCAGGTCCGTGCACAAAACAAAGGGCGGTGAGGAGTCAACAGAGAGGCTGGGCAGCTGCGGGCTGCGGACTGGCCCAACCCCCGCCTGAGAGCAGTGGGCATAACCCAGACCCGGGGAGGCTAACCAAGACTTCTGGGGATTCTGGACAGATCGGTGCTGTATACACCTTAGAAGGAGTGCTCAGCTGCACGCCGAGAAAACAGAGCGGCCGGG
>ML660200.1:17930569-18058645 GCA_007570785.1 Antilocapra americana
TGCCATATGACCCGGCAATCCCACTGCTGGGCATATACACCGAGGAAACCAGAATTGAAAGAGCCACGTGCACCCCAATGTTCATCGCTGCATTGTTTACAATAGCCAGGACATGGAAGCAACCTAGATGCCCATCAACTGACGAATGGATAAGAAAGCTGTGGTATATATACACAATGGAATATTACGCAGCATTAAAAAAAAATTCATTTGAAGCAATTCTACTCAGATGGACGAAACTGGAGCCCATTATCCAGAGTGAAGTAAGCCAGAAGCAAAAACAACAATACAGTATATTAACACATATATATGGAATTTAGAAAGACAGTAATGAGAACCCAACATGGGAGA
Organism: Antilocapra americana; assembly: GCA_007570785.1. Classification (NCBI taxonomy): domain Eukaryota; kingdom Metazoa; phylum Chordata; class Mammalia; order Artiodactyla; family Antilocapridae; genus Antilocapra; species Antilocapra americana. The sequence goes on from ML660200.1 coordinate 17,930,921, forward strand.
CAACAAAAGGAACGCAGATGTATAGAATAGACTTGTGGACTTTGTGGATGAGGGTAAGGGTGGGATGATATGGGAGAAGGGCATTGAAGCATGTTAATTGTCATGTGTCTAATCAATCGCCAGCCCAGGATTGATGCTCAGGACTGGTGCAGCGAGATTTCCCGGGGGGGAGGGAGGAGGGATGGGGGACCCGGAGGGGAAGCATATGTAAACCCATGGTGATATCATGACAATGTATGGCAAAAACAATAATAAAAAAAAAAAAAGAAAGAAAATAGATGTCATCACAGTGAAAATCAATAAAAAATAAGCAATAGTGAGAGATACACTTTTACAAATCAATTATAGGCCAGATCTGTGGTACAGACTTTATTATTCATATTCTATAGTATTATACTTAATTTACTATCATGGCTTAGCTATATGGGTTATTAAAACTCATGTAAACTATCATTAAAGAAACCACCCTTCATAAATCCAATGTATATATCCCTGCAGTGTCTTCAAGGGTAAGATTAGGAAGTTTACTATTAAAACACAAATGTCGTTACTAAGTACAATTAACATGCATTTTGATACTCCAACATAAAAAAAAAAAAAAACTGAAGGTTGTATTTCAAATACTCTCCTAATGCTGACAGGTGTGTGCACATGTGTGTGTGTGTGACAGAAAGAGGGTTGGAGAGAGGCAGATTTCTCTGTGAGGAGAGAGATTAATAGTGAAAGAAAAATATACAAAGAATTGTACATTTTTACTAGAAACCTCTTATTCATAAATATGATCCAAAACAAATCTTTAAAAAAATTTACTGGAAATATGTACTTGTTAGCACACATCATGGAAACATTTGCTGTAGAAAGCAATCTCATTTTATCTACATAGTGCAATGTACGTAGGATTTATTTCCTTCTAGTACCTAAAACATAATGAATAATGAATACCACGAGAATGTCAAGTATTATCTTCTGTGTAATGCTTGTGAAAGGATGAGCTTCCAGTTACAATTCAAAACAGTAAAGCAAAAAACAAAAAATGAGCAAAGAAAACATACTGTTGTAGGGAGAAATACATTAAAATAACCTTAAGTCGCCATCTGTTTATATACACATAGACTTGACAGAATAATAAAGTGAACTTCCACTTGCTATTAAGTTTCCTTTACTAAACTATCTAGTATAATTAATCTCCTTTATAAAATTGGTATGATAAGAACAACTTAAGTTAAATTAGAAGTGTATGTAGCTATTTTTGAGGTACAAGATTTGATCACTGAGACTGAATAATACTCAGCCTAAATAATACTCAAATAATCTAGACAGTACTAGATTCCTTGGCATTTTCCCATGTCATATACAAGAGTTGAGTATCTGCCTGATGATTCAGCTGCGATATTTTAAAACATTTTCTCAGAGTACTTCAGGACTGTATTTCCCCCATTGTCAGTTGATGTGTGCTCATGAAATACAACGAATTGCCCAAAACAAAGCATAGTTAAGGAGGGAAATTTACTCCAGAAATGTGACATAATACTTCCTTCATACAAATAGAAATGACTTCTGAATTATGTTTGGATGATTCATTACTACAGTACATAATTTCTGCAGATGATGGAGGGAGGACCATATTCATTATTATCGATAAATAAAGTTAAGATCAAATACAACTATGGGGCCACTCAAAACATTCATTTAGAATCCACCAAAGTGTTGTCTTAGAAAAAAACATATACTATATATGTTTTTTGCCTGTGCAAAGCTCTGGGATTATAGTTAGATGTTTTGTCAACTTATCATATATGTCTGATCAGGTGTGGTGATGAGTGTTTGATACAAGATTAACTGGAAGTTAGAATAAAGAAGACAAAGATATCGAGTCAGGCCCTTAATGAACTAGACAAATCTTGACTGTACTCATTCTGAATCCTCACTATTCACTTTATTAATACAACTGTTTTAAAATTTGCATAAAAGTCTAAGATTCCTAAATTTCAGAGTAGTAATGAAATTTAGTAAACAGGAAATTAATCTATACAAAAGTAACTCTTTTCTATCTTTGATTTCCTCAACTTTAAAAGAGAGTTTTGTTTCCTGAAAAGCAAAGGACTTGAAATTTTGTTTTTCTTCCTACTTTAATATCTTTTAATATGATTCACTGAAACAATTTAATGTTTCTACTGTATTTCAGGCACACATACTGGATATAAAATAATAAACTAAAATATATCTATTTTATAGTTAAATTCATTAGGAAAAATATACCTTTGACACATCTATCAAATAATTTAAATTGCTAATGTCATGAAACTGCCAATTAGGGAAGAGAAAGATATATGGGTTGAACCTGATTTAGAATTTCAGTACAGCAGAACTTCTATCAATGGTAATTTAAAGGAGAAGTACATAATATGATATGGAAAAATTTATATAAATTTACCAATTAAAATAAAATGCAAAACGCACTTTTTATGCTATTTGATTCTACGTATATGTTCTCCCCTCCATCTGAAAGTAAAGTTTACTAAATTATGAAACACTACAAACTGTCTAAATAATGATGCTAACAAAATTTTCACTTTTTCATTATATGAAAAAAAAGAAATCCACAATGAATATCAAGTTAGGCCAGCTTTTAAACCATATGAAATGCAAGGTGAAAAAGACTTATTGGATAACCTTGTAAATTTCTCTAACATGGAATATTTTCCCTAGTGTTTTAATTTTAAATGCTTTGCCAAATTCAGTTTCAAAGACTCAAGCAAAAGGTCTAAAGCACATCAGCCTAATATAGTTAGCATTAGGAAATTAGTTTAGATGTTAGTTATAGAAGGGAGAAAAGTGCCCACATATCTGTAGGTTCTCAGAACTGCTGCATATATGTCATCATTCCTGGAATACTGGCCAGAACAATGCCACTTCCTGGACTCAAAAGAACCAACCAGCTTACCAGAATTTCTGATCTCTTGATAAGACTCGAAACTGTGCTTCTTGCAGGCAAGATGTAAAGGCTTCTCGGAACTACCTGCCTTAATACTGAAAGGTTCATTGAAGTTAACAACAACAACAAAAAAAAAACTAAATGTCTTGCTCCTTCAATATTTTAAAATATATTGTTCACAAAATAATATTTTATAAAACAACAACTAATAAGGATCAATGTTGGAATTTGTATCTGAGCTTTAAATTAAAAACATAGGCTTTAACTACTACAACTGAAAAACATCCAAAGGGATATTTTATTAGGTGAATATTGTTATGACAGTTTCATTTCTAATAGTCTTTTTGATTAAATTGAGTTTTAACAAGTTTATAACATGTGATAACTAGGAATAATTCTCACAAGATCAAATATATATATATATATATATACTTAGATATACATATATATAATTAGATAAACTTAGATAGAATATATATACACATATATATATACATATATATATACATATATATATATGTATATATATACCTAGATATACTACAAAAAGAACAGAGCTTTTGAAAGTCCGATGAGTGCCACTGGAAAGGTCATGGTGATAGTGGTTTAGCTGCTAAGTCTTGGCTGACTCTTGTGATCCCATGGACTGTAGAGCCCTGTCAGGCTCCCCTGTCCATGGGATTCTTCAGGCAAGACTACTGGAGTGGGTTGCCATTTTCTTTCCCAGGGGATCTTTCCAACCCAGGAATCAAACCTGGGTCTCCTGCATTGCAGGCAGGTTCTTTACTGACTGAGCTATGAGAGAAGCCCATGGAAAAGTCATGGCTCAACATAAAAATCATTAAAAAGTATGAATATCACAATAGACTTGATTGCTGACAATGAATGTCCAGGTGACTGAAACTAATTTTATATTTGGAATATGTGATTTTAATTGTGTTCTCCAAGTTTACTCTGTGGTCTTAAATCCTCCAATTAAAAAAAAATAATATATTCTAGTAACACATTCACTTATTAAGACTGCTCTCATTTCCTCTATGGCAACCCATTCTGGTACTCTTGCCTGGAGAATCCCATGGATGGAAGAGCCTTGTGGGCTGCAGTCCATGGGGTCTGGGGTCGCAAAGAGTTGGACACAACTGAGCAACTTCACTTTTACTTTTCTCTTTCATGCATTGGAGAAGACAATGGCAAACCACTCTAGCATTCTTGCTTGGAGAACCCCATGGATGGAGGAGCTTGGTGGGCTTCAGTCCATGGGGTAGCAAAGAGTTGGACACGACTGAGAGACTTCACTTTTATTTTTCTCTTTCATGCATTGGAGAAGGAAATGGCAACCCACTCCAGCATTCTTGCCTGGAAAATCCCAGTGACAGAGGAGCCTGGTGGGCTGCCGTCTATGGGGTCGCACAGAGTCGGACACGACTGAAGCGACTTAGCAGCGGCAGCAGCAGCATTTTCTCTTCTGAGTAGTAGATTATGTAGAGAAAATGAAGCTTTCTCAAGTTTTATAAAATGTTGAGGCCTATAGCTGGTCTGGAGAGCAGAAGATAAAAAGCTCACTATTAATACAACTATGCAGAATGCATAGTTCTTAAATATTCAGAAAAATAAGGTCAATTCTGTGTCACAGAGTTGAAAAGAGGGCTTTAATATTTATACAGGAATATTTGTACGTGGTATGGAAATCATAATAGTAAGGAGATAAAGAATAAATAAAAGAATATGGGAGAATGTTTGACTTAACTATTATGCAAAACAGTAGAGATAACCCAATACGGAAACAAGGCCTTCCTGGAATTGAGGGAAAATGTTATTGGGTACTCTGGTTTCAAGAACAAAAATCCCAATTTGAACTGGCAAAATGAAATGATATGAAATGAAATGAAGAGAGATAATTTATTATTGGCTCACTGACTGAAATTCCTGAGTTAGAGCTGGCTTTTTGCACAACTGGCTTTAAAAAGGGCTCATATTATATCACTGGAAAGAATCAGGGGTACACTCTCCTTTTTCTCTTCCTCACTCTCCTGTTTTCCTCTGTATTGACCATTCTCAGATTCTACATGGTGGCTCCTGGCAGCTCTAGGCTTTCATCTGAATCCCTACATTGAGAGATAAACTTCCTCCAACCATTTCAGCACTACAAAGTTTTTAAGATATTATTATACTAGTGAGTGAGACATACTTAGTTTCAGATATCGACTCTGACCCTGGACATGAGGTTAGCTTCACAAGCTCTAAAGAGTCATAATTTCTTTATCTGTAAAAAAGGATAGTACTGATCTGTAGCACCTAGAATTTTTGAAGAATTAGTTCATCAATCTAAACAGCTTAAAAAAGAATGCTAAGTACATAAAAGCATTAGCTAATAATATTTTTCCAACTGAATGTTTATAATCACCAACCTACAGTGAGTCATACCATTGCCTAAACTATTACGGCTTCTGTTATGGAATATTCTGATTAACTTAGATTAAAAAGTGAAAGTCGCTCAGTCATGTCCATCTCTTGGTGACCCCATGAACTATACAGTCCATGGAATTCTTCAGACCAGAAGACTGGTCTGGTGTGGGTAGCCTTTACCTTCTCCAGAGGATCTTCCCAATCCAGGAATTGAACCCAGGTCTTCCGCATTGCAGGCAGATTCTTTACCAGCTGAACCACAAGGGAAGCCCAAGAATACCAGACTGGGTACCCTATTTCTTCTCAAGGCACCTTCTCGACCCAGGAATCAAACTGGGGTCTCCTGCATTGCAAGCAGATTCTAGAATCATCCAAATAAATACTGGAGAAAATGGGATTAAGGTCAATCCCATTCAAATCTAAATATACTGTATATAAGCATGGTCCCCCCCCCAAAAAAAAATTAAGTGGCCATTAATGGAAGAAAAGGCAATGGACATTGACAGAACAAAACATCTGTATATGAGAAATCTTAAGGTGAGAAAGCATATATAAAATTTCATCTATGTCACTAAAAATTTATTTAAACTTTAACTACTAGGCTGCATTTACTCAAAGATATAAATTTCAGTTTTCATTTTGAGTTAGAAAATGATATTTCTTTTCTTTTCAATGACTAGATTTTTCAAATTTTCTTACACACTTTTATTTTTATTTATTAACTAAAAGCAGCTAATAATATAACTCATTTGCTAAGTTAAAATTAAATATTCATTTAAGAATTAAATACCTTGAATTTTGGATATTTCCACTGCTAACACCTGGTATTTCATTATTGTATCTCTGAATATTTAATGGTAGTTACAGCCAGGGCTCTTTATCTTCATACATGCATGTTTATGGGCATCTCTGGTGGTTCAACTGGTAAAAACTCTGCCTGCAATGCCAGAGACCTGGGTTTGATCCCTGAGTTGGGAAGATCCTCTGGGGAAGGGAAAGGCTACCCACTCCAGTATTCTGGCCTGGAGAATTCCATGGACTATATAGTCCATGGTGTTGCAAAGAGTTGGACACAACTGAGCTACTTTGACATACACATGCTTATATCTTTCAATCAAAGTATATTGAAAATCTTAACAGACATTTATAATGTGGTATTTTGACTAAATACAACTCTTAACCACATGATATTACAGAGTTTTCCTGGGAAAAGGAAAAAAAAGAAAATGGAAAGGAAAATAGAAAAACATATTTAAGGTAGGTTTTCAGAGAGCATTACCAAATAATTTATGGATACACTTCTCAACTGACAGCTAGTTAGCTATTGTAATGGTATACACTCAGAGCTTAAATCAGTATAAGACAGGTCTCCATTGTTCTGTTTTGTTTTATTGACATAAAAGCTACATTCCTAGACTTCTAAAGTTATGGGAAAGTCTTTTGGTAGATCATGGCTACACAAATTTAATTAAGCCCATAAAGTATATTTGGATCTCTCCATTTAGCATCTACTGTTGTCATTAAACCCTTCCCTTTTTTCTACTTTCCAAATATGAATATCTCCAAAAGATTACATTTCAAAAATCCTATACCTCAAGAGTTACTACTTTCTTTCATTATATTTTTAAAGGAATAAAAACTCAACCCACTGATTAAAAAAAAATTAGTTATATGAGGTGAAGTTTGGAAAACCTTAAGAATTCATCAATGGACTTCGATGGTCAAATTTCATTTCACACAATCTTTTTGCATATCTGGGTTCTGGGTGAGTCTCAAACTTTGGTAGTAGATCTCTTGCTTCATCCTAATCATTTTATTGTTTCTTGGTTTTTTTTTTTATTTCCATTCAAAGTATTTTTTATTGCTTTAGTGGTCATATGATCTATTCCACTAGTGTGTCTATCTTTATTATGTGTTGTATACCTTTAGGATTCTAAGAAATCACGAGTAGGTGAGACTCCCATATCTTCAATACAGAGATACAAGGTCTATAGTATTATGAATGTCTGATTCTAACTGTTGGTTCTTGACCTGAATACAGATTTCTCAGGAGGCAGGTGAAGTGGTCTGGTATTCCCATCTATTGAAGAATTTTCCACAATTTTTGTGATCCACACAGTCAAATACTTTAGTGTAGTCAATGAAGCAGAAGTAGATGTTTTCCTGGAATTCTCCTGCTTTTCCTATGACCCAACAGATATTGGCAATCTGATCTCTGGTTCTTTTGCCTTTTCTAAATCCAGCTTAAACATCTGGAAATTCTCAGTTTATGTACTGTTGAAGTCTAGCTTGAAGAATTTTGAGCATTATTTTGCTAGCATGTGATATGAGTGCAATTGTGTAATAGTTTGAACATTTTCCTTTGGGATTGGAATGAAAACTGACATTTTCCAGTCTTGTGGCCACTGTTGAGTTTTCAAAATTTGCTGGCATACTGAGTGCAGCACTTTCACAGCATCATATTTTAGGACTTGAATAGCTCAAATGGAATTCCATCCCCTCCACTAGCTTTGTTCATAGTAATGCTTCCTAAGGCCTACTTGACTTTGCATTCCAGGATGTTTGGATCCAGGTGAGTGATGGAGGGATACATGTGCACATATGACTGATTCATGTCAATGTATGGCAAAAACCACCACAATATTGTAAAGTAATTATCTGCCAATTAAAATAAATAAATTAAAAAATAATTCAGTTCAGTTCAGGTACTCAGTTATATTTGACTCTTTGTGACCCCATGGACTGCAGCAAGCCAGGCCTCCCTATCCATCATCAGCTCCCAGAGTTTACTCAAACTCATGTCCATCGAGTTGGTGATGCCATCCAAATATCTCATCCTCTGTCAACCCCTTCTCCTCCCACCTTCAGTCTTTCCCAGCATCAGGCTCTTTTCGCATAAGTCAGTTTTTCACATCAGGTGGGCAATGTATTGGAGTTTCAGCTTCTGCATCAGTCCTTTCAATGAATATTCAGGACTGATTTCCTTTAGGATGGACTGGTTGGATCTCCTTGCTGTGCAAGGGATTCTCAAGAGTTTACTCCAACACCACAGTTCAAAAGTATCAATTCTTCGATGCTCAGCTTTCTTTATAGTCCAATTCTCACACCCATACTTGACTACTGGAAAAAACCATAGCTTTGATGAGATGGACCTCTGTTGACAAAGTAATGTCTGTGCTTTTTAATATGCTGTCTAGGTTGGTCAAAGCTTTTCTTCCAAGGAGCAAGTGTCTTTTAATTTCATGGCTGCAGTCACCATCTGCAGTGATTTTGGAGCCCCCAAAATAAAGTCTTTCACTGTTTCCATTGTTTGTCCATCTATTTGCCATGAACTGAAGGCACCAGATGCCATGATCTTTGTTTTCTGAATGTTGAGCTTTAAGCCAACTTTTTCACTCTCCTCTTTTACTTTCATCAAGAGGCTCTTTAGTTCTTCTTCACTTTCTGCCATAAGAGTGGTATCATCTGCATATCTGAGGTTATTGATATCTCTCCTGGCAATCTTGATTTCAGCTTGTGCTTCATCCAACTGGCAGTTCACATGATATACTCTGCATATAAGTTAAATCAGAAGGGTGACAATAGACAGCCTTGAAATACTCCTTTTCCTATTTGGAACCAGTCTGTTGCTCCATGTCTAGTTCTAACTGCTGCTTCCTGACCTGCATACAGATTACTCAAGAGGAAGGTCAGGTGATCTGGTATTCCCATCTCTTCAAGAATTTTCCACATTTTATTGTGATCCACACAGTCAAAGGCTTTGGCATAGTCAATAAAGCAGAAGTAGATGTTTTTCTGGAACTCTCTCGGTTTTTTGATGATCCAGTGGATGTTGGCAATTTGATCTCTGGTTCCTCTGCCTTTTCTAAAGCCAGCTTGAACATCTGGAAGTTCATGGTTCATGTACTGTTGAAGTTTAGCTTGGTGAATTTTGAACATCACTTTGCTAGTGTGTGAGATGAGTGCAAATGTGAGGTAATTTGAGCATTCTTTGACATTGCCTTTCTAATGTGAAGTTAAAGAGCATTGTTAACAATGTTGAATAAATTCATTTCATTGTGAAAAAAAAAAGATATATGTCCTCTATAACCCCTTTTCTGAGAGTTTTTATCAAAAATGGTGACTGGATTTTGTCATAAAATTTTCTGCTTCTTTTGAATAGTCATATGATCTTTATCCTTCATTTTGAATTAATGTGGTACATTACAGTTATTGATTTGTAGAAGCTGGACCATCTTTGCTTCTTGGAATAAATTCCATTCAGTCATGATATATAACTCTTTTACATACTGTTGAATTTGTTAATATTTTTAAATAATTTTTTTGCATCTAGCTCAAGAAAGCCTGTACTTTTCTTCTTGGCTAGTTATGGTGTCAAGATAATACTAGCTTCATAAAACATCTTTGGGAGTGTTCCCTTTCTAATTTTTGGAAGAGTTTGAGAAGAAATGGTAAGGAACCTTCTTTGAATGTTTGGCAGATTCACCAGCGATGCCATCTGTCTTAGAACTTTACTTGGGGGAAGATTTTTTATTACTAATTCAATCACCTTACTGGTAATTAGTCTGCTCATATTATCTATTTCTTCATGATTCAGTCTTGATAGATTATATGTTTCTAAGAATATACTCACTTTTCTAGGTTGTTCAATTTGCTTACATTTAATTGTTCATGGTAGTTTCATGATCTTTTGTATTGAGCACTTCTGTGATTACTGTCTTCTTTTCCACAGTTAAGTCAATTGAGGTGTCTCTCTATTTTTTCTTGGTAATTTTACCTTTGTCAAACTTTTCTTAATATCCTTGATCTATTTTATTGTCTTTTTGGCCACTATTTCATTTATTCCTTGTCTGATTTTCTTTCTTTCTTTTTTTTTAATTTCCTCCATCTACTAAATTATGGCTTAGTTTATTCTTTTTCTAGTTCTTTGGAGTGTGACAGAAGGTTGTTTGAGATCTTTATTTTTTAATTTAATATAGGCATTTATCTCTATGAACTTCCTTTTTAGAACTGCTTTTGCTACACACCATAAGTTTAATTATATCCCCATTTTCCTAGCCCTCTTTATGATAATCCTTTTACAGTTATCCTTTTACAGTTAATGGACTATTTACAAGAGTATCTCCATTATATGTTTGGCGATCTTTTTAGAAGCAGTTTGGAATTTTTTTTTTCTGTTTTTGTTGTTGTTATTACTATTATGTTAAGAAACATATATTTTAACCTGCAACTTTACCTGAAAATTTCTATTCACATTTTATTTATTTATTTTTTAATTGAAGGATAACTGCTTTACAGAATTTTGTTGTTTTCTGTCAAACATGAACATGACTCAGCCATAGGTGCACTTATGTCCACTTTGGAAATTATTGATGACTGGAACATAATAGTTGCAAGTCAATGGTTCTCAAATAGAGGCCATATTGGGGCTGTCTCTCACTCTCAGGGACATCTGGCAATATATAGAAACATGTTTGGTTGTTACAACTTGATGATGAAGGATATGCTACTTTAATGTAGGGTGCAGAGCCTATGGATACTGTGAAATATCATTTTATCGACAGGATCCCACAAAATAAAAGATTACCTGGCTTGAAATGGCAATAATGCCAAGGCTGCAAATGACCTTTTTACTATTTAATCCCTGAAGAATGAAGCATTATATACAAATTTTAAAAAACACCATTTTTATGGCTTAAAATACCAAGACTCAAGTTTCCAAACTGGAGTGTTTGCTTTGCATAACAAATGCAAAGTAAATAAGCCTCCTTTTGTGTTGGTGCAGCCAACATTGCAATTTATTTTATAAAGTGAGTGCGAAACTGAAAGAAGCTCAAACTTCTGCTCTTTGAGACCCCATGGACTATACAGTCCATGGAATTCTCTAGGATAGAATATTGGAGTGGGTAGCCTTTCCCTTCTCCAGGGGATCTTCCCAATCCAGGGATTGAACCTAGGTCTCCTGCATTGCAGGCAGATTCTTTACCAGCTAAACTACAACAGAAGCCCAAGAATACTGGAGTGGGTAGCTTATCCCTTCTCTAGGAGATCTTCCCGACCCAGGAATCAGACCGGGATCTCCTGCATTGCAGGCGGATTCTTTACCAACTTAGCTATGAGGGAAGCCCATTTATTTGATCAGTTCCTCTTAATTACTACCTGTAAAATCTGAAGGGTTTGAGTGCATACATTCTTCTCTGTACTTGCAAAAGACATACAAAAGTGTGACGGAAAATGTGAGAAATTTTGAGACCAGTGTTAAATGTTGAAAACTAAGATCATGGCATGCGGTCCAATCACTTCATGGCAAATAGTTGCAGAAACAATGGAAACAGTGTCAGCTCATTTTGTGGGGGCTCCAAAATCACTGAAGATGGTGACTGCAGTCATGAAATAAAAAGATGCTGACTCCTTGGAAGAAAAGTTATGACCAACCTAGACAGCATATTAAAAAGCAGAGACGTTACTTTTCCATCAAAGGTCCATCTAGTCAAAGCTATAGTTTTTCCAGTAATTATGTATAGATGTGAGCGTTGGACTAAAAAGAAAGTTGAACATTGAAGAATTGATTCTTTTGAACTGTGGTGTTGGAGAAAACCCTTGAGAATCCCTTGCACAGCAAGGAGATCCAACCAGTCCATCCTAAAGGAAATCAGTCCTGAATATTCATTGAAAGGACTGATGCAGAAGCTGAAACTCCAATACTTTGCCCACCTGATGTGAAAAACTGAGTCAATGGAAAAGAGCCTGATGCTGGGAAAGACTGAAGGTGGGAGGAGAAGGGGATGGCAGAGGATGAGATGGTTGGATGGCATCACCAACTCAATGGACGTGACTTTGAGTAAACACCAGGAGTAGGTGCTGGACAGGGAGGCCTGGCATGCTGCAGTCCATGGAGTCTCAAAGAGCTGGACATGATTGAGCAACTGAACTGAACTGCTAAACATCAATGTCAAGCTTGTAGGCTTACTCACAACAAACTGACCAATCAATTCTGTAACAACGAAAGTTACAATATTTGAAACTGAATTCTACTTATAGTTCCCTCATCCTGGAGATCCCTAAGTTAAAATATTTTTTATTTGTACTAAGATTCCAACCTGGAGCCCAGATTATAAGAATGGGGTTTCTATCCTGCAAAGGAAGCCCATCTGAATGTTTCTTAGCTGGCTACAGACTTTAATTAAATCCTTCCAGTGTCTAAGTATAAAACATTTCCTGATAAAATAGATTGGATACTTTTGTGTATATCTGGATGTTAGATTTTTAAATTATATTTTACATTTTGAAGAATATTTTCACTCCAAGATAAACTAAAGCAAAAAACAAACAAACAAACAAGCCTGAATTTACCCACCTGCTTGAAACAGAAAAATGCAGAGACAAAATAAATAAAATGTTTGTTTTTAAAACAATAAATAACAGACAATAAAGGTCAACACTTCCTGAAAGGTGAGAAGCAAATGACATAAGCCTTATTTTTGCCCTAGCTTCTGCCTTTAAGCCCATTCACTGATCACTGCCTTGTCATGGCAAAGGGACTTGCATAACTCAATGAAGTTATGAGCCATGCTATGTAAGGCTATCCAAGAGGGATGGGTCATAGTGGAGATTTCTGACAAAACATGGTCCACTGGAGGAGGGAATGGCAAATTACCCCATATGAGAACCTCAAGAACTGTATTAAAGGACAAAGCAATATAACCTCAAAAAATATGAGTTCCCCAGGTCTGAAGCTATCTGATATGCTACTGAACAAGAGAAGAGAACTACTAATTACCTCAGAAAGAATGAAGCAGTTGGTCCAAAGCAGAAATGATACTCAGTTGTAGATGTGTCTGGTGATGAAAGTAAAATCCAGTGTTGCAAAGAACAGTACTCCATAGGAACATGGAATGTTAGGTCCATGAATCAAGGTAAATTGGATGTGGTCAAGCAGGAGATGGTAAGAATAAACATTGACATCTTAAGAATCAGTGAACCAAAATGAACAGGAATGGGTGAATTTAATTCAGATGACCATTATATCCATGGCTGTGGGCAAGAATCTCATAGAAGAAATGGAGCAGTCCATATAATCAACAATAGTCTGAAATGTAGTACTTGGGCTCAACCTCAGCAATGATGAATGTTTTAAATTGATTTCCAAGGCAAGACATTCAACGTCACAGTAGTTCAAGTCTATGCCCTTACCTCCTATGCCAAAGAAGCTGAAGTTGTAAGTTCCATGATGATCTAGAAGACTCCTAGAACTTACATTAAAAAATGATGCTCTATTCATCACTGGGGATTGGAATGCAAAAATAGGAAGTCAAGAGATTCAAGGGGTTAAATCTAATAAACAGTGTGCCTGAAGAACCATGGACAGAGGTCTATAATATTTTATAGGAGGCAGCCAACAAAACTATACCAAAGAAAAAGGAACGCAAGAATGCAAAATGGTTATCTGAGGAGGCTTTACAAATAGCTAAAGAAGAAGAGAAGTGAAGAGCAATGGAGAAGGGGAAATATATATTCAACTAAACACAGAGTTCCAAAGAACAGATGGAGAGACAAGAAGGCCTTCTTCAAAGAACAGTGTATAAAACTAGAAGAAGAAAACAGAAAGGGAAAGACCGGAGATCTCTTCTGGAAAACTGGAGATATCAAGGGGACATTTCACCTGAATATGGGCACAATGAAGGACAGAAATGGTAGAGACAAAGTAGATGCTGTAGAGATCAAGAAGAGATGGAAAGAATACATCGAAGAACTGTACAAAAAAGATCTCAATGAACTGCATTACTACAATGGTGTAGTCAGTCACCCAGAGTCAGACATTCTGGAGAGTGAAGTCAAGTGGGCCTTAGGAAGCACTGTTATTAATAAACCTAGTAGATATGATGGAATTCCAGTAGAACTATTCAGAACACTAAAGGATGACGCCATCAAGGTGTTGCATTCAATATGTCAGCAAATGTGGAAGACCAAGAAGTGGCCACAGGACTGTAAAAGATCAATCCTCATCTCAGTTCCCAAGAAGGTTAGTACCAAAGAATGTGATAATCATCAGATAATCACACTTATCTCCCATGCTAGTAAAGTCATGCTTAAAATCTTGCATGCTAAGCTTCAGTGTTATGTGAATGAAGAGCTTACAAGTGCCCAAGCTGGGTTTAGAAAAGGAAGAATAACCACAGATCAAATTTCCAACATTTGGTGGATCATAGAGAAAGCTAGGGAATTCCAGAAAGACTACACTAAAGCCTTTGACTATGTGAATCATAATAAACTGTGGAAAGCTCTTAAAGAGATGGGAATACCAGACCATCTTACTTGTCTCCTGAGAAACCTGTGTGTGGGTCAAGAAGCAACAGTTAGAACCCTGTATGGAACAACTGATTGGTTCAAGATTGAGAAAGGAGTACAACAGGGCTGTTTGTTGTTACCCTGTTTGTTTAACCTGTATGCTGAGTACATCATGAAAAATGCTGGGCTGGATGAGTCACAAGCTGGAGCCAAGACAGGTGGGAGAAACATCAACAACCTCAGATATGTGGATGATACCACTCTAATGATTTAAAGAAAAGAGTAACTAAAGAGCTTCTTGATGAGGGTGAATGAGGAGTGTGAAAGAGCAGACGTAATACTATATATTAAAAAAAAACCAAACAGATAATAGTATCCAGCCCCAATACTTCATGGCAAATAGAAGGAGAAAAGGAGGAAGTAGTGACAGATTTCCTTTTCTTGGGCTCTAAAATCACTGTGGATGGTGACTTCAACCATGAAATCAGAAGATGATTGCTTCTTGGCAGGAAAGATATGACAAATCTAGACAGTGTGTTAAAAAGCAGAGACGTTACTCTGCTGACAAAGGTCTGTATGGTCAGGGATATGCTCTTCCCAGTGGTCACATACAGTTGCGAGAGCTGGACAGTCAGAAGGCAGAATGCCAAAGAATTAATGCCTTTGAACTATGGTGCTGGAGACGACTGCTGAAAGTCGTTTAGGCAGCAAGAAGATCAAATCAGTCAATCTTAAAGGAAATCAACTCTGAATACTCCTTGGAAGGACTGATGCTGAAGCTGAAGCTCCAATATTTTGATCATCTGATATGAAAGACAACTCATTGGAAGTCCCTGATTCTGGGAAAGAATGAGGGCAGAAGGAGAAGATGGCATCAGGGGATGAAATGGCTGGATGGCATTATGGATGCAATGGACACGAACTTGGGCAGACTCTGGGAAATGGTGAGGGGCAGAGAGGCCTGTCATGCTGCACCACGGGGTGACTGAACAACAATAACTGCCTTTAAAGAGTTTCCAAGCTATAGTTCAGGGAAAGAGAACTGAGATGGGGCTCAGCAGATTTCTTGAAGTGGATAGACAGACTGGTAATCCAGAAAGTAAAAGGTAGCTAGAGTTCATACATCAAAGTACTTGAGACGAGAGATGTTCAGAGACTCTCGCAGATCTTCAGGGAGTTTTCTCCTCAAGTCCTCAGTAGAAGACACATACATGTGAGAAACTGAGGCTTGGGAAAGAATCATCCAAAAGACTGAAAAAACAGATGGCATGGTTCTCATATAGAGCCAGTTATACCTGTTGATACCACCCAGACTGAAAAACTCCTAATCCATTGGGCTGAGTATTTCAGAAAATCTTACCTTCTAAGTAAAGAACAACTGGCCCTAAAATGAATCTTGATACAGACTCAAGGAACAATCATAAATGTAGGAAACACATGGATCAAACAGTTTTTGATCATAAACTGGATCTCAGAACATAGCTTGAAGAAACTTAAGGTAATACAAAACCAGTCAAGACTTAACAAAGTAAAATTCATGCTACCTTGTATCCAATCAAAATTATCAGGCAGGAAAACCCTGATACATAGTGAGAAAAAAAGTCAATTGATTGATGAAAAGTGACCAGGAACTGACATAGATGTTAGAATTAGCATAGAAGGGAGCAGACATAGGGAAAATATTTTTAATACTCAAATCAAACTTTCAGAGATAAACACTACAATATGTCAGATAGAAAATACAATAGTTGGTATTAAGGGAAGTTTAGACATGGCAGAAAAAAAAAGATTAATGAATTTAAAAGCATAAGATCAGAAACAATTCAAAAAGGAAACAAAGAGAGGGAAAATACACACACACAAGAGAGAATTAGAGAGCAATGGAGTAGCCTCAGATAGTTCAATATATGGGTAATTGGTATCCCCCAGCCATGAAATTAAAAGATACTTGTTCCTTGGAAGCAAAGCTATGACAAACCTAGACAACCTGTTCAAAGGCAGAGACATCACTTTGCCGACAAAGGTCCATATAGTCAAATCTGTAGCCTTTCCAGTATTCATGTGTAAGTGTGAAAGTTGGACCATAAAGAAGGCTGAGTGACAAAGAACTGATACTTTGGAATTGTGGTACTGGAGATGATGCTTGAGAGTCCTTTGGACTGCAAGGAGGTGAAATCAGTCAATCCTAAAGGAAATAAACCCTGAATATTCATTGGAAATACTGATGCTGAAGCTGATGTTCCAATACTTTGCCCACCTGATGTGAAGAGCTAACTTGATGGAAAAGACTCTGATTATGGGAAAAACTGAAGGCAAAAGGAGAAAGTAGGGCAGAGGATGAAATGGTTAGATAACATCACTGACTTAATGGACATGAATCTGAGCAAACTCTGGGAGATAGTAGAAAACAGAAGAGCCTAGTGTGCTATAGTCCATGGGGTTGCTAAGAACTGGATATGACTTAGCAAATGAACAATAGGTTTGGGCATAGAAAAATACATTTTTAAAAACAGCCTAAGATTTTACAAATTAGACTAAATTAAAAGCCACATATTCTATAAGTTTAACAATCTTAGATATAGGTCACTTTAAAAGAAAGAGCATAAGGTATGTATAATCAAATTTCTCAAAGTCAGTGAGAAGAGAAAAATGTAAAAGCAGACAGAGATGAATTTTGTCATCAAAAAAAAGAGGAAAAAAGGAAAAACACATGGCTTTTCATTTTCTTCTATTATAACACTACTTTAGGGGCTTATAATATATATAAAAGTAAAATGCATGACAAACAATATCATACATTTGAGAGAGAAGTGCATTATCATGTCTAAACTACAAATGAAGTAGTATAATATAATTTGAAGATATATCTGCAATAAGTTAAGTTGGTATAATGTGAATACCAAATTAGCCATTAAATAACAAATTATTGCTAATAAGTCAAAAATTATATAAAAATAAGTTTATTAGGGAAATTTAATAGCACTAAATATGCTCCTAAGAGCAAAAAAAGAGAAAATTTTAAATATGCTGCAAAGAGAAACTGATAAATCTATTATTTTAGTGAGGGATTTTAACACACCATCTCAATACTTGATAGACCAAGCCAACAGAAAATCAGCAAGAATGTTACAATCTTGAACACCACAATCAACCAATTTGAACTGGTTGATGCTTATGAAACATCAAACAAACAATATTCTTCTTCTCAAATCTAAAGAGACATTTAGCATATGGGTATTTACTAAAATAAGCCATATTTGGGGGTATAAAAGAAGATAAAACATACATTTAAAAAAAATCTAATAGTGCAAGAATCTTCTCTGACTACAACAAAATTGACTTAGAAATCGACAACAAAAATAAATAACCCATAGGGCAAAAAAGAAGTTAAAAGTAAGTATAAAAAGTATTTGAACATAATAAAAATGTAATACACATACACAGAAAACACAATGTGTCACACTAATTTTAGGGGAAAACTTTAGCACTAAATATCTGTAATAGGAAGGGCAGTCTAAAACCAATAACCTCAGATTCCACATTGAAACTTACAAAAAGAAAACTAAACACAAAAATCAGCATAAGAATGGAAGTAATAAAGACATAAAAATCAATGAAATACAATATAGAAAGATAATAAAGAGAAATCAAATAAAACAAAAGGCTGAAAAAATAAATAAAATGGATATAATACTATCCTGACTAATCAAAAAACAAAGAGATGATACCAAATATTAGGAATGGAGAAAATTATATGACTACACATTCCACAGCAGTAAAAACATAATAATAGATAATTAGATAACTTTGACAACTTATATGAAAAATGAGAGATTCATCAAAAGCATAATTACCAAAGCCTCTTCAAGAAAACATAGTTTATTGAAGCTCTACATGTATAAAAATTATAATTTTAAACAAAATATTCTCATAAAGAAAATTGCTATGATCTAGTGGCTATACTGGTAAATTCTACCAAGTAATGAATAAAGTAAATACACAAATTAAAAAGAATAAAGAGAAAGTACTTCCAACACAGGGTTACCCTGACTTGAAAATAGTTAAAGACATTGCAGTAAACAGAAACTGCAAATCTCTCATAAATATAGATGCATGAATTGTAACCAAAATTTAGCAAATCAAATTCAATAATATATTTAAAGATACATGTCATGACCAATGATGGTGTTTATTCCAATAATGCAGAGCTAGTTTAATATTTGAATACAAATTAGTATAATTATTCATATTAGCAAACTAAATCATCTCAATAATGAGAAATTCACTGACAAAATCTACTACTAATAAAAGCTCTTAGCAATCTAGGAATGGGAGGAAGGAACTTCAATCTGATAATGGGTAGCTATAAAAAAAATTACAGATAATATACTTACTGGTGAAAAACTGAATGCTTTTTCAGTAAGAGTAGAACAAAGAAACATGGTAAACTGCCCTCATTACTTCTATTCAACATAAGACTTGAAACTCTAGTTTTTAGCTTTACATTTCTATGTCTATACACTAGCAACAAACAATTGAAAATTGAAATTAAAATCACCATTCAAAACTGCATAAAAATATGAATTGAGTATATAAAATATGTAGAAGACCTATAAATGACAGCAACAAATACTATGAAGAAACATTGAAGAATAAATAGAATAAATGGTACAGCCATTTTGAAAAATAGTTCTGCAATTTTCCAAAAAGGTAAATATCCAGCTCTTCTACTTAAAGGTATTTACCCTAGAGAAAAGAAAATGTATGTCTGAAGATCTGAACACAAATACTAATAGCATCTTTTCTATAGTAGCTAAAACTTGAACCCAAAAGCTCATCAACAAGTGCAAAAATGAACAAACTGTATATCTGGACAGCGAAATATTACTCAGTGATAAAAAGTAATGATTTTGATAAATGTAGTAACAGAAATTAATCTCAAAATAATTATGCTGATTGAAAGAGCTTCATTTTTAGGCATTTTTAAATTTTCCTAATTTGGTTCTCTGTGCCAAATGAATTTAACATTGCTTCCATAAAGTATTTTAAATACCAAGAACACAAACATAAGTTCAACCAAATGCAGTTGTAGTAACTTAGGTCTTTTAAAAGAATTTGTTCATTTGAACTTTCAATAATGTTACAAATCTCTTGGACTCAATCCACTACACTAGATAAGTTAAATTTCTAAACCTTACCTCTCTCCAACCTTTTATCATCAACAATGATTGTGTTACTCTGTAATGTCAAGTTAAATTTCCATATCATTACTTATAGACCTTGTATGAAAAGACTGTTAATTAGGAAGTAATATTTAATTACATAACTGCTTATAAGGACATTAAGATTTATAAAATGTGAAAATGAAATGAACTAAATGACCAAAAGAGTTGTTACTTATATACCTTGTCAATGAAAAACAACTGCTTCTTTTGTATACTCCAATTAGGACAGTAACACTTTTCTGGGTAGGCTGATAGGTGCCAGACATTTGTTAATTGCCCTTATACCTTGTACTATGTTCTTACCATCAGGTAATTATTGACCAAATCTTTATGAAATATTTATGTATTACATTCCAACAGGACTCACTATGCTCAATTTTATTTTCTACTATAACAATTTAAGCAGAGTCATACAACGTATCATCAAGCGGTCCCTCTTTTCTCTTATACTTTCCTAAAGATCCCTACAGTAATTTTAGATCAGAAAAAGAGACCTCTAAAGAAACATCAAAAGAATGACAGTTATAGTACAGGACTGTGTAAGGTGCTCTTGACTATTGATATCAGAGAGAACACATACTCTGATGGATGTATTAATAGGATTTTCAGTCTAAATTTATTTTTCCACCAGAGTAGACACCTGTCACGCTATAACAGGAAAACAGAGCAGGAGTACTTTTGTCCAGAAGTAAGTGACTTTGAGGAAGAAGACTACTGACATAAAATCCGCACAACAAGAATATTTCTTTGAGACTGAATCCCACTGATAAGGAAAATCTGCGAAGATTTTAAATTTTAAACAGCATGTTAGGAAATCGTTTTCTTCTCAGTCTATGTCTCAATGCATCAGCCTACACTTGCATAATCTGTAATGGAAACTCTTATTTTCCTAACTTGTTTCCTAGAACAGAGGGGGAAAAAATCTCATGGGAAATATTAAGATAAATTATAATATACTGATTCATCCAAAAGAATTGAGGCTACTGATCCTGTTGAAAAGATGACATATTGATACTAGCTTTATCCATTAAATTGTACAAAAAGTTGATCAAATGCGATGAAATGCCTTTACTAAATCAATGTACTTTTTAATAGCAAAGTACCTTTTGGGAGTTTATTTTTTGTTTGTTTGTTTTTTCATGATGTAAGTAACCATGAGCTGGCCTGGAATATCACTATAAAGGCATTATTTAATTATATATGACAGGTCTACTATTAACAAACTGGACTTCCTTGCTTATGTGGAAACAATAGTGCAAAGTCCTTCTAGAAATTGATCTAGCACTTCTTCTCTTGCTTAAGAAGTCCCCATCCATTGAGTGATAAAGAATATTACTCCTTTGCTTGCTGGAAATATTAGTAATTTGGGTACTTCCTAAACACAGAACATGCATAGAGTTTGGAGATCAGCAGGCAAAAATCTATAGAGTGAAATTAGTTGCTGAGGTTGGTTTCTAGCTTTGGAATTTTGGAAGTAATAAATGTAGTAAGAATATTGCTTATCGTATAGATGATAATATATCACCAGGGACTTCACAAAACCTTGAGAGAAGCTAATCTACCTGTCTCTACTTTTACTGAACCTAAAACATGGTCTCTAATGTGCTAATAGTCACTACCTCTTGTTGCAGTAATGTAAATAGTAAAGGATAAATTATACAAAACATCAGTTAATGACACTGAGTCAAATATCTCAAAGCAAATTTATTTGGACAAATATGTGCCACAGGCAGTAAGGCTAAGGAAGAACTGAAAACAAACATATCTTCTTTCTGTCATGGAAATATAGATATCATGAACCAAAAAGGCTTTTTATTTATAAATGCTTTTATTTCCAACAGTTAAGCAATAAATTATTCGACCATCTTAAAAGTTTTATTATCTTGACAAAAAAATAAATGTTCTTTTTTTTTCCACTACCAAACAGAAGAACTCATAACTGCTTAAAAATTAGCCCAGAGTTATCCAATCAGATTTGTCATGAGCTATGTGACACTCCTTTTCTTCTGTGAGTCGATAATTCTAAAAGAAGTGCTCTTTGAGTTATTCTTTATAAAAGGAAAAAAAAAAGCTCTCACCCAGAGATCATAAATTATTTACGAATTTTATTTCTGGCAAATCCAAGGAAACCTCTTATGCTTCTGTATTCATGGCAGCTTTTACAAGGCAAGCATTTCCAAAAGAGCAAAGTATTGGATGGGAAACCTAATTCCTATATCAAGTGAAAGACTAGAAGTGTATAGCCTTCCTGATCTGTAGAGAGCACAGAGTTAGAATATAAAAAAAGAGAATGACATTTACTTCTGGTGGTTCCAAAAGCTGAACTTTAGGTATCAACTTTTCTAAGTTTCAATTTCTTCAAGGATATAATGAAGAAAATCTTACCTATCTCATAAGTTTATGGTGAAGATTGAACAAAGTATTTAATGGCCTAATATAAAAGTTGCTTACAAAATGAACAAATATAACATGAGAATAATATTAAGTGACTTCATTTTATTACCTCTTGGATCAATGCTTGCCCCAGGAATTTTCAAGTATTTTCAGTCATTATATGCACATATAACACCCAAAATCTTTTGATCCATCTTGAATACATTCCTGGGATTAGGTGGCGGGTTTTGCAAATTTAAACTTCAAATCATTGTAACAAGGCATTGAATCACTGCCCATCGACTGTTAAACGAGGGACAAAATGTATCATCACTTCATCACACTGTTCTTGTTGCATTCTTGTACTTCAAACCCATAGTTTTTAAAGCTGTGCCTTATACTTTCTGTAAGGGCTTCCCTGCTGGCTCAGTGATAAAGACATCAACTGCCAATGCAGAAGAGGTGGGTTCAATCCCTGGGTCAAGAAGATCCCCTGGAGGAAGAAATTTCAACCCACACCAGTGTTCATGCCTGGGAAATCCCATGGACAGAAGAGACTGACAAGCTACAGTCCATAAGGTTGCAGAAGAGTTGGACATGACTTATGTTGGACACAACAACTTATGTTGGACACAACAACATACTTTCTGTAATGCTTGTTTCTGTGTATATGATAAAACAGTAATTCTCTATGTGGTTTAATAGTATTCTGCCCCCTGGTATGGGGAAAAATGGTCTCATAGTAACTACTTGTTCAATATCATACATAGCATATATATGGACTAGTTTTGTTGAAATAGTAATGACAATATCATACTAAATGAAACATAGATTTTAATTTTGAAGTTGAAATTTTAATTTATGATTAAAAGCCCTTGATGATATCAATGCCAGCTCTCAAGAACATATTAAGTTTAGCTATAAAGGTTTGGTAAGCTTATGAGTTACTACAACTGAATTTTATTTTTAATGTTATTTGAGATGATTATTTATATGATTTTAATTTTCCTTCCTTATGCTATATACTAACGTTAAGCTATGTCACTTGTGTCTAACTGTCTATATATTATTTCAATCCTCTAAAGTTTCTTTCTTTAACTGTACTACAAATATATGTTTATGTATATTTGTAGTACAGTGTATGTATCAATTCAATTCAGTCGCCCAGTCATGTCTGACTCTCTGCGACCTCATGAACCACAGCATGCCAGGCCTCCCTATCCATCACCAACTCCCGGAGTTCACCCAAACCCATGGACATCAAGTTGGTGATGCCATCCAACCATCTCATCTTCTGTCATCCCCTTCTCCTCCTGCTCTCAATCTTTCCCAGCATCAGGGTCTTTTCCAATGAGTCAGCTATTCTCATCAGGTGGCCAAAGTATTGGAGTTTCAGCTTCAACATCAGTCCTTCCAATGAACACCCAGGACTGATCTCCTTTAGGATGCACTGGCTGGATCTCCTTGCAGTTGAATGCACTCTCAAGAGTCTTCTCCAACACCACAGTTCAAAAGCATAAATTCTTTGGTGCTCAGTTTTCTTTATAGTCCAACTCTCCCATCCATAAATGACAACTGGAAAAACCATAGCCTTAACTAGATGGACCTTTGTTGGCAAAGTAATGTCTCTGCTGTTTAATATGATGTCTAGTTTGATCATAACTTTCCTTCCAAGGAGTAAGCGTCTTTTAATTTCATGGCTGCAATCACTGTCTGCAGTGATTTTGGAGCCTAGAAAAATAAAGTCAGCTGCTATTTCCACTGTTTCCCCATCTATCTGCCATGAAGTGATGGGACCAGATGCCATGATCTTAGTTTTCTGAATGTTGAGCTTTAAGCCAACTTTTTCACTCTCCTCTTTCACTTTCATCAAGAGGCTCTTAGTTCTTATCCAGTTTCTACCATAAGGGTGGTGTCATCTGCATATCTGAGGTTATTGATATTTCTCCCAGTAATCTCAATTCCAGCTTGTGCTTCTTCCAGCCCAGTGTTTCTCATGCTGTACTCTGCATATAAGTTAAATAAGTATGGTGACAATATACAGCCTTGACGTACTCCTTTTCCTATTTGGAACCAGTCTGTTGTTCCATGGCCAGTACTAACTGTTCCTTCCTGACCTGCATACAGGTTTCTCAAGAGGTAGGTCAGGTGGTCTGGTATTCCCATCTCTTTCAGAATTTTCCACAGTTTATTGTGATCCACACAGTCAAAGGCTTTGGCATTTTTTTATATACACATATACATACACACAAGCAATAATCAGTGTGTCTCATTTAGCTTATCCACTTGAATAGAACCCTGAACTTTGACAATGTTTCTCCCTGAGATATCGAGAGAGAATAAGTATTTTTCAATCACTAAGAAAGTAAGCCATGGCCAGTGAAAGTACAAATTTTGATAAATATGGTTTGTCAATCTTCTCTATAAAAGGTATTGCTTTCTGATTTTTGAGCATGTTACTGTATTTCAAAATATCTTTCTCTGCTTCTTTACAGAACAATGATCACATATTTGCTACTGAAGATAAAAATGTCTTAAGAAACATAAATACATTCCAGTAATTTTTTGAATAGAACTGTTACAACACAATTCTAGGGATATTTTATTTCAACAATTAACTACATTTGGATTATTCTTCTTATAGAAAAGTATTTATAAAAATTAAAGTATGCAAAATTTGTCAAATAAATGTGTTTTTTCAGCCTGTCTCAAAAAAAAAAACTTGGTCCTTTATGATGTTCAAATTTAGACAGAAATTTAGAAAATTCACTTTCTTATTCTAATGAGCAGAAGAAAATGAGAATCTGCAGATAGAAAAGTGGTTAGGGTAATTTACATCATTCTTTTGATCTGTAATGAAAAATTTACTATTCAACTACTGGTTACTTGCTGGTTTCA
The DNA here is from genome assembly GCA_007570785.1 of Antilocapra americana. NCBI lineage: Eukaryota > Metazoa > Chordata > Mammalia > Artiodactyla > Antilocapridae > Antilocapra > Antilocapra americana. The sequence continues at coordinate 17,956,046 of ML660200.1, forward strand.
GTGGGTACAGAAGTACACCAACAAATAGGCTTGTATATGTTACAGTGTGTAATACACCACAAAATTATACTTTTTTGTCTTTTTAATGAAGTAGAAACAACTATTGATTATCCTAAGGCACTGATTATAACGCATTAACAATCTGGCATATCACAACAGAAATCTACTTTTTTCAATAAATATCCTAATTATCTTCCGAAGTTTCTTTAACTGGCAAGTCCTGATTTCTACTTTTGAAATGTGAAAAGAATCTTGACATCTTCTGTCTAGATGCTGTCTCACTAGAGGCCTATGAATGTTGAGAGAAAGTGGCCGTGTTGACAGCTGTTCTGACTTTCAGGCAAAATATTAATGATTAGACTGATGCTAGCAGTTTTCCTGCATTGTTTGCAAACACTGGTTTCAGTTTTAATCCTTCAGTTCCTACAGTCATTTTCAGAAAAGTAAGTTTCCTTGTTGGCTACAAATACAAAAAGTTCTTTCTTCTCTAAGCTTCAGCATAATATAATTCCTAAATTGAAAATACAACCTTTAATAACAACTACTCTTTAAATTTTATAGTGCTAATAGTTGAATAAATTATCTTTACAAATATAATCAAAATGTTGACTAGGAATTTTCCTGTTGTACTAGAACTGCTACTGAGGCTCAAAACAGAAAACTATAAAGCTTTAAATAAGTTATGTGATTTGACTATTTAACTAGATTGGGTGAATAACACAGAAACCAGAAAAAGTATAGTATTTGCCTAAACTGTCCTTAGGAGATAGGGACAGTTCAATTCAGTCACTCGGTCGGTCTTGTCTGACTCTCTGCGACCTCATGAACGGCACCACGCCAGGCCTCCCTGTCCATCACCAACTCCCGGAATTCACCCAAACCCATGGACATCAAGTTGGTGATGCCATCCAACCATCTCATCCTCTGTCGTCCCCTTCTCCTCCTGCCCTCAATCTTTCCCAGCATCAGGGTCTTTTCCAATGAGTCGGCTCTTCACATGAGGTGGCCAAAGTAGTGGAGTTTTAGCTTCAACATCAGTCTTTCCAATAAACATCCAGGACTGATCTCCTTTAGGATGGACTGATTGGATCTCCTTGCAGTCCAAGGGTTAGTAGACATCAAAATATAGCATGATTGAAATCAGTGATTAGAAAAAAACTGGAATTGTTTTCTATTAATATCCCACTGAGTAGTCTTCAATGAGCTCTTTGCTCATCCCTTATCTCATTGTGTCTTCAAATATACCACGTGAAATAAGACAGGAATGAATCATAGCTTTATAGAGGTGAAAAGTAAAAATAATAAATTTTTCATAATACTCCTGCTTCCTCTCCCATATATTATATATAAGGAAATTGATGAGTAGAGATCAGTTAGTGACTGAAAAAGCCAAAACCAGAATCTAAATAAAATTTTGTCAATATTACAACTTAAGATTTCATAACTTTGAAAGAAGTGGTAATAGATTGTTTGATTATTTAATTCTAGCCTTTGATTCAGCCTCTCTTCCACTTTTGCACAGCTGAATCCTTCCTATTATATAGAGATAACAGGAAGTGTTATGAGTGACCCTGGAGAAGCCTTCCTGGACCATTGAGTCATCTCTTCCCCATGGGATGATCTTATCCCCTTTCTCTGTTCAGTCTTCTTCCTAGTACAACACTCTCTGAAATCATGTTGTTGACTTATGTGATTATTTATTGTTTTTTTTCTTAGTATTCCATGGAGACAGGGAACTTAATTGGATTTGTATAATGATAAATTCTTATTATCTGACATATAATATCATTTGACATAGTGAGTGTCAAAGAGTTTCTAAGCAAGTGTCCTGAGGCTTGGTGTCATGTCATTCTCTTCTCATTGATCAGAACTGCCTTTTCCCACTTGTTACACAGAGTCAAATAAATGATTATAGCAGAACTTCTACTCTCAACCTTTTGAGCTATATCTCTTTCTGTCTTCCATTATTGTCTCAAGTTTGTCCTCGACAATGGTGACATAAAAATGTATCCATCAATGCCAGGATTCTTCCTATAATTTTTGAAAGGGAGAATGCAAAACTTAGAAAAGTTAAATTATTTGCTTTTGGGTTATATATTTAGGAATTACAGGAACTTAAACTAAAGCAAGGTCTTTTGCCTTCTTTTTCTAATACAGAACACTTATATAATACTATGAAAAAATAAATGTACCTTGTCAGTGTGTGGATAGGAAGTAAACCTCTAGAGAAGAGATTGAGGGTTTATGTTACTCTCTAGTATTGTACAGATCTCTACCATTCTGGGACTCCAATGCCAAAAAAAAAAAAAAAAAAGGAGCCTACTAAAAAGACATCATTGACCTATCTGGTCTCATCTTCAAGGAGGAAAATTCACAAATCAAATTCAACCCCACCTCAGAGATAATAGTGTTTTAGACTTATCCCTATATGTTTCACGCAAAGATAGGCACAATAAAGGACAGAAATGGTATGGACCTATCAGAATCAGAAGATACTAAGAAGAGGATGGCAAGAAAACACAGAAGAGCTATACAAAAAAAGATCTTAATGACCCAGATAACCACAAGTTGTGTTCACTCACCTAGAGTAGACATTCTGGAGTGCAAAGTCAAGTGGGCCTTAGGAAGCATGACTACGAACAAAGCTAGTGAAGGTGATTGAATTCCAGCTGAGATATTTCAAATCCTAAATTATGATGCTGTTAAAGCACTGCACTCTGTATGTCAGCAAGTTTGGAATGCTCAGCAGTAGCCACAGGACTGGAAAAGGTCAGTCTTCATTTTAATCCCAAAGAATGGCAATGCCAAGGAATGTTCAAACTACCACACAACTGCATTCATTTCACATGCTAGCAAAGTAATACTAAACTCCTTCTAGCTAGGTTTCAACAGTACATGAATGGAGAACCTCCAGGTGAATAAGCTGGATTTAGAAAAGGCAGAGTAACCAGAAAACAAATTGCCAAAATCCACTAGGTCATAGAAAAGCAAGAAAATTTTACAAAAAAAAATCTCCTTCCACTTTATCGACTATTCTAAAGCCTTTGACTGTATGGATCACAAAAAGAAAATTCTTAAAGAGATGGGAATACCAGACCACATCTCCTGCCTCCTGAGAAACCTATGTTCAGATAAAGAAGCAACAGTTTAAATGGGACATGGAAAAACAGACTTGTTAAAAATTGGGAAAGGAGTGTATCAAAGCTATAAACTGTCACCTGCTTATTTAACTTATATGCAGAGTACATCATGGGAAATGTCAGGCTGTATGAAGCACAAGCTGGAATCAAGATTTACAGGAGAAATATCAGTAACCTCAGATACGCAGATGACACCACTCTATGGCAGAAAGCAAAGAGGAACTAAAGAGCCTATTGATGAAGGTGAAAGAGGAGAGTGAAACAGCTGGCTTAAAATTTAACATTTATAAAACTAAGATCATGGCATCTGGTCCCATCACTTCATGGCAAATAGATGGGAACACAATGGAAACACTGACCGGATTTATTTTCTTGGGCTTCAAAATCACTGTAAATGGTGAGTGACACCATCAAATTAAAAGATGCTTGTTCCTTGGAATAAAAACCTAGACAGTGTATTCAAAGACCCGTGTATGCAAATACCTAGACAGTGTATTCAAAGCACAGATATTATACTGCCAACAAAGGTCCATACAGTAAAAACTATAGCTTTTCCAGTTTTGATGTACAGATGTGAGAGCTGGATCAGAAAGAAGGTAGACCACTGAAGAATTGATGGTGCTTTTGAACTGTGGTGTCAGAGAAGACTGTTGAGAGTCCCTTGGACTGCAAGGAGATCCAACCAGTCAATCCTAAAGAAAATCAACGCTGGGTATGCATTGGAAGGACTGATACTGAAGGTGAAGCTCCAGTACTTTGGCCACCTGATGCGAAGAACTGACTCATTGGAAAAGACCCTGATACCGGGAAAGACTGAATCCAGGAGGAGAAGGGGATGACAGAGGATGAGATGGTTGAATGGCATCACTGACTCAATAGACATGAGTTTGAGCAAAGTACAGGAGATGGTGAAGAACACGGAAATATGACCCGCTGCAGTCCATTAGGTCACAAAGAGTCAGACATGCCTGAGCAACTGAACAATAGCAATAACACTTAGATGAAAGATTATCTCTGTTTTGTAGGAGAGTAAATCAAGACTCAAAGTATTTAGGTAAATAATTTGCCTGAATTCACAGGTATAGTAAGTCGGAACCAGATTTCAACCAATAAGTCTTGTGTATGAAAAATATACATTCACAAATGTGAAATGACACTGAAATATCATTCACACAATAAGAGCAAGCTTAGACTTCATACTAATCAGCATATTCTATCCTCAAGAAAAAAAGAAAGTATTCCATAGCATTTCTCATCATAGATCTCCACAATATCTTCTAGAATCAGGAAGTTCTACTTCACATCTAAGTTAAATCTCTCCTGTTACAGTTAAAACCTACTGCTTCTTGTTTGAATGAGTAACAGCTGGTCACTTTATAATCATACACTTCATGACCTTTCATATGCTTGAAGATCATTATTAAGTCACCCTTCAGCTTTCTATGATACAGCAGGCCCTATAAAAATACCATCAGGCACAAAAATCATTAGAAGCACCACAAGGCACCATCATTAAACTTACCATCTGGCATAACTGGAAATGCTGGCAAATAGAGAGTGCATATTGATGGGCACACTACTGTTTATGCCTTTTAACTGGTCAGCAATGTTAATTATAATTACATCCTCATTGTAGGATTTTATAGCTTATATGGACAAATGAACATACACTCGATTAACTAACTACAGACTAAATGGAAAATGGTTCTCAGGCTAATGTTTCCAAATGCTATTAGTACTTCTTTTTTGTTGACTAATATCTCCACAATCATTGAGTGCTGAGAAAACAGACAAATTGGTTCTGCCTTCAAAGAGAACCCAAGCTCTATTTTCAACTTAGACTACAGAAGTGATGTCTTAATTTAACCTTTCAAAAGTTAAAAGTAATTTTCTTTTTGCTTTTATAGTTTCACTGTGGATATTATTTTAATGTAGACAATGTTAAATTTTATAAACTAATGATATGTTAGTAATGCTCTTCAAACTCAGGTTTTTATCAAAAGTTTTTGCTATTAAAATTATAAGCAGTAAACTTGAAATGAATATATTACATGTCAATTATATTTTAACAAAAATAACATAAGCAATTAAATTTTTGTTGTATTATAAATAAAGTATAAGAATTTTTTCTTATAAATTGAATTCTTGAAAATATACTCTTCTTTTCTTTCATCAAGAATATACTCGTCTTTGCTCTAGCATCCTTCCAGTCTGAAGTTCTACATGTGCTAAGAAATTGAACTATACTGTATAAGCAATACTTACCACTAAAAGGCTTCTCATCACAAACATGATACATCTATACTTACCTCAGATATTTAGATTATACTGCATGTATTATTGTTATAATAAGCTATTTTTGTTAAAATTGGATGTTAAGCTTTTGTTAAAGCTCAATGAAATAAATATAACAGTGATGGTTGGCTAAAATATTCATTATGAAATATTAGTTCCTTTCAATTTTCTTTTTAAATTAAACTTTTTCACTTGGGCATTAGAATTGGTTGTGGCATTAGAATCATCCGGCATTAGAATGATTCACAAACTATGTCCTCTATGAGGTTTTATTGCTACTTCAATTCACTAGTTGACTCTTATTATCCTTTCTGCTTCCTTTGTATTCTCCCCTACCTGGTTCATTCTCTCTGCCTAGAGGCCTTCACAGGCTTTTCTGTGAAGTCACATTATTTCACATTTCTTTTTTATATTCACTGTGCTTGGGAAAAAAAAAAAAAACATCTATTTTTCTTAAGTACAATTGAAAGCACATAAAATTGGAATAACTGGATAAGCAGTTTCTAGTGCAAACTAGTATTACCATGCTATAGGTTCTAGTCATAAAAGTCACAAGGCAATTTTTTACTTTCTCCACAAAAAAAATTAAAGTAAGAGAGAAATAAATAGAATTTCTCTAAAACATATAGCAGAGAATACTGTATACGAGGCTATTTTTCACCTCACAGATGTATAGAGAGATTGATTATACACACGGGGAATATTCTTGTCTTACTGAGACACAAGTCATAACTAGAGATATCAAGAATATTAACACAATGACAAAAACTGTTGTGTATAGATATAACACATCCATGTGTGCATATTTGTAATCAATTTATTTTGTCCTCCACTCTCTTTGCAGCTACATGATATTGATCACATAGAAAATGCTTTCCTCATTAATGATATTTTAGCTGTACTTCTCTGATTATCTGCGTACTTTGTATTTGAAGGGCTGGGGTTTACCACTTTTCACCTGTAATATGAAAAATAAAAATAAGAGCTGTGCTACTTTTCTTCTCTATTTCCCTAGCCTCTTTTCACCACCTTTTTCTACTCTGCTCTTTGCACCAAGAGGCTGATTCCTATGGGCTGCAGAGCTAAGCTACTTTCTAGATGGTTTCTGTCAGAATTCAGCCAAGGAGGGTCATCAGTGGGAGATCAAAAGGTAGTAGGAGATTTGATTTTTTTGTTTTCCTATTTCTTTTCTAATCTGGGAGGCATCTTCTAGTAGAGGCTACAGGTCTCTATGATTACAGCTCCTTTTAGACAGTTCTTCCCACATAGCACCTTGCCTCATTGGGTTCTGATGGTACCTCTTCCTCCCCTTGACCTTCAGGTTTAGGGGTGAAATAGCTTCATATTATTTCTCTCACATAAGTGCCCCAGGATGCTTTACTGGCTCCTTTAAAATGTTCTCACACCTTTGAAAAAACAATTTTTTTGCTAAATTCTTGAACCATGCAAGGTTCCTGTCATGGTCCTAACTGATACATAATCCCATTCTAGAAGGATAAAAGTAGTTCTCTTTTTTTTGAAGTGGACAGTGGAAGCAATAGAAAAACTTGCTTTAAATGTTTTGTTTACATTCATGTTCATAGCTTCACATATTACAATTCTTTCAAGTGTATAATATGCATGAATGAATGAATGGTATGTTTTGTTAGAAATTTAAAAATCCCAGGAACTTAATGCCAGGCACTTGTGCTAATTTCAGCATGATTTCAGCGATTTCCACCTCACTGTTCTCCACTAAAAATAAAAACAAAACTGTCATCTGTATTAATATTTACAAGTATATTTTACTTTGATTCTGATTTGAGGCACAGTTTTTTAGCTTGCTTTCAGAGAGGCATTTATTTGCCTTGCTGGGCCAAATAACGTCAAATGGTCTAGTGAAGATGCTATTTTGAAATAGTTGCTTTCTTGGGAATATTCATTTAGAAAGTCTCAGTTCTAGTAATGGCTATGAATTGGATCTTGTGGTTTCACAGATAAATTCAAGGTTAGTAATTGCTTGTGTAATAAGACTAGGACCTGGTGACCAATAAGGCCTATGTAATTCAAATAAACCAAACCTTTATATCTGAGGTTCCTAAGATTGGGATTTTCAGTAATCATAGATAATTTAAGAAATTCCAAAATAGCCAGGTGGATAATAAATATGCAGAATTGCACCAGTCATCTTATGCAGATAGATCACTCAAGAATCCAGAATATTCATCTATGGGAGTTAAGCACAAAGCATTGCTGCCTCAAAAGAAGCCACCTGGAGAGAAATTGCTCTTTCCTCTATTCTGAGGTTTCTAGTTTTGAACTGAAAGGCAGACAAAGGCAATCATTTTTCTGCACTGGGCAGAACCAGAAGACATCATCTTTGACAAGTCTGATCTGGTATTCAGGGCTATAAAGAGGTGGCTATAATGCCAACTGGGGGGAAATGGCCTCTATTCATGAAATGCCATGAGTCTAGTGGAGTTCTCAAAAGAACAATTACATTGTTGTTCAGTCGCTAAGTGTTATCCAACTCTTTGCAACTCCATGGACTGTGGCCCACCAAGCTTCTCTCTCCATGGGGTTATTTGAGGTAAGGATACTGAAGTGGGTTGCCATTTCCTTCTCCAAGGGATATTCCAGGAACAGGGATAGAACTTGCATCTCCTGCAGTGGCAGGTAAATTTTTTACTGCTGAGCTGCCAGGGAAGCCCATGGAAAACTATTAAAATACCCTTAAAAACACAGGAAATAGAGAAGAAAATTAGAGCTTCTCTTACAAAAATTATGTAAGACATGGAGAGTAAGCAGAGTTTAGTGGCTGAAAAGAGGAGCTCATAAAAAATGAAAGAATTTTCAATAGAATCTAATTTATTTGAAATGCAGAATTTTTTGTTGTTACGTCTCAGTATAACAAGTATTTTGTTCTGAGTACTGAGCAATGATATTAATACTACTAACTTTCCTCTGACTGCTATGGCTTGAGAAACCTCTATTACCTATGAAATCTAAGTAAACTGCTCTAGTTTCAGCCAGCCAGCTGATACTAAGAAGATTTCATTAACATTCAAATTAACATTTTATTTGTGTGTTAGTCTTTTCACCCACCTACATAAAGCAGAATTTCAGTCCCATCAATAACTTTATTGTATTTGAAATGGGAGATGTTGATGGAGTGTGTATAAAGGGCATCTTACAGCATGAGAGCTTTCTGTTGTATTTCTGTTCTAAACCTTCCTCCTAGGTGATGCCTCGAGCCACTTGAGGCTGCATGTATCCTCCTGGGGAATAACAAATCCCTGACCAAAGTACTGCTCCTGGTGTTCCCTAAAACATGAATGAAGAAGAGACCAAAGGTTCTGTATCAGCTTCAGTCTTCACTACCCAAGAAAATTCAGAATTTATTACAAGATGAGAATGTTGTACTTCAGGATAGAAATGATTAGCAGCAGGCCCATAATCCATTCTCTCTATTTAGGGAAAGTGGGGTGAAGAGGCACCTGAAAAGAAGAAAGGAGGAAGGTGACTTTCCACAACAGGAAGGAGGTGGGAAAAAAAAGCAAACAATCAAGCAATCAGTGCTATGACAAACAGGATTCTTCTGGCAAATAAATTCCAGAGTACATTAAAAGTAAATTGGTGGGGCAGTGCATCTTAGGAATCTATTTAGAGAAGTTAAGTTGAACAGAAAATGCTTGAAAAGAATAGAGTGGGCACCAGGAAATTAAGCTTGGAAAGTGAGAAGCGCTGATGGTGTTAAGGGGAGAGTTGGTGTCATACTGTCCTCTTCCCCTGACAAGGCAACAGCCAGAAAAGTAAGAATCCAGTGAACTGCTTTCTGAGAAATCTAAAAAATACAGGAGAGGGTGAGGAGTTTCCCAGGTGTCTCAGTGGTAAGGAATCTGCCTGCCAGTGCAGGAGACACAGGAGACATGGATTCGATCCCTGAATGAGGAAGAACCCCTACAGAAGGAAACGGCAACCCACTTCAGTATTATTCCTTGGAAAATCCCATGCATGGGGATCCTAGTGGGTTATGGTCCACAGAGTGGCAGTGAGTCAGACAAGACTGAGCGGCTGAGCATGCACACATGCACAGGAAAGGGTGAATGAGATAAAACAAAAGATTGGGTGGTGAAAGACGCTCAGCATTATTAATCGGTGAAATTCAAATCAAAGCCATAATGAGATATCACCTCACATTTATTAGAACATATATTATCAGAAAGATAAGAAATAACAAGTGTTGAATAGAATGTGGAGAAAAAGGAGTCCTTGCACACTGGTGGTGGAAACATAAATTGGTGCAATGAAAAACAGTGTGAAGGTTCCTCAGAAATTAAAAAATAAAACTGCCATATGACCCAGCTATTTTATTTCTGACCACTTATACAAAGAAAATGAAAAAAAAAAAAAACCAGAAAACTAAACACTATTTAGAAAAGACATATGCACTCTAGGGTTCACTGGAGCATTAATTACAACAACCAAGATAAGTGAATAACCAAACTTCTATAGATGAATTAATGATTAAAAATGATAGCTCTCTCTCTCACACACAAACACACAAATACTTGAATATTACTCAACCATAAAAGAAGAAAGTCTTGCCATTTGTGATGACATGGATAGATTTCGAAGGCATTATCCTAAGTTGAATAGTTCAGGCAAAGAAAGACACATACCATATGATTTCTTCCATACATATTTAAAAGTAAAACAACAAAAACCAAAAAAACAAAAAACAAGCAAAAAATACACAAGCTTATTGATACAAAAAATAGACTGGTGTTCACAAGCAGTACAGACTGGAAGGTATAAAAAATGGCAAATGATTTTCTTTTTTCTTTTTTTCTTTCAGTTTATACAAAAATTAAAAATGAAAAAAATTACATACATCTGACCCTTCAATCAACTGGATGAGGTCGAGGTAAGACAACAGATAGAACAGATAGTATGTACCAGACTATTATTTCTTTTATAAATGAGGAAACTGAGGCACAGGGAGATTAAGGAAGTGTCCCACGCACAGCTGGTAATGTGCAGAGCCACACATCCTGTTATGTGTTCTTCCCAACATGGCAATCTTAGTGTGGTCTGATCACTGTCTGGCAACTTAGGACTACAGGGCTGAGTGTTCCAATGAATAAGGTGGAAGCTACCGGTCTTTTACAATGTGACCTTAGGAATTATCTAGTGAAATTTCCTCTGTAATCTTTCAGTTGACAAAGTGAGAAGCCTACTCAGATTCAGGAATATGGAAGGAATGTCAAAATGTCAAAAAGTTTCAGTCACAGTTTGAAGCCATCACAGTTGAGTGAAACAGCAGCAGTAATAACCACAATATATGACACCCAGAATATTGGGTTGGTTTTTATCTGCTAAAACAACATTATGGTTTCTTCTGTTTGTTTCTCATTTAGGGAAGGAGAAAACAAGAAACAGAAGAAAATAAATTCCTGACAAAGGCACTTCTCTGTGCCACTGGCATTCTTATAACAACTTCCTTAACTCTGACAACCCTCCAAATGGCATGGGACAAGATCTACTGACTCAAGTTTCATTGATATCAGTTCAGTTCAGTTGCTCAGTCGTGTCCAACTCTTTGTGACCCCGTGAGCCGCAGCACGCCAGGCCTCCCTGTCCATCACCAACTCCTGGAGTCTACCCAAACCCACGTCCATCGAGTCGGTGATGCCATCGAGCCATCTCATCCTCTGTCATCCCCTTTGTCTCCTGTCTCCAATCCTTCACAGCATCAGAGTCTTTTCCAATGAGTCAACTCTTCGCATGAGATGGCCAAAGTATTCGGGTTTCAGCTTCCACATCAGTCCTTCCAATGAACACCCAGGACTGATCTCCTTTAGGATGGACTGGTTGGAACTCCTTGCAGTCCAAGAGACTCTGAAGAGTCTTCTCCAACACCACAGTTAAAACACATCAATTCTTCAGCACTCAGTCTTTTTCACTGTCCAACTCTCACATCCATACATAACTTCTGGAAAAACCATAGCCTTGACTAGAAGGACCTTTGTTGGCAAAGTAAAAACGTCTCTGCTTTTCAATATGCTATCTAAGTTGGCCATAACTTTCCTTTCAAAGTATAAGTGTCTTTTGATTTCATGGCTGCAATCACCATCTGCAGTGATTTTGGAGCCCCTCTCCTCCCCAAAAAAGTCTGACACTGTTTCCAGTGTTTCCCCATCTATATCCCATGAAGTGATGGGACCAGATGCCATGATCTTAGTTTTCTTAATGTTGAACCGTAAGCCAACTTTTTTACTCTCCTCTTTCACTTTCAGCAAGAGTTGTATTCAAATAGAAAATGTTTTATTGCCTATATTCAAAACACATGGCTAAGCCAATTTTCTTTAAATTGTTCTGAATTTCTTCCCCTGGAAGGATTATACAAACTGTTGTTTGAATCTTAAACTTTCAGACACTTTTGAACAATAATCCGAGGAAAAATACAGGCTTTCTATTTTAACTTAACTGTAAAATACTGACTACTTTAGCTCAGATTATATGAATGCAGTTTCAGTTTATGAAATTAGTGACTATCAAAAAATTTAAGCAGCAAAAATATCAGAAAAACTGCTCAATTCACTAGACTTTTGTTTTTGATTAAAAAATTTGAGATTATGACCCTTATGACCCTTATTGCCTAAAAAAAAAAAAAAGCTTTGGTGAATGCTACAATTAGAGTATTCAATGACAAGTCTTTATGATGTATCCTGAGAGAACAATTTGATTGGTTTATAGAGGAAAATTTCAGAAGAGTAACATTTCCTTCTGTGCAATAATCTAAGACAAGAATTTCACATGTCGATAGGCAAATATTGGTGTTATTCAGATGGTTCATCTGTTACCTCTTTATGGCCAAGGTTATTTCTAATTATATGGCTGGTTGACAAATCTGTCATTTCCTTTCTTATTAAGACAAATCAAAGGGGAAAAAAAACTGTTTGGATTCTTGGATTGGAGAAACTACTAAGCAATTTACAAATCTATTTCATGTTTCATATCTTTGTAAAAGTTTCACAGCTAGATTCATACAGACTACCACTAAATTCCTAACGCAGCATTTTTTATGTTAAAAAATCATTGATGCTAGCATTGTAAGTGACAAAAGCTTCGAGTTACTTCTCTAATGGAAGTCTCAAAGTTCTTCTTCCTGCCCCTTCTTTCAATTAGCATTAACCTTTGCCTTCCAACAGTAACATGTATTTACTTCTGAGCCATAAATTATGTAAATAACTTACCCTCATTTCCAGATGGCTTTTATATTGCTGTTTTTGCTATGCTAACTAAACCTATACACTCAAAGAGGGCAACAAATATTCATGTGTCATCATTTATTAAGTCATTCACAGATTCAATAAATATTTATGCCAGATACTATTTTAAGTAATGGAGATATAATGGTAAATAAGCTATGATTCATACTATCAAGGGATTCACTATATATATATATATATATATATATATATATATATATATCAGACACAACAGGCAAAGTTATGCTGCAGTAACAAACAACTTCATATATCAATGCCTTAAAGTAATGGCTTTTTTCTAGCTAGAGCTACCTGAAGGCTCTGGAGGATGCATTCATTGTCATTATTTAGATTTTTAGAGAGATGGATGCTCCCTTTCAATGCATGCTTCCATAACTGCTAAGACAAAAAAAGAAATGTGATAAATCACACCCTGGCTCTAAAACCCTCTGCCAATAAGTGGCACAATTCTGGCACTTCACTGGACAAAGCAAGTCATATAACATGTATCTGACATGTTGAGGAAATAGGATTTCCCAATGATTTCCCAGTGATCCTATAGGAATATAAGGTCATATTCATCAGTGTACTGTTTTCACAACCTATATCATGCTATGAAATTGCCAATTGATACTGTATATACAGTCAGCAAAAACAAGACAGAGCTGACTGTGGCTCAGATCATGAACTCCTTATTCCCAAATTCATACTTAAATTGAAGAAAGTGGGAGAAACCACTAGACCATTCAGGTATGACATAAATCAAATCCATTATGAATATACAGTGGAAGTGAGAAATAGATTTAAGGGGCTAGATCTGATAGACAGAGTACCTGATGAACTATGGACAGAAGTTCATGACACTGTACAGGACACAGGGATCAAGACCATCCCCAAGAAAAAGAAACGCAAAAAGGCAAAATGGCTGTCTGAGGAGCCCTTACAAATAGCTGTGAAAAGAAGAGAAGAGAAAAGAAAAGGAGAAAAGGAAAGATATAAGCATTTGAATGCAGAGTTCCAAAGAATAGCCAGGAGAGACAAGAAAGCCTTCCTCAGCGATCAGTGCAAAGAAATAGAGGAAACAAAAGAATGGGAAGACTAGATAATCTCACACGCTAGTAAAGCAATGTGCAAAATTCTCCAAGTCAGGCTTCAACAGTACTTGAACCATGAACTTCCAGATGTTCAAGCTGACTTTAGAAAAGGCAGAGGAACAAGAGATCAAACTGCCAACATCTGATGGATCATCAAAAAAGCAAGAGAGCACCAGAAAAACATCTATTTCTGCTTTATTGACTATGCCAAAGCCTTTGACTGTGTGGATCACAATAAACTGTGGAAAATTCTAAAAGAGATGAGAATACCAGACCACCAGACCTGCCTCTTGAGAAACCTGTATACAGGTCAGGAAGCAACAGTTAGAACTGGACATGGAACAACAGACTGGTTCCAAATAGGAAAAGGAGAATGTCAAGGCTGTATCCTGTCACCCTGCTGATTTAACTTATATGCAGAGTATATCAAGAGAAACGCTGGGCTGGGGGAAGCCAAGCTGGAATCAAGATTGCCGGGAGAAATATCAATAACCCCAGATATGCAGATGATACCACCTTTCTGGCAGAAAGTAAAAAAGAAACTAAAAACCTCTTGATGAAAGTGAAAGAGAAGAGTGAAAAAGTTGGCTTAAACCTCAACATTCAGAAAACTAAGATCATGGCATCTGGTCCCATCACTTCATGGCAGATCAATGGGGAAACAGTGGAAATAGTGGCTGACTTTATTTTTCTGGGCTCCAAAATCACTGCAGATGGTGATTGCAACAATGAAATTAAAAGACGCTTACTCCTTGGAAGGAAAGTTATGACCAAACTAGACAGCATATTAAAAAGCAGAGACATTACGTTGTCAACAAAGGTCTGTCTAGTTAAGGTTATGGTTTCTCCAGTGATCATGTATGGATATGAGGGTTGGACTATAAAGAAAGCTGAGTGCTAAAGAATTGATGTTTTTGAACTGTGGTGTTGGAGAAGACTCTTGAGAGTCCCTTGGACTGCAAGGAGATCCAACCAGTCCATCCTAAAGGAGATCAGTCCTGCATGTCCATTGGAAGGACTGATGTGGAAGCTGAAACTCCAATACTTTGACCACCTCATGGGAAGAGCTGACTCATTGCAAAGACCTTGATGCTGGGAAAGACTGAGGGTGGGAGGAGAAGGGGATGACAAAGGATGAGATGGCTGGATAGCATCACTGACTTGATAGACATGGGTCTGGGTGGACTCAGTGAGTTGGTGATGGACAGGGAGGCCTGGTGTGCTGTGGTTCATGCGTTTGCAAAAAGTCAGACATGACTGAGTGACTGAGCTTAACTGAACTGAGGAGGATTGGAAAAGTTCTATTATAAAATAAATAAATAAATAAATGAAACTGGATATGTTCTCTCAAATCCTGTAACTGACACACCAGAGAATCTCACATACTAGTCAAGCAAATACAGACATCCCACATCTGACCATTTTGAAATAGAAACAATCTCTTGAAATTGTTTAAATACTTAAACATGACAACACTAGGACATACTTCTAAACACTATTTTTATTAATCCCTTAACTTTTATTCTACTTTCCCAATAGTTTGATATCATTTTTAAATTTTTGTTTGGAGAATTAAATTACCACAATATTTTTCTCTATAATTGCTAAAGCTTCCTTAAAAATAAAGATGCGGTCTCTTCATTCTTTACTTAGATAAGAAGTCAAGGTGTCACACAACTTCATATCTTTCATTTTTCTATGTGTTAATTTATTCTTATATTTCCTTTTATCTAAGCAACTACCAATAAAATAATTTTTAGATTACTGTTTAGGCAGCATAATGACTGAATTTGTTACCAAATATTTTCAAAAGTTTCTTTTTTTATTATCAGCTCTCATATTATTGAAGCAACCACCTTTATTTACGTGATTCTAGAACATTATACATCCTCTCAAAGTGTTGATCCTTTCCTCTTCAACCACTACTTCATCTCCAAAATAATTTCACAAACCACAACTTTGGACAGGAAGTAGAAGTTCAGAAGTACCACATTTCATGCTGAGAGGAAGAGTTCTCATAGATAAATACAAATCAAGAGCATAGAAAACCCACTGGTAGATATTCAGTTTAGCAATTTTAAGGATTCTTTACTTTCTCCTTAAAAAGTCAAAGTTTGGAAACAAGGTAGTTGAAATAAATGTACTATTTTAAAGCCATTTCACAGTGAATAAATATTTGCCAGAGAAAAACTCAGTGTTAGTTATTTTGGGTTGATCAAAAGTACAGAATATTTGGGGAGATACCATTCCTTCATCTCCAGTGAAGTCTTGTTCTCATTTCCCAACTTCATCCACCCTCCACATAAGTGTAACAAATAGGAAGGTGATTATATCACTGCATTTCTTATATAGAGTATTATATTATATAGTCACCAATAATTAAAAAGCTTTATATGTCACCTATCATTTGCTTTTAAACGTATAAAGAATATATATATATGGATATAAAAAGTATATGTAACATGATACCAATTTTAACTTACCCTTATATTTATAAAACATGAATATAAAAGACTCTCAAGACTCTTGAGAGTCCCTTGGACAGCAAGGAGATCAAACCAGTCAATCCTAAAGGAAATCAGTACTGAATACTCATTGGAAGGACTGATGCTGAAACTGAAGCTCCAATACTTTGGCCACCTGATGCAAAGAAATGACTCATTAGAAAAAGACCCTGATGCTGGCAAAGATTGAAGGCAGGAGGAGAAGGGGACAACAAAGGATGAGATGGTTGGATGGCATCACCGACTCAATGGATGTGAGTCTGATCAAGCTCTGGGAGTTGGCAATGGACAGGGAACTCTGGCGTGCTGCAGTCCATGGGGTAGCAAACAGTCAGACACAACTGAGTGGCTGAACTGAACTGAATTTTGTAAATGTAAAAATACAACACATGTGATAAAAATACAATGATATATTAACAGCTTATTCTGGGTGATAAAATAATTCCTAATCTCTTTTATGTATATCTTTATTTTACAAATTTCCTATAATATTCATATACATAGGGAAAACATTTATTGAGATTAAAATATACTTTGGAGAAAAATGGTCTTGTCTTCTGTAGAAGTGAGAAAACTAGGTGGCAGAGAGGAGAATAAACCAAGTCAAATTGATAGTAGCTGCAGAGACAGAAATAGAATCCTGACCTTTTATTGTGTTTCCATTGTTTTTATACAATGCATCTATACAATATAACAAATTGCATTATATACAGATTTGTAAAAATAGTTTTTCCTACATTTTCTTTCATTAATGAGTGGTCTGGGAGAAGAAAATGGCAACCCACTCCAATATTCTTGCCTGGAAAATCCCAAGGACAGAGGAGCCTGGTAGGCTATAGTACAATGGGTCTATATGGTAAACTGTTGGACGCTAAAAAGAGTTGGACAGGACTTGGTGACTAAAACAACAATCACAACATCCTTGTCAATAAAAGTTTATAAATCTCAATTATACATATTCATTCTACTAATTACACAGAAACAATGCTGAAATCAACTTTCTGCTCGATGGGATAACTATTATTTGTTTGATTCTCTTGAGAAAAGAATTTAGGTAAAAGCTTAGGTAATATGAATATAAGAATGAGCTAACAAAAACCATTAATGTGTTTAATCTTTAAAGCTCTCATATATAGTAATTCTTGTGATCATTATTGATTAAACAGGGTAAACATAATAATTACTGAAAGTCTGCACAAAAAATATTGTTTCAGTATGGCTATGTGTTTTGCTTACTTGGATCTACAAATGTACTAATTCTTATATATGTCTAACTGCTAAAAGATACTTTGATGTGTTCTGCTTATTGTTAGATCTGTTAAGTGTGTGAAATGCTGGGTATTCCTATTTCCTCACTGAATATAGAAAGACTGCAGTTTTAATATAATCATTCAGTTCAGTTCAGTTCAGTAGCTCAGTCGTGCCTGACTCTTTGCTACCCCATGAACCGCAGCACGCCAGGCCTCCCTGTCCATCACCAACTCCAGGAGCTTACCCAAACTCATGTCCATTGAGTTGGTGATGCCATCCAACCATCTCATCCTCTATTGTCCCTTTCTCCTCCTGCCCTCAATCTTTCCCAGCACCACGGTCTTTTCAAATGAGTCAGCTCTTCTCATGAGGTGGCCAAAGTACTAGAGTTTCTGCTTCAACATCAGTCCTTCCAATGAACATAATCATTAAATGACTGAAATCACATAAATCAAACCAATACTTTAAAAAAATTTTAATGTGTTAAACCTATATTTATCCTGCATGTTTCTTTGTCCTGTGATTTATACATAATGGAATTGTTTTCTCTCTAAAATAATTCTGGAAATTTTAGAGTAGCTTTGTGCCTTATGACATCAAAGGTGAAATTATAAAGCAGGAAAAAAATATATAAATCACACTGCTTAACAGGTATTCACCAGAGTTATAAACATGTCATTCTATCTCAGTTTTAAGTACATAACAAAGACAAATTATACTCTCTTATAGACAAAGTGCTGAAACACAGAGAAAATTGGTGACACAATGCAACACTACTGACACATACCAGGTCTCTCCCTTGAATCTATGCTCACCTTACTCCAAGATACTTGCCTTTTCAATTTTGTTCCTTCTGTGGCCCTTCCTGGGAGACCAAGATATACTCATTATGAGTTTCTTTTAAGTACATCCAAAGTTAATCAATCCCATGTCATGGTTTGAGTTATCACTCTTCCTTTTTCTTAGATGCAGTGCTAAGCAGAGACAATGTACATTCTTTTGCTGTATACATTTCTGCACAGTCAGAATCCTTCTTGCTGCCAACTAAAAGAATATCCCCTTGACTTCCAGTCTCAGAATATTAGAAGTGAAGATAGAAATTTTGACTACAGGTACTTCATTTACAGATTAAAAAAAATAAGTCTCTTCTTGGTGAAATAAAAGCCAATTAGTAGCAACAATCTGAACCATAGATAAATCTATAGTCCAGGGTGGTCGGTGTTGCTTTTAATTATTTCTTATAGCCAGTTTCACCCTATGTTTTTTGTTATATCTTTGAGGGATATAATGACCTTACACATTAGTATTATTCTTAGCCCCTTGCAACAAAATTATTGCCTAATAAATATTTGAAAATGATTGAGTGAATAAGGAAATGAATGTATATATAAAGTCATCCCTTTTTTAAAATTTAATAGTAGCTACCTATCTACTTAAATCCTTCCAGCCAGTCTTCAATTATCTTAAAACAATTCAAATTACCAACATCTGCTGGATCATTGAAAAAGCAAGTGAATTCCAGAAAAAAAATGTACATCTGCTTCTATGACTATGCAAAAGCCTCTGACTTTGTGGATCACAATAAACTGTGGGAAATTCTCAAAGAGACATGAATACCAGACCACTGGACCTGCCTGGTGAGAACCTGGATGTACATCAAGAAGCAACAGTTAAAATCAGGCATGGAACAACAGTCTGGTTCCAAAATGGGAAAGGAGTACATCAAGGTTGTATATTGTGTCCCTGCTTATTTAAATTATATGCAGAGTAAATCATGCAAAATGCTGGGCTGGATGAAGCACAAGCTGGAATTGAGATTATCGGAAGAAACATCAATAACCTCAGATATGCAGATGACACCACCTTATGGCAGAAAGCGAGGAAAAACTAAAGAGCCCCTTGACGAAGGAGAAAGAAGAGAGTGAAAAAGTTGGCTTAAATCTCAATGTTAAAAAAAAAACAACAACTAAGATCCTTGGATCCAGTCCTGTCACTTCATAGCAAATAGACAAATATATGGGGAAACAATGGAAACAATGACAGACTTTATTTTCTTGGGCTCCAAAATCACTGCAGATGGTGAATGCAGCTATGAAATTAAAAGACTCTTGCTCACTGGAAGAAAAGTTATGACCAACCTAGACAACATATTAAAAAGCAGATACATTACTTTGCCCAAAAAGGTCCATCTAGTCAAGGCTATGGTTTTTCCTTTGGTCATGTATGGATGTGAGTCGGACCATAAAGAAGGCTGCTGCTGCTGCTAAGTCACTTCAGTCATGTCCGACTCTGTGTGACCCCATAGGCGGCAGCCCACCAGACTCCCTGTCCCTGGGATTCTCCAGGCAAGAACATTGGAGTGGGTTGCCATTACTTTCTCCAGTGCATGAAAGTGAAAAGTGAAAGGGAAGTTGCTCAGTCGTGTCTGACTCTTAGCGACCCCATGGACTCCAGCCTACCAGGCTCCTCCATCCATGGGATTTTCCAGGCAAGGGTACTGGAGTGGGGTGCCATTGCCTTCTCCAAAAGAAGGTTGAGCACTAAAGAATTGATGCTTTTGAACTGTGGTGTTGGAGAAGACTCTGGAGAGTCCCTTGGACAGCAAGGAGATCAAATCAATCAATCCTAATGGAAATCAATCCTGAATAGCCATTGAAAAGACTGATGCTGAAGCTCGAATACTTTGGCCCCCTGATGCGAAGAACTGACTCATTGGAAAGACCCTGATGCTGGGAAAGATTGAAGGCAGGAGGAGAAGGGGACGACAGAGAATGAGATGGTTGGACGGCATCACCAACTCAATGGATATGAGTTTGAGCAAATTCTGAGAGATGGTGAAGGATAGAGATGCTGGTGTGCTGCAGTTCAGCAGTTGCAAAGACTCGGACACGACTAAGTGAATGTACAAAAGTGATATATTTCTCACTTATCATCTTAACATAATCTTACTTTAGCAAACTAACAGTAGTCTCTTTCATTCCCTTTATTACACATTTCAAACATAATTTTACTGCTAGTCTTAAGATATAAAAATAGAATAAGATTGGACATAATTGTATTAATCAATATAAGATCATAAATTGCTATTAAGCCAGTCTAAATCAGCACAATATTTAAACAGACACATAAGAAATGCTGGAGTTAAAAGAAAGCAAAAATGATAATACCAAAATGCAATTGTGTGAAAGTGTTAACCCAGTGTTTTGGGATAATTAAAATACATGAAAATTATAAGCTTCTCATATAATGACAAAATTAAACAAAGCCTCTAAAATGATGAGAAATCAAATCAGTTGGGCAAAAAGCCTGTTGTTTAGTCACAGTTTAGCATCTTGCTAAAACAAAACAAATAAAATTGAATTTAAATAGACAGCAATAAAAGCAAATGAAAGATGTTCAACACTGTCAGCAATTACATAAATGCAAATTCAGCTATGATAAGATTCCGCTCTATACAAATTAGAATTGCTAATAGAAATATGGATAATATCAAGTGCTGGAAAGGATGTTGAGCAACTGGATCCTATACTGCTAGTAAAATTGTACAGATTTTCCGGAAAATATTTTGGAAGTTTTTTTGAATAAAATTAAACATGAATTTAACATGTAATTTATTCAGCAGTCATAATCCTGGGTATTTACCTTAGAAGAATGAAAATTTATGCCCATATGAAAACTTGCTCACAGATGTTCATAATAGCCTTATTTGTAAAAGTCCCAAACTGGAAACAACTCAAAGATTCTTCTATGTGTGAATGAATAATAATATGTGGTACATCCCTACAATGGAATACTATTCAGCAATAGTATGGGAGGTACCATGGATGTAAACACCAACATGAATGATAGTCAAGGAAATCATGCTAAGTGAGGAAAAGTCAATCTCAAATGTTATGACTATATAAATTTCAATATATTTAATGTTCTTGAAGTAACAAGATAACAGTGATGAACAGATCAATGGTCCAGAGGTTAGGGCTTGAGGTAGGGTGTGAGTTTAAAAGAGAGGATAAAAGAGTGTCTCTGGTGATGGATGTGTTCTGTACCCTACTTTTGGTGATGTTTACACAAAGATATACAAATGATTTTTCAAAGAACTATATATGAAAAATCTGTGCCTATGAAATCTGAATAAGTTCTGTGGCTTAGTTAATAGTACTACACATAAATATCTTGATTTTAATAATTTACTATGACCATGCAAAGATGTCATCATTAAAATAAGTGGGATGAATTATTTACAGAAACCCTTTTTATTAATTTTGCACATTCGGAGAGACAAAGTATTTCAAAATTAAGGTATTAAATACAATACAATAAAGGATATATATATATATATATATATATTTTTTTTTTTTTTTTACCATTTGTCTGAAATAGAGAGAAATTACCATAAAATTCAATTTGGTTTTCTCCATTACCTTTGAACTATTTTACAACTTAGTTGCTACTATTTGTACATGTATCACATAAAAAAATATGAAACACTTTCAACATTGATCATGATATATGAAAGTTCATTTTCCTAGTTACTACAACATTGATTAGTCTTTCTGGGAAGAACTAGGATAAAAACATTAAAATGATGAACAAAAAGTAAATTCGTCAAATAAACATTCTCAATTTCTTGTATAATTACATTTTATTTGCAAGTTCTTCTCAGGCTATATTATTTAAAAACATGACTGATAGGAGGAAAAAAAGACAGTGATATAAATAATGCCATTCAAGATGTAAAGGCTAGAGTTTCACCATCAAAATAAATAAAATATTGGTAGATAATTCTCACTGGGTCTCTTACATGTCTGCTCTTTTTTAAAATGTATAAAGGCACTGGCACATTTTGTTTTATGCTGTCTTTTCAAGGCTGCTTATAGCACAAACAGCCAGAGAGGACAATGATAGTGCTTCCCTCTGGGACAGAAGGCAGATTTCTTGTCTGCAAAGGTTGTGCAGGTTGCTCAGTGAGGCCCTATAAAATCGGTCGTTTCTTAAACTGCGAGTTCAGCTGTGTTACAAGTGCTCTGTGTGCACCCACCTGGGTCCATTTCTACAGCGCCTGCTTGGGGTTTGGGGAGCCAGGGGAACTGAGCTGAATATCAAGCTCAACCTGTGTGCTGGCCGTGCTGTGGTGAATAAAAGTTCTCTATCTCTGACTTAGGATATTGTGGAACTCTGACAAGTTGACCTCCTTACTTGTGACTAGGATAAAAATCTCAGGTGACGAAGTTAAAGGATTATAAAGAATTATATAGAATTCTTTTGAAATTTCAAGTTTCCTTTCTATTTATTGGCAAAATGTGTCTTTCTTTAACCTATAATGGCAACCCCAGGTAAGCCTAATCAGTATATCTTTGGATGGCAGCCTGTCCAGAATGAGAATTAGGGGAAGTTAATTCTTGTTACAGTTTAAACATACACTTTTGTCCGTCTTTTACTTGATATTTCCAGAGAAAGGTCTGGATAGAAAAGATGATTTGGTAGGTAAAATAAAAAAGTGAAGCTATGGGTACTCCGGATTTTCTGGAGGTAAAGGGAGAAAACAATCCAGTTCTTGGAGGAGAAATACTCTTAGATTTGGGGAGAAATGGGAAAGAAGGGGCATTCATGACTTCTTAGAACCACTCCTCTAGAATATAAACACACTATGCTGCTCTTTAGCTTTTGAATGAAGTTTGAAACTGAGGGGCGCCAATCTGAGCATTCAGCACATAATTCCTGCTGTCCTGTGAATAATAATGTATTTTATCTTTGACTCAAAAGTCTTATTCTTTCTGCCAAGCTCCAGGAAACTCTGGCAGGCAAATTTGTTGGCTTGCGGTAGGACAATATCACAGATTATTTGCAGTTTTGATATCAACACAAAATAACTAAAGAAGGCTCAGATTAATTATATTCTGGATTTCCAAATTTGAAAATAGAAATTGGAAATACAAGGATGAAAACAGTAATACTGGATTCTGGATGATTTAATTCACATTTTCATAAGTGATTTAGCTCTGAGGTTGACGAGAACATTCATAGGAATGTATCTGATACTCTGCCATGCATCTTCAGGGCTTCTAATTCTTATCGAATCATAGTGGACAGTAAAACATGAGCTTTGGGGAAGGAAATTAAAAAGAAGAAGGGATATATATAAATGTATAGCTGATTCACTTTGCTATACAGCAAAAGCTAACAATATTTTTAAGGAACTATACTGCAATAAAAATTAATAAAATAAAATAGAATAGCATATTGTAAGAAAAGTAATTGTCTTCAGAGTAAGGAATACCGATATATATCTATCTTGGTTCTGATTGTTTAATAATTTATAATTAACTAATAGTGCTTATGGGTTTTTTTTGAGCTCTACATTTCAAAACTCCTTCTCAATACAATATTTGATGTAATAGTAAATTGTTTTTAAATTAATTCTATTAAACCTGACTAAAGTACATCAAATATTTCAAGTATACACACACATACCACACACACATACACGAGCTTTGATTTTCCATATATTGACAGCATCTCACCTTGAGCAAACAAAATCTTATTCAGCAAGCATGCATAAATCTGGATATTAACATACTAAGAGCAACTCTCAGTGAAGAGAGAAAAGGAGTTTCTCCTGGACTATCCTCAAGTAGAGTTCTGACAAGTATTCCATATGTTTCTCAGAAAGTTCTAAGGAGAATCAAGTCTGAATTTACCACAGTTGTCTCAGCAGCATGCCTCATGTTGGCTTTTTTCCTTCCTTTTCCCCTCATACTCTTCCTCATGCCTCACTCTTGCTTCCTAAGACAACCATTTAATTGTGCACCTAAATCCAAATACTTATCTGGAGCTCTTCTTTTGGGAAGTCTTGAATCAAAGGAAACATTTCATTTTAAAACAGATTATTTACAAGTTCATATTTATAAAAGTTTTCTGTGTTAATGCAAATTTGCATATTCTTCTAAAACAAAAGGTTGATATTACAAGGTGTAACATGAATTGAATTTTACAAAATAAAATTTAAAACTCTCAACCTGGCAATTATACTGCTTTGCATTGCAAAATTAGTCTATTAAAGGATGATCATTTGGATAATTTGTGAATTAACATTGCAATGCATAAGGAAAATGCTTGGACAAAATCAAGATCACAATCTTTGGCTTGATGTCAATTCAAAATTATTATCCTCTGTAAAAGAATATTATGTCTTGGACTTACTCAATGTTAGGTATTTGGGGATTTTCTGAAAAAAGCATTCAGACTTTGATGTCATCTTCCTTTTTCTCTGGAAAATCTACATTAGATCTGATAAGCAATCGAGCAAGACTAGGAAAGCATTAATCTACATGTTCTCCAAAAGATATTGTATTAAATTATAGTTGTTATGTAAGCTCAGTGACATTTAGAGGACTTGCAAGTAAGAGAATCACTGATAGCCCAACAAGGAAGCAGAGGGTGAAGATGGAAGTTAGAGAAGTGAAACAAAACCTCACAGAGAAATAAGGGTTCTATAATAATCTACTGAAGAACTGGAGGAACTAAGAGTTTTGTGGAAGTTTGCTTTTATTCCCACCTTCTTAATTACTGTTGGGTGTGGGAATGCACTCAATCATTTTAAACTCTCACAATGGCAATACAAAGTTGACTAATAGTGGTGAAAAAAATTCTCCCGTGTTCAGCTATATCCATCAATGATCATAGCAGATAAGCAACACTGATGAATAGTAACTACAAGGTAACACACACAGAACATTCTCCAGATAACAAAGCATTTTGATATGTTACCTTATTTAATTCCTGTTACTTCCTAATGAGGATAAATGAAAGATAAAATTGTTCACATTTTACAAATGCTGCTTTAGAATGTCCAATAAGTTATTTTTATCATAAAACCACTAGTAGGATACCCAGGGTATTTTAACCCAAGATCCAGGCTTCACCTCTGTCATCATTACACATATGCTTATTTAGCTGTCATACTTCTTTCTGAGATAGTAACAGATTCCACTGAAATTCAGATTTGGAGAAGCACTCTAAATCCCCCATAGAATCATTAGACAGAAAATAAACTCTGGAATTTAGAGGATATACAGTCACTCTAAGAAAGGCAAAAGAAGTTGGAAACGTTGTAGCCACTGGTAGAGATTTCCTTTGATTATTACTTTTATGATGTTTTCTCATCCACTACTATAACTAGTTACTGTTATTTTCTTATTTTTATTTGAGCCATCATCTCAATGACTCAGCTTTTTAATCTTCTCACTACTTCTAGCTTAGCACACTTTATCTGGTCTTTTCATTTTTTCCAGGAACTGTGCTGTGTGCTGTGCTTAGTCATTCAGTCATATCTGACTCTTTGTGACCCCATGGACTATAGCTTACCAGGCTCATCTGTCCATGGGGATTCTCCAGGAAATAATAAAGAATACGGGAGAGGGTTGCCATGCTCTCCTCCAGGAGATCTTCCCAAGCAAGGATAGAACCCACATTGAAGGTGGATTCTTTACCATCTAAGCTACCAAGGAAGCCCAAGAATTGCTTTCTCAATAAACTCAAATTAACAATAACAGTCAATGAAATATCTTCATAGATTTTTAAACTCTGATATTTTTAAAAGTCATTGTGTAGAAAGACTGTCAAATGAACAAGAAAACCTATATAAAAAGACAGAGAGCTCTAATCTTGGGTAGCCTTCAGAAAAATCACAGAATTTGAGAGTTGAAAGCAATCTTAGAAATAATCAGGCACAAATTAACCAAGATTACCTAAATCTAGAACTGGAAACCAACTTAGGGCGGAGATCTCTTTAATATACTATGTTATACATTGACATCAACAACTCTCTTACATTCCTTTCTTGACTTTTTGATCATCTTTTCTCTTTTAACTCTGCAGTGGTGAAATATTGATAGCATTGATGCACATTCTCCATAAGTTATCTGCACTAAAGTGAATTTGCAATGAAAAATAAGAAGAGTCCCCTATAATTTGTGATTATATGGATAATCACAAATTATCACTCATTTAAATATAAATCATCTTCAGTTAGAAATCTTAGTTACCTCAATGCTCACTACAGCACAGTTCTAGTATTTTCTTAAAAATTAAGTATAACCTTGTTGCTTTAACATGTTTTCAGTTGAAGTCTTAAGCCAAAGCTGTTTGTAATAAAGCAAATGTCTTATATACATAATACTGATATATTCACAAGGTTTTAAAAGTGACATGTTTCCTCCATCCATGCAGGTATTACCCTAGTCCAAGTAACCATAATACATCCTAAAATAAGCTCATCACTAACTTTCCATTCCATTATGTGTGTGCCCCATACACACACACACACACACACACACACACACACACACACACACACACACACAACATATTTTACCATAAAATAGCTTTCTAGATTGTAAATCTGGATGACTTGGCTTAAAATTTGCCAACCTGGTTTACAAGGCTCTCCATGATACAGCCCTGGCCTCTCCTTCCACATTCATTTCGAGCTACTCTTCTTGCCTGTTGTCCTCTAACTACACTGCCCTATTTTCTCCAGTTTCTCAAAACATGCCCCTCTCTCGCCAGTAGACTCACTTTCTCTCTGAAATACTCTTCGGCTTCCTTTCCCTATTTCCATTTCCTTTTCATAATTTTTATCTAATCCTGTAGGTCACAGATTAAAGGTCATCTCAGTGAGACTTTCACTGACCAACTAAATTAACTAATATTTTATCAGTCTTGATAATAATGCATCATTTATGTTCACATAGCACTTATCATAATTGGTATTCATTCATGAATGCCTCTATATAGGAGAGCATTTATTGTTTACATCAGATTAAAGAGTGAATAGCACTCTTTTAATAATTTGGTTTTACAAGATGTACCAGTTAGATACTCTTATTATTTTTTAACAACTTTAAAAAATATCTTAGAAAACTATATTATTATATTAGTGTAGGGCACTACTAACAGATCTAAATATTAAGGCAATATCTATGAAACATGGAATCTCTACACTTCAAAATACCTATCCTGTATGGGTCTATCCCAATGTACTTCAAATACATTAATTTAAAAGACTGGTCTTTACTTTTACTTTTTATTTTTGAAAATAATGAATTAAAAACTTTAAATATAAAATTTATATTTTAATTTATATTTTGAGACTTATAGAAGAGTTGTAAGAGTTATACTTTTCCCATAGGACTCCCATAAACCTTTCACTCAGAATCCTCATTTATCATTTTACAACACTTGCCTTATCATTGTACAAAGGAAAAAATACATACATACATATATAATAAAATTTTTCTAAAATTATGAAATATACAAAATGCTTCCCAAATGTCATCCTTAGGCAGTAGTCAGGGTACCCTTTGTATTATTAGTTCCATTTTGGCGTATGTGTGGCTGAACTGAGCACTTGGCATTTTTAATTTTACCAAATCAAACTCTCATTACATTTTCTAAATATCATGTCTGTATAAATTAACTAAAAGAGGCACTGCAAAGGCACCCAATTATTATACACAATGAATAATAATAATTCTTACTTTCATTTTTTCATTAGTGGACTAAGATACTTATCAAACAATACAAGATAGGAATCAACTAATCAGAACAGACAGTAGTTATATATAACTGATAGGATAACGTACATTAATTTGACTCCTTCACATTTTAAAATCTGTTTATATCAGGGCTTTCGTCATCATTATTTGATGCCTCATATGAGATAACTTGGAGTAGGAAATGGCAACCCACTCT
This sequence comes from Antilocapra americana, assembly GCA_007570785.1. Classification (NCBI taxonomy): domain Eukaryota; kingdom Metazoa; phylum Chordata; class Mammalia; order Artiodactyla; family Antilocapridae; genus Antilocapra; species Antilocapra americana. The sequence continues at coordinate 17,984,335 of ML660200.1, forward strand.
ACCATTCTTGCCGGGAAAATTCCATGGACAGAGGAGCCTATTCAAAAGCATCAATGGGGTCACAAAAAGTCGGACATGACTGAGTGACAGCATGCATACACAGGAGAAGTTAATGATCACTGGGGTAAATTATAGTCACTTTAAAAGGATGCATTCACTTGAGCTTTAAAATAATCTCTGATAGATGTATTACAACATGAAAAAGAGATTTTTCCATTATTAAAATATATGTCCCATTTAGTCAGTAAGTGACTATACTGGAATTCAAATCTAGGTCTGTTGGATTCTAGAGCACATGCTTATAACATAATATAATGAACTATAAATATCAGATTCTAGATGATTTTCAACAAGGAATAGGAATACATTTAAGATTTAATTATTAACATCGTAAGTATAATAGTTTTAAGACAAACAAAAAGTTGCTATAAAATAAGTGATGGGAATCAGGTGTGTAGTAAGAAATCTAAAATGAAAAATGACAAAGACTACTTCAGTCTATTTCATCTACAGAGTCAAGTGATACGGCATACTTTCATCTGGGTGGCTAGCATATGTATCAACAATTGCCACTAAAAATAAATGTCTGATTCAGCATCCTACTTTACCAGAAGTTATTTGACAGCTTCCATCTATTGTAAGCAATGCACATTAAAACAAGATTGCTCTCCATCTGCTAGAAAGTAGAGCAATGGTTTCTATTGTAACTATGTGTAGGGAGAAAATGAGTCAGTACTTAAGAGCTGTGAAGTGCTCTGTGCAAGACAGTGAACTATTAAGCAATCATACTCAATCACTGCAGAACCATAGCATCACAAACAAAATTTTGCAGCTCAGATTATCAAAAAAGAAAAGGTCATAAGAAAAAATAATTTCAATACATAATAGTAATAACAATAATAATGCTGTTATGAAATAACTTTTATGGCTATCCTCTTTAATTGAATTCCTTCTGTATAAGTTCAGTTCAGTTCAGTCCCTCAGTTGTGTCCAACTCTTTGCTACCCCATAAATCACAGCACACCATGCCTCCCTGTCCATCACCAACTCCTGGAGTCTACCAAAACCCATGTCCATCAAGTCGGTGATGCCATCCAGTCATCTCATCCTCTGTCATCCCCTTCTCCTCCTGCCCCTAATCTTTCTCAGCATCAGGGTCTATTCCAATGAGTCAACTCTTTGCATGAGGTGGCCAAAGTACTGGAGTTTCAGCTTTAACATAAATCCCTCCAATGAACACCCAGGACTGATCTCCTTTAGGATGGACTGGTTGGATCTCCTTGCATTCCAAGGGACTCTCAAGAGTCTTCTCCAACACCACAGTTCAAAAGCATCAATTCTTTGGCTCTCAGCTCTTCATAGCCCAAGTAGCAGTTTATAACTAATCAATCAGTGTCTCTAAGTGAGATTTTCTAAGGTTTAAATCCTGACTTTATTACTTGTTAACTGTGTGACATTTAGTAAGTGTTTTATCTTTCTCCAGCTCATTTTTCTGTTCTGTGTAATGGCTATAACAAAAATGCATATCTCATATGTTTTTGTGAAAAAATAAATAGCTTATAAAAAAGTGTGCCAAATAAACACAAAATCTCCAATAGCTGGGAAAGATTGAGGGCAACAAGAGAAGGGGATGACAGAGAATGAGATGGCTGGATGGCATTACCAACTCAATGGACATGGGTTTGAGCAAACTTGGGGAGATAGTGAAGGACAGGAAAGGCTGGCATACTGCAGTCAATTAGGTGGCAAAGAGTCGGACATGACTTAATGATTGAACAACAAATAACAATAGACATGGTGCTCAATGGCATTTTGTATTAAATATCCTTAGTAGAAGAACTGGTTGGAAAAGTTGGAGCATTTGTGAGTAAAGAATAGGAAAAATCTTCTAATTACTGATTAATCTTGACATTTATGTATGTGTGTGTTTCCATTTAAAATTACTGGAGGTTTTGCAAAACTTCACCAATGACTTGCATTGCAAAGTTTCCCAGGACAGTACAAATGACTGAAATATTTGAGGATAACTGCACCATCATTATTTCTGCATTTCTTGGTCCAGCAGCATGTAGGGACAGAAATTATAAGGGCAATAGCAACAGAATTACAGCTGTTATGTAGTAAGGAAGAAAATCACTTAGTATATTATGGCAAAATTGAAGCAACAAGTCCAATATTAACTAGATTCAAATGTAGGAGTAGAGACAGGACTTGAGGACAGGCTGGCACTGAATAAGATACCACTTCCTTCCTCCTCCATTCCCCACTCTCCCTTGCTTGGCCAAAAAAAAAAAAAAAGGTTAAGGTTTGAACATAGAAAAACTGTTGCTACTCTGGCTAAAGAAGTCATTAATATTATATCCATGATTGATTTTTAGTTACCAATTACACAGACTCTTAGGTGAAAGTCAAAGGGAAGTTACTCATCCATGTCTGACTCCTTGCAACCCCATGGACAGTAGCCCACCAGGCTCCTCCATCCATGAGATTTTCCAGGCAAGAATACTGGAGCAGGTTGCCATTGCCTTTTCCAGGAGACCTTCCCAACCCAGGGATTCAACCCAGGTCTCCTGCATTTTAGGCAGACGCTTTACCGTCTGAGCCACCAGGGGAGATGATAGAGTACCTACATACCATTTGTAAATATGTCTACATATTCCTATTCCTATTCCTATTAAATAGTATATAACAATATCTATTTCCACATTGTAGGTTTCTCTGCCAAATTGTGCTATCTTTTTTAAAAAATCTGCTTGCTTTAGAGGTCTAAGGATGAAGTAAACCTAACAATCCTGAAATGGTAGATTTGAAAATGAAGTTCATATAACTCATGTTAAGTCATTTCTGTATAGGGATCTGCCCTATAGGGGGCAATCAAGCCACCAAACCTAGCAAATGACACCTAAAGGAGGATTTCTCCAGCATGGGTGAGCCAGTCAGTATTTATTTACGCCTAACGTGTGACTCTCTCTTCATTCTGCTTTCTCTCTCTCTTTATCTTTCCCTAATCACCTGATTTCTCTCACTGATCTTACTGCCACCCAGTATCACATTGAGCTTTAACTGTGGATAAAGGCAGCTATGAATTTATTTGACATCCTCAGCCTCTAAAGCTATTTCTTTCTCAAAATGTGACTTGAATGGTAAGAAAAGTGCAAGTAAACTACTTTTGACTCTATAAAAATATTAGTATTTACACACCTCCTCTTCCTCAGTCAGTACTAACAACTTGTATGTTTAAAATTGAGAGCAAATACTCCTCTCAGTCCTGGGTGTTCATTGGAAGGAGTGATGTTGAAGCTGAAACTCCAATACTTTGGCCATCTGATGTGAAGAGCTGATTCATTGGAAAAGACCCTGATGCTGGGGAAGATTGAGGGCAAGAGGAGAAGGGGACGACAGAGGATGAGATGGATGGATGGCATCATCATCTTTATGGTCATGGGTTTGGGTGGACTCTGGGAGTTGGTGATGGACAGGGAGGCCTGGCGTGCTGCAGTTCATGGGGTCACAGAGTCAGACACGACTAAGAGACTGAACTGAACTGAACTGAACCCCTCTCAGATGTCTCATCAGTATAAACACAGAAAGAGATGGAAGATGAAAACTCTTTTTTCTGTCCCTGTAAGTTATACATGTAGGGAAGCAATCCAAACATTGAATTGTAATCCTGTAGCTTTATAAGACCTAATCATATTGTCTAAAAGTGTTTTGTTTCTATTTAAAGAGGTAGCTAGGCAAGAAGGAGACTTGGGCTCTCCCAGAGTTCATAGCTTAGTAGTATGCAGAGAGCATAAAAGAAAGGTATTTTTGGAATTTGTAGCTGAGTGAGAACATGGAAGTCCTGGATGTCAACACTAAAGTAGAAAAGACCATCACCAAGAAAAAGAAATGCAAAAAAGAAAAATGGCTGTCTAAGGAGGCCTTACAAATATCTGTGAAAAGAAGAGAAGCAAAAGCAAAGGAGAAAAGAAAAGATATAAGCATTTGAATGCAGAGTTCCAAAGAATAGCCAAGAGAGACAAGAAAGCTTTCCTCAACGATCAGTGCAAAGAAATAGAGGAAAACAACAGAATGGGAATGACCAAAGATCTCTTCAAGTAAATTAGAGATACTAAGGGGACATTTCATACAAACATGGGCTCAATAAAGGACAGAAATGATATGGACATAACAGAAGCAGAAGATATTAAGAAGGTGGCAAGAATACACAGAAGAACTGTACAAAAAAGATCTTCATGACCCAGATAATCATGATGGTGCAATCACTCACCTAGAGCCAGATATCCTGGAATGTGAAGTCAAGTGGGCCTTAGGAAGCATCACTATGAACAAAGCTAGTGGTGGTGATCGAATTCCAGTTGAGGTATTTCAAATCTTAAAAGATGATACTGAAAAGTGCTATATTCAATATGCCAGCAAATTTGGAAAACTCAGCAGTGGCCACAGGACTGGAAAAGGTCAGTTTTCATTCCAATCACAAAGAAAGCCAGTGCCATAGAATGCTCATACTACTGTACAATTGCACTTATCTCACACGCTAGTAAAGTAATGCTCAAAATTCTCCAAGTCAGGCTTCAGCAATACATGAACCATGAACTTTCAGATGTTCAAGCTGGCTTTAGAAAAGGCAGAGGAACCAGAGTTCAAATTGCCAACATCTGCTGGATTATCAGAAAAGCAAGAGAGTTCCAGAAAAACATCTATTTCTGCTTTATTGACTATGCCAAAGCCTTTGACTGTGTGGATAATAATAAACTGTGGAAAATTCTTAAAGAGATGGGAATACTAGACCACCTGACCTGTCTCTTGAGAAACCTGTATGCAGGTCAGAAAGCAACAGTTAGAACTCGACATGGAACAACAGACTGGTTCCAAATAGGAAAAGGTGTACGTCAAGGCTGTATATTGTCACCTTACTTATTTAACTTATATTGAGAGTACATCATGAGAAATGCTGGGCTGTATGAAACTCAAGCTAAAATTAAGATTGCCAGGAGAAATATCAGTAACCTCAGATATGCAGATGACACAACTCTTATGGCAGAAAGTGAAGAAAAACTAAAGAGCCTTTTGAAGAAAGTGAAAGAGGAGAGTGAAAAAATTGGCTTAAAGCTCAATATTCAGAAAACTAAGATCATGGACCCGCTTCCATCACTTCATGGCAGATAGATGGGGAAACAGTGGCTGACTTTATTTTTTGGGTCTCCAAAATCACTGCAGGTTGTCATTGCAGCATGAAACTAAAGGTGCTTACCCCTTTGAAGGAAAGTTATGACCAATCTAGACAGCACATTAAAAAGCAGAGACTTTACTTTGTCAACAAATATCTTTCTAGTCAAGGCTGTGGTTTTTCCAGTTGTCAATACAAGATGTGAGAGTTGGACTATAAAGAAAGCTGAGCTTCAAATAATTGATGCCTTTGAACTATGGTATTGGAGAAGAATCTTGAGAGTCCCTTGGACTGCAAGGAGATCCAACCAGTCCATCCTAAAGGAAATTAGTCCTGGGCGTTCATTGGAAGAGCTGATGTTTAAGCTGAAACTCCAATACTTTGACCACCTCATGTGAAGAGCTGACTCATTTGAAAAGATTCTGATGCTGGGAAAGATTGAGGGTGGGAGGAGAAGGGGACGACAGAGGATGAGATGGTTGGATGGCATCACCGACTCAATGGACATGAGTTTGGGAAAACTCCAGAAGCTGATGATGGAGGGAGGCCTGGTGCGCTGCCATTCATGGGGTTGCAGAGTCGGACACAACTGAGCAACTGAACTGAATTCTGAAATTTGTCATTTGTTTCTTGATTGATTTTCAATTATAGCCATATAATCACTCACAACACAATTTCTTTTTCTCTTTCTTTCAAAAAGTTAATAGACATAATTTTTAGATCATTATTTTTATAGCAAATTGAGTAGATATACTGTCCCCCCTTTCTTCCCTCTCAAAACACTTCTTATTAGTAACATTTTGTTTTAGTGTGTTACACATGTATATTTTCATGAAAGGATATTGATTTATTATATTAACTTAAGCACAGTTTACTTTTTGAGTTGTATAATTATCTATTTCAGTGTTGGCAAATGCATGACTTGTATTCACCATTATGGTACAAAACAGAATCGTTTCATTGCCCTAAAAATTCTTTCAGTGCTCATCCCTCCCTATTCTCCTCCCGCAACCTGTTACCCTTTTCCAGAATATCATGTAGTTTCTTCTAATTTTCAGCAACTAATTCTATGTCATTTCTATTCATCTTGATGGAGATGACATATAAGCAAATCTATAGGTGCCCCATATGGAGGTATAAAATTTCCACATTGCATATTCTTAAATTGTCATTTTCTGCAAGGCTGAATACTCAGGCTTCTAGATAAATGTTAGCATACTATGAACCCCCAACTCATCATAAAACTTACTAGCTTAAAGCTGATTCATTTTTGGCATAGAGCAGTGTATATGAGGACAGGCTACAGAGGGACATTGCTAGGGTTTGAATCCCAACTGCAGTACTCTGTTCTTTAAACCTGGACCTATAATTTACCTCTCCCCAAATTTCATCTTCAAAAGATAGTAGTACAAAGTATCTCATAGGACACTGCAGATTTAAGTTGATGAATGTAGAGGAAGTGAGCAACACCTGACCCAAAGTAAACAGTAACACTGCTGTGGATGTTAATCTCTTTCCCTATCAGTGACTCAGACAAAATGGGTCCTATTGGAATGGCAAATCCCTTTTTGATGTGGCACAAGAAAAATAAGATAAACCATGTAAAACTAGTTCATTGACTCTACTTATCCATATATGAGTTTAATAGTTTAGTATTTGCTTTGGTAAATGATGATAAAGTGACTCGAGGCTCTATAGCAGTTGAAGTCATATATGAGAACATACTCAATAAAATCATCTCCATCATGGGGAAGTTTACAACAGCACAGCTGAGCTCACTGTGAACTAACTCCCTATAATGGGTTCACCATCAGTTCAAGAAGGACAAAGGGGCAGAGCAAGATGCTCCTTAGAGTACTGCACTATAATTTGTCTTCAGTGGCTTACATATGGTTCTACAATATGAACACAAAGAATATTATATGACAAACTTACAATACGCTTTCTAATTCAAACTTTTCATAAGATTATCTCCCAGAAAATGCCACAGCTCAGATATAACTTTTAGACAATATTATTAATATTAATTACAAGTGTTTAAGGCAGGGACTGTGATCCTTTAAATTTACTTATTACTGGCCAAAATAAATATTTCTATCTCATGGGGGGAAAATCGGATTTGGGTTTTAATCATAAATTAATCATACTTTAGCCTTTAATCCTACAGATTATAAAACAAAGAAGTTTTATGAGCTATTGATGTTCACTATTACCTTAATGTAATTAACGTTAAGAAATATATTTAAATTATTTCTCAAATAAAGCAATATTAAGCTGTATAATACCTGAAAAAATATGAAAAATGAATGAAAAATAAAGCAAGCATAGCTTATCTTTTTCTTCATTAAGGAAATTTGAATTTATCTATTGTCATGTATGAATTTATTCAATTCAGTTACTTGTCAGAATAATAAAAACATGCACAGATTGAAGAGTAAGAAGATCTAAAAGAAGGCAGACTGTCCAGCAGCTAGTCTTTCTAACTAGGAATTTCCTTACTATCAATCATCTGTCTCTCTTATTTACTGGGAAGTCACTGAAAATCTCAACAGTATCTTTCCCTGTGGCATAAACTAGGACTTTCTCTTTAAATTTAGCAGTTTTCAAGATCAAAATCCACACTTGGTAGTCACAGTTTCAAAACTGCCTTGGTAAGGTGAGTATCACCATCACTGGTGATATTGATGCTGTTTTCATTGTCATCTTTATCATCATCATCCATCATCATTATCACTTCCATTACTATCCTTATCTAGTATTCACAGAGCTTTATAAAACACCTAAAATATCTATCAGGAAAAATACAAATTTGCTCTTAAATAGTTTGCATTCCACAGCAAATATTCCAATGACAGTAAATCCATACATCTCTGTTCCATTCCCACTGACATTATCTGTTTTGATTTTTTCCATTTATTTTTCTCCCAATAGAAACTTGATTATGTTCAGAGAGTCATCATTCCCTCATACCCTCATCAGTATTAAAGCCCATATTACTCAGGGGAAATTGAACCCACTTTCAGGTTTTGGGGTGAATTCTAATTAATGTGATTCCTCCAGCCATGGATATTGCTCCAGGTATAAGAACAACCTTATGTAGCCATTTACAATGAAGTAATGGATTTTTAGTCCATATTTAGGGGCCAGGTTTCTTTCTGCATGAGAATAAGTAAGCAATGTTTCCTTATTTGCTACTGGCAGCAACCTTATGACCAGGAGGGATAAGGAACTGGGGTTTAGCTGTGGATGGCTGGCTGACATAATTGGAGAGGTTGCTTTCTGATGATCTCATTGAGGCATCAATTAAACTAAGTCTATGGCTATGCCATGTGGTTTGTGAGATCTTAGCTTCTCAACCAAGAGTAAAATTCAGGCCCTCAGCAGTGAAAGTCCAGAGTCCTAACCACTGGGTAGCCATGGAATTTCCCTCTGTCCTCCCTCTTAAGTGAGGAAACAAATGATCATTTAATCCAGTAGAAGCTAGAATTTCTGCAAGTATCAAAAGTATTCTAAAATTCACTGAGCCTTATCATACTATATTTTTATTATTCAACTGTCTTGTTTTTCTGTTCTTTATCTAGTGTTACCCTTATCAATACTTCATTTTGTCCTTCACACTCAGATTGAATTTCTGCAAATATTAAATTTATTCATACCATTCACCAAATAAGCAAAAAGGATAAGTAATAGCCTAGAATGTATCAAATAAAATCCAAAATAAGGCCTTCCATGGGTTAGGATTAGTAATGCCTTAAGAAATATAAGTAGAAGAGGACAATTCCTTCTGATGTCTGAAGAGTGAAAAGAATATCACATGGTATTTCTAGCCCTTTCAGTGAAGAGGGTACACAAAGATGCTTATTATTTCACTCATTGACTAGGTTATAACCTACATTTTCTTTGACTATATATCTGCCAAGCAAACTTTTAATAGATGATTTGGATTTGTGAATGTGTTAAGAGGAAAGATGAATTTAATAAAAATGACTCATTCAAGGTAAAGACACTTTGGAAAAAGATGAATCCATTCAGTTTTAAAATATTTTTAAGAAACAAAGGTTTTGAAATGCTAATCTGCTCTACATTTAATTTGCTAGTAACCAAAAGGCAAATATGTATTTATATATATATTTGTGTAAGCAATATATGTGTGTGTGTGTATAAAGATATATTTGTATTTATGAATCAGACAAAGACTATAGTGGCAGAGACAGTCATTGGTCAGACCAGTCATTGGACAGTCAACCAAACACTCATGCCCCTCCCTTTTTAAAGTCTAGAAAGAAAGTGGAGTTGCTCAGTCGTGTCCGACTCTTTGCAACCCCATGGACTGTAGCCTACCTGGCTCCTCCATCCATGGGATTTTCCAGGCAAGAGTACTGGAGTGGGTTGTCATTTCCTTCTCCAGGGGATCTTCTCAACCCATATATCGATTCCGGGTCTTCCACATTGTAGACAGATGCTTTCATAATCTAGAGTGGTTGACAACTTTTTAGCTAGAACCCCTGCTATCCAGTCTTCTTGCCTCCAGATGTGATTAAATGATGTCAATTTCTTTTTCAAACAGTAGATGTGTCTTTTCTCTCCCCTCAAAAATCAGAAGATTCCAAGACCCTTAAGGATGTAGAAACCACAAGACTAAGATGGAAGGACTCTCCATCTTAGCATCAACACCTGAATAAAAGCCATCTAATAAATAGGAACAGGTGCATTGGACTTTAACTTGAGCATTAAAACAAAAAACACATTCATATAGCGTGATCCACTGAAATTCACAGCAGTAAGTATTACCATAACAGATTCAAACGTTGGTAGCACAAATATAGAAGTACCTTAATAAAAATCTAAAATACATAACCTTGGGCTTAATGGTAAGGCAGCAGGAGCACGGTAACTATTGTTCAGGACTGAAAATACTAAAGGATAAAACTATTTGATTAAAAATGTCCTTTTTAATAACTTGGAAAATATCTTGGGAGGGAAAATCAAGTGATTATCGAGCCTTATAAGTTTAAAGAAAGCCATTTAAAAGTATGATAGTAGTTATATTAGTTACTGCATGCTTACTTTGGCAGATATTACAAAAACAAACAAACAAACAAAAAAACAGTTTAAGTTTGAATTGCCTATTTGATAGCAAAAAATGAAAGGGAAGTCAAAGTTGGGACCTCCCAGATTTAGAAAAGTCAATTGCTTTTAGAACCTGAATAATAAGAAAAAATATTGAAAATAGCTTTGAGCAACAAAAGCCAATTAAGCTTTCTCAAATAGAGGAGTTTATCCTTCTGACAAAAGGTATTTGCTTCTCACTGAATTACTGTTTTCAGGCCTCAAAGTGACCACTATTATGCTAAAAGAGAAAAACCAAGAAAGTCAGGTGGAAAGAAATATGTGATAATTATTTCTAAACCATAACTGGGTGTGGTTATTGGTATGTCCAAGTAATAGGAAACAAAGAAATAAGTCTACTAATTTTCAAGGGAATTTGTAACTGCAAAAAGCCATGTGCCTAGCTTACAAAATCCTTTGTTTCTTTAAATCTTTAAACAATTTGAAAGGGACAACTGTGAAATACATAAACCCCTCAGGGAAAGCAGATTCCCCACTGCCAGCTTTGATGTAGCACTGAGCACAACAGATGAGAAAGAACCTCCCAGTGGAAGCATAGGTAAAGGAGAACAATGGATGAGGGGAAGTGTTTCAGGGAAATAAGCTGTCTAGACAAGTGACTTCCAAAAGGTCAGAGGAGGAAGTCCACCTTACTTGCCTGGCTGATTTCATTATTGCTCTGTCACAGTGACTACTATGTGCATCCAGTCTTCCATTTTTTAAGTGGGAATTTTCTGTTATTTTATCACTGGTCTGTTCATTTATATATTTTGTTTTTGGTTCACAGTTCACTGTACAACAAGGAGCAACAAAAGGACACAATAGAGAGGACTGCACATCACCTAGAGATCCTCTACTTTGTCTTAACTGTACTGGATTCGATCTATGGGAAGAAGGATGCATATGGACATTTAGTAGCCAGAAGACAAGACATTGGCTGAGATGGCAAAGCATTCTTTGGAAATGGATGCTCCTGTTTACATTCTATTGTGTTGTCATGAACAAGGAACTGCCTAGCCAGGGGCTACATTTCCCTGATCCCCTTGTACCTAACTCTATGTATCTTCAATATTTTCCCCTTCAGCTAGTTAAGAGAATATTCCAAGACTCTATGAGATTCCAGGGCCATAAAATAGAAGGAACTTTGATACCAGACAAACTACATGAAGTAAGCTGTGTACCAACACCTTCATCAAATTCACATGTAAGGGAGAAATATAATTGTATTATGTTGCAATCTAAGAGTTTATAAAACTACATTACCTTAATAAATATAGTTGTTATTAGATTATTCTATTTATATTAATTCAAAATTTGTGTGTAATCTATATAAATTATACTTGTCCTAAGCAGTCATTTTAATAACAAATTAAATTATTTATATGCATTTGAAATATACTTATCAAATTAAATTCATAATGTAATAAAAATTAAAAAAATAAAGCAGGATATTTTACTTTCATAAAAAATTAATCAGAGGCTGTATCAATTTGGAGACTTTTGAATCACTGCAATGTTCCACTTTATTTATATTTTACAATGTTCCACTTTAGACAAGTCCCAGATTGACTTCACTATACAAATTAAATATCTAGGTATACTTCAAATTAATTAGATTTTTCAATTCTAACTTTTAAGACCCAGACTGAAGGCTTTCAGAAAACAGGGATATTTCCTATCAGTGTTTAGTCCCATTTTATGCCACATTAAAATGATTTAGGAAGTAAATATAGGGATTTATTAAGCATTTTTATGATGTTCCATAACTATACTCAATCATTATGAACAAGAAGAATTACAGATATTGTTCTGTTTTTCTCAAAAAGCATTAATTTATTTTAGGATGTCACCAGGGCACATTTTTATCTGCAGTGAATTGTGTATTTAATCATAATTTTTCATTTTACTTTTTACAGTTTTGTTGAGAAAAAAATGACATGTATCACTGTCTAAGTTGTCATTTAATTTACATTTCTCTAAAGACTAGTGATGTTGCACATCTTTTAATATATCTGTTGGCCTTTCATACATCTATTTATATCCTTTACCCATTTTTCAATTGGGTTATTTTTTATGCTATTGAGTTGTATGAGTAAATAACTCATACATTTTTGGATACTAGCCACTTATCAGATATTTTGTTCACAAATTTTTTTTTTTGTTATTCTGTAGACAACACATTAAAAACTAGAGACATTGCTTTGTCAACAAAGGGCTATATAGTCAAAACTATGGTTTTCCAGTAGTTATGCACATATGTGAGAGCTGGCCCATAAACAAGACCCACTGCTAAAGAACTGATGCTTTGAACTGTGGTGCTAGAGAAGACTCTTGAGAATCCTTTGGATAGCAGGAGATCAAATCAGTCAATATTAAAGGAAATTAATCCTGAATATTCATTGACAGAACTGATGCTAAAGCTCCAATAGTTTGCCACCTGACGAGAAGAGCTGACTTATTGTAAAAGATCTTGATGCTGGGAAAGACTGAAGACAAGAGAAGAAGTGGGCAACAGAGAATGAAATGGTTTGAGAAAACTCTAAGGAGATAGTGAAGGACAGGTAAGCCTAGCCTACTGTAGTCCATGGCATCACAAAGAGCTGGGCATGACTTTGTGACTGGACAACAATGAGATTGTCTTTTCACTTCCCTGATTTTTTTTTTTTTTTGCTATTTAGAAACTTTTAAATTTGATGTATTCTCACTCATTTAATTTATTTTATTTTTAATTTTGTTGCTTATGCTTTAGGTTATCATATTCAAAATTTATTGCCTAGACCCATGCCAAGAAGCTTTATTCCTATATTTTCTTTTTAGGTTATTTCATGATTTCAGGTCTTACATTTAAGTCTTTAACTCATTTTGAATTCATTTTTTGTAAATTATATAAGATATGGATCCAGCTTCATTAATTTACATATGATTATCCAATTATTCTAGCACTATTTATTGCAGAGTCTCTTTCCGTTAAGTATTCTTGGCTCCCTAATCAAAAATATTACTTGGCCATATATGCTTGGGTATATTTCTGTGCTCTCAATTCTCTTGCACTGGTCTGTGTGTCTATTTTTATGCCTTTTCCATGTTCTTTTGATGACTGTTGCTTTATACTGGAGTTTGTTATCAGGAAGTATGAAGACCTCTGCCTAGGTACTATTTTTACAAATACTAACATAGACAATTTTCTAGCTAAAACTGAAAGAATACAAAAGGCTCTCAAGGTTTGTTTTTCCTTTCACATGATTTAAAACAAAAATGTTGAGTGAAAAATCACTTGACATTGGAAAACATCCAGTATCACCCTAAAAGTCAGGTTAATTTCTCCCAAATCAAATCACTGAGAATCTGGCTCAAAGGAAAATATAAATTTTGGTTCAATATCCTGCAAGGCTCAGCAGTCAAACAGAACAAATTGTATCTCAGCATAAAAGCTGAACATTGTGTTTACTTCTTGTTTGTGCATGTGTGTTTTGGTTGTATATGATTATAATGTACATGGTAAAATTCAGAATTTAAGTTATATGTTCAAGGGGAGTGATGCCAAGTACTTATTCTACTGTTTTCAAATCTTGTCCTTTCCTTTGGTGTTTACAAACCAAATTCCTCTCATTTTTATTTATTTATTTTTACATTTTATTTATTTCAATTAATTAAATAATTAATTTTCTTTACATTATCGTGTTGGTCCATTATTTATTTCAGAAATGTCAAATCAATTACTGCTTAGTATTTTTCATCTATAATTTTGGTGGATAAGCATTATGAACCATATTTTCTGCCTATAATATTTGATATTTGATGCATAATTGTTATACTTCAAGTTCCATAAGAGAATAGATTATATCATTATCTTTGATGTCTGATCACACCTAAATGCTACATGAAAGCTGTCCATACATTTTCAAAAGCAGTAAATTGCCTTATTATTACTACCTCATGTTTTCATAGAATTCTATGTAGGAAACAATTAGAAATACATTTTAACTTCTTACAAATATAAAATTATTGTTGTTTAATAGCAGCACAAATTCTTCAAATATGTCAACTATTCTTTGGAAGAGTGTAAGAAAGTTTTCATGCCACCATAGAATCATTTCATAAGTGAAACAATTTACTTAATACTACCCCAGTGGCTTAGAAGTAGTCACATAGTTTCCAAGAGTGTTGGAAAATCTGATATAATAAAAGCTTCCATCCCAGCCTCTCACACTATATCTTTAAAGAGATAGTGGAATGCTATACAGAGTTTCTCCAACCCAGTCTCTTAGTACTGTAGAAAATATTACAGAAAACAAAGAAACAAAAATAATTGTCATTTGCATAAAAAAGTGACAAGAGAAATACTCCTCAGAATTAGTTTTAACATTTGGGCTAAAAGCAAAGAGGAACTCTCAGAGAAGATGGAGTGAAGGGTTGGAAAATAATATTTGTACATATTCCACAGGGTTAGCTAAGTGAAAAGAGGCCCCTCAGTGCCTGAGAAATATAAAGAAAAGACAAAGGGCTGTACATGAGAAAGGGTTATTATACTGCAATATCTGTGAAAGATGATGTAGGTGCATAATCCATTTTTCTTTCTTCCATGTTATGTGGTCCCAAATTCTCTCCCATGTCCCTCTGTCTTTCATGTGCCAATGGTTAAAAAAACAAATAAAAATAAAAACTGTCTATGACTGTCTCATTTAAGTTGGTATGTACCTAGTTCTGACCAAGAAGTGAGGGAATATCTGCTTTGGGAGCTCTTCTACACCCAAGGAAAAAGCAGTGTTGGTTTCTGTTTTTTGGTGTGTGTGTGTTTTTTTAACTGAATAGCATGTTTCTATTTAGGATCCCTGAAACTTCAGTAGTTGTCTTGTAACCACAGGGAAATTAGCTTGAAAAGCACACACTAATGATAAAATCACACAATGAAGAGGTAGGAGGAACCCAGGTGGTTAATGATACCGTTGAGTCAATAAATCAACAAAGGGCTGTCCTAAATCTAGGTTTTCAGATGGTATGATAAATCCCTTCATAATTTAGGCTGCACATAGCTTTTCTGTTACTTTCTCTAGTTGAGTGAACAACATTATTCCATGAGAATTCAAAGAAGCCTCTTTAACAGGGAGTGGCTAGCAGATTGAGAAGATGTTATTTATAATTAAAACAAGCTTTTGAACTCAATAATTTAGATACGATTAACAATCACTGAAAACTTAGAGAGTTAAATAAATGAGACAGAGAACAGCAAAGAGAACAGAGATGCAGAATGCTTTGCATTATTTTGACATTGTGCATTATGAGTCAAGAATACAGTGAGAGTTAAATCAATGTGTGTTAAGTTTCCAGTAAAGGTTGAAAGGTTGTACTGAACAAAATAAGCCACTCCAAGTTGCTCTTCCATAGTCCCAGGCTAATTACAATATAATAGAATAATCATTTATAACTGAAGTAGTCAGTAATTAAAGGTGATGCCATACATAAAAATACACTTGAAGAAAGGTCTATAGAGGAATTTGGAAAGAAGTTGAACCTAGACAAAATTAATTAATGAGAATAAAAGAATTTGAGAGATAAGAGAGCTCATATGGATTTATACACTTGAATGTGGCTCTGAATCGCTAATTTCAATTAAAATAGTTCAGACCGTGAAACACACACCTGTACATCCATGTTGTCTTGCCTACTTGCATCTGTGACTCTTGACTGAAAAGTGGTAGGCAATAACTCTCCTAAGACTTTTGGTAAGTTGGCCTAAGATAGGCAGATGTCATTTTCTGCCTAAATCCAGGATTGTTAGACTCACCCAGAGAAGTCTGTAGTAGTGTTAAATGGGAAATATGCACTTAGATATTCAGATAGCTTATAGATAGATAAAAAGAAACACAGTTAGTGCTACATAGATATCCACTTGAATTTCATTGATATAGGTAAGAAAATGCATTGGTAATTTTTTTTTAAATAATTAACACACATTTATAAGACTAAGAAGGTTTTCATTGTACTGCATTGTGCACAGTGCTCAATCACCCATTGAGTACAAAGAGAAGTAGACAATTTCCTTAGCATTTTCCCATATACAGATGAATTCAAAGGTCAACCCAACTGAGTACTACTATCATGATCAAGGCCAAGACTGTTTCAAAATTAACAGACCAAAATACACTTTCAGAATTTCCTTTTATTCATCAACATATACAAATAAAATAAAATAATGTTTAAGATGTCCAAAGGGAAATTACAGCATATCAATACACAAATTCAGGAGAATGACTACCAGAGCTATTAAAATATCCCCATGTTTTTCTGAGTTTTCTTCTAATGAAGAGAAATACAAAAGAAGGTACTGAGGGAGTACATTTGATTAGTCAGTCTTGGTCCCTGTTGGCTTTAACTTTGATTCTGTTTTTAATTTCTCAGCCATGACTAGTTTCACCAACAGCAGGGATCCAGGTTGGTGATGGGAAAGGTATTATTAACTATTAAATACTGCCAATTACTCTTATGTGAATTCAGCTTCTGAGACTTAAGCTTCAGTCCTCCTCTGGCTCCTGGCAGATGAACTACTTCAATAGAGAACAAAGACAACACATTTTTTTCCCCTCAATACGGACCTGGGGCCATGGATTCACAAATAAATCCTACAGATCATTCTGTCATTCCTTCTCTACAAGTCAAAAGTCTATCCTAAATAGAAAAAAAGATACACATAGTACTGGTAACGTATTCAATTTCCACCGTTTCACACAATATAGGAGATTTCCCCCTCTCTCTCATTGGCCATCTCACATAACTCTATTGAATATGAATTCCAGCTAGAATCTGCCTGCCAATGCAGGAGATGCAGGAGACACAAAAGACATAAGTTCAGTCCCCAGGTTGGGGAGATCTCCTGGAGGAGGAAATGACAACCCAACCCACTCTAGTATTCTTGTCTGCAAAATTCCATGGACAAAGCAACCTGGAGAGCTATAGTCCATGGGGCTGCAAAGAGTTGGACATGACTTAGCAACTGAGGACAAAAAGCACATTCACAATACCTCAAGACCCCCCTCAAATATTTCCCCTGAATTTTCAAGTCTAACTCCATCCCTAAAATATCTCTTAATTTTACTCTGTTTTTCTAATATTTACCATGCTTAGCATCAGTTGATCCCCTCTTTTGCAATATTATTGTAACAATTTTATACTTATGGTAAAATGTATTTTTGTATTGTTTAGTGTGATGATTTTAGTCTAATAGGAAGCTTGGAAACAAACCTTAGAACCAAAATTGTAAATTAGTTTCATTCATGTCTTCAGTTACAACCTTCATCAGACTGAAAATCTAAATGGTTTATTATTAAAACAATTTGATATTAAAAATACAGATCAACTGATAAAGGTAACTATGAAGAGGGTTTATTCTCTAGTTTTATATTCTGAAAGACCTTGGAAGTAATTCAAACATATCTTCCACAACATCAACTATAGTGCTACTTTCTCCTTTAAACCCATAGTTTTTCTATAATTTTCTCCTCCATCACATATACATTTCATTTTATTCCCAGGCCATACTACTTTATTCTCATTTCCCCTCCTTTTACTTAGTACTTGGTTATATAATAGACAGCCTATATGAAGTAAGCCATTTTAAAACATTTGTAGTAGAAAGAGAATTGGACTGTAAACAAAAAGAATATCTTTAATGAGGCAAAATATTGGTCTGATTACTCTATTCACAACAGTATTGTAAGCATTGGAAAGATTAGTAGTTATTTTTGAAGCAACATGAAAAAGAGAATTTCACATACTCAGAAAGTATTAAAGCCCTTTAGATGTTTGACATTATTTAACTCTCACAAGAACCCTTTACTGGATTATTGTTATTTATAATTTTAAGATAAGAAAATAAAGATACAAAGAGACATCCAACATCACTCAGCAAGTAACTGGTATAGCTAGGATTTGATCCTACGGAGAGCGACTTTAGATTAAACTCTTAATCATTAAACAAGCCAAGTTCTAATAACTACCACCAGAAAAATTATTTTTGATACTGGTTGGACTATGATCTCTATGCTACCTTCAAATACTTATGACAGGATAGAAATAGTTTTAGAAATTTTTTCAAGAAACCATGGGAAAAGAACCCTGCTAAAATTTGAAATTAATGAGAAAATCTCAAGAAATGTCTCCAGAAAAATAGCCTTAAATAATGAGTCAATGTCAATACTGCAAGAATGAAAACAAGGTTTATAAACAATCTTTTTCTGGCAAATTTAGATTGCCTGGTCCAAGTCATATTGATTTTCTAGAGAAAATTACTAATCTATATTCAATCCATGCAGAAAATTTTTAGAAAAGAAATTTTAGAATAACAATAGTGTAATAAGTTTTATATACAAAGGGAATAGGAGGTTGAGAAAAGTAACATCAAAAGTATAGTCAAGTAAAAAATACATTTTTCAATGTAGCCTGTGAGAGGTAAAGCAAATCTCCATCCTTTTCTATACCTATTAAAGTCAAGCTCTTAATAGTCAGGTCAGACTTTTAAGACATTCTGATATTTTCTGAACTGAAGTTATAACAATTAGGAAAAAGCAGGAGAAATTTCACTGGCAGCGCTTGCCCCCTTAAGTAGATCATGGAGAGTCATTCTAACCTCAACTATTCAAATTACCCTTGAGCTGCCCAAAAATAGAAGAAAAAAGAGAAAAAGAAAAACCTGTTGTTCTTTCCCTAGACAGTATCACATTAACCCTAGCCAAATTTCGGATATTAAGGGAAAAATATCAGAATATCTTACAAACTGTTCTATTAGAAACAGGATTATGTTTATAAGTGTGATGAGCTTTTCCTTCTCTGATTTCTAAAATCCATGACTGAAAAAACAGCAACTGAGAAACACAGCAAGCTCCAACAACCAAACAAAAAATTCCAAAGAGACTTTTGTGATAAATGACACATGACAAAATACATTTAAACAGTTACTAGGCCCAGAGGAATCCAGCAGAGAATAAACACAACAATGTGGGGGTTTTCTACTCCTAAGTCCTTTGACAAAAATGACAAAATATGGTCCTTTCATGTAATGACAGGGAGAAATAGGAAGCTTGAGAAGATAAAATATGTTGCTGTTCAGAAGGGGAGATGGTGGTGTCACAAGCATTATATTTCAGATTGGCAGTTCTATTTGAAAAGAGTCTCTGAATCTTTTGTTTTCAAGAATGGGGAATGATAAGAGTAGTAGAAAGGGGAGAAACAAAACAGCTTCATCTCTTAACATTCTTGACAGACAAGACTGTATAAAGGCTACTTCTGAATTCATTTAGCACATCCAGGAAAAACACGCAAGCAAATATATTTCTCAACAGAATGCCAGAAGAATGTTGTTAGCACATTTGTATACTTCCACTTCTTCCTTACTACCCTTATTCAACGCCAAACAAATCAGTTTAAGTACAACTTCTCTTACTAATGTCTTTTGAAGCATCGCTGCAGTCAGATTTGAGTCAAGTAACCATCTGCTGCAAATACAAATAGAGCTACATTCAAGAATTATATTACACAGGCTTCCTAGCAAAGCTCTTACGTGCAAGCTGTTCTTGTCAAAATCAGAACCATTGTGATGATGCATCTTAATATTCAATCAGACTTTAAGTAAAGAGTGACAAAAGTCCACAGATGGATGACAGCTGTTTCTTCAGTAAATATTTTCCCATTTATTGAATGGAGGCTTATGGCAGTTAAGGCTATGTTCCATCAGACATTTCAGCCTGAACTGCCGGGGGACAATTAAAACAATAACAAGAATAAATTTTTTGTTTTTAAATCTTTGTTACAACTTATATCTGAAAAAAAGCACCCACCAGCTCCTCCAACTAAA
Organism: Antilocapra americana; assembly: GCA_007570785.1. Classification (NCBI taxonomy): domain Eukaryota; kingdom Metazoa; phylum Chordata; class Mammalia; order Artiodactyla; family Antilocapridae; genus Antilocapra; species Antilocapra americana. The sequence goes on from ML660200.1 coordinate 18,004,464, forward strand.
GTTGTACACTATGCCATTATTTTGAAAATATCCTTTCCCAATAGTTACTGGTAAAAATACTGATTTTATAGAACTTTATGTAATACCATAGTGTTTATAAAATTAAAGTATGATTCCTGTATTAAGTTCCTAATTACATGAACAAGGTTATTGGGAATTTAAACATATTTATCTATAATTTGATAAATTATGAAATATTAAAAAAAAGAGGAATTAGTCTATTAGCTAAAAGAAGTTCAGATAGAATAAGGCCTCTTTTTAACCAATAAAGCAGCTGCAAAACTGGAAAATCAAAGAAAAAGTGATGATGGATTCTGATGATTAATTCAGTTACTCCATAATACCACATCAATAGTTACACATCAATAGTTAGAGAAAAAAAATGGTGTCAATTAACAAAGACAAACTTCATGTCTTACTAATATCCTCAAACATATACTATGTTCCTTTAATAAATCCTAAATGTTGTGTTGGACCTGAATTTGTTAATAGTCCATTTTTCAGGTAGAATTTTTGAAGTTTGCTGACTACAAGGTCCACTACTAAGTGACTTATGTCTCCTATCTTTAACCTAAAACGGTGCTGAGGCTCTTCTCTGATGACATCAAAGTGATTATTAGGAGTGTAGTGGGTTGACTGTGTCTTAGGCAAGCCCAGCAACAATGATGTGTTAAGGAAATGGTATGCCTCAGCTTCTTCACAGTAGATTACAACTTCTTTTTTGCTTCCTGTAATGCAATTGTGCAAATCAACATTAAAAACACTTTTGAGCCTATTCTCTTATATTCCACAACTCTTCTCAGACTTTTTTTTCAAGGGAAATTATTTCAGATCGCATGCTATAAAGAAGAATTTCTTACCCTGCCATTGGATCCACTGCTATTGCCTTCGGATTATGAAGTTCCAGGTCAATCAGGGTGACACACACAGATCCGTTATAATCACACACAAAGATCCGGTCACTGACATGGTCCACAAAATAGAGATTTCTGGTGAGCCAGTCAATTGCCATCTGTTGCACATCTAAAACACACATACATATAATCATTGAATTGCATGTGCAAATGTAGTATCATAAACCTAAGAGTACATAAGTCTGTCCAAACCACCACAGAAGATATTTCAAAAGTACTTTAGCTTTATAATAAAAAAATCCCTGCAAAGATAACTTCCATGCCAAAATAAGTGACTATTCTGTAAAATAATGACTCTCTCTTGATACTTTTCTTCCTGCTATCTAAGCACTGAGGATGATCTAGACAAAAGGGCAAAGAGTTTCTAAATCCTAAAGAACAGGTATTTACAATAAAATAATTCACCTAGTTTTTGCATTTGTTCAAATAGTTCATCTAACCCAATGGGCATAACTAGTTCAATGACACAGGTAAATGTTTTAGTAGTAAGAGGAATAAATATTTTTTGTGAACTAAGGTAAACTCTTATTTTCAGATCCTATTATAACTGGAAATAACACAAAAGGAAAGGTGATATGTTCTTCTGATGGCATATGTAAACACTGTAAAGTAAGACTGCTCAAAGATCAGTTAATTCTCTAGAAGAGTCATTTGTTTTATGATGGAAATATTCTATATCTATGCTGTACAATAAAATAATGACTAGTCAACTGTGTCTAGTGAGCACTTAATTTGTGGCTAGTGTGACTTTAAACTGAATTTTTATTGTATTTCATGTTAATTAAGTCAAAATTAGCATGAAAAATAATTAATTAAATTAATTTTGGAAGATTAATTAATTGAAAAAAGCAGGAAGCCAGTGACTCATATGGATAGTACAGGTCTAGAAGAATGTATCTGTTTTTAACTTGAGTATTTTCTATTTGATCAGAACCACATACTATGAAATTTCATGCTAACCAGTTGATATTTATCCCAATGGATAACCCTAAAAGTTATGGTTTCTTATTCTCTGAGGCACTGATCATTTTTATACCTAACTATGAATCTCATTTAAACATATCTTTAAGATGTCTGTAACTATGCAATTCCACTAATGATCTTAGATCATCAATACTGGGCTTGCTCTCCAATAATGCCATTAATAAATTTCTGATTCACATTCATTTCTGAATTTTATGACAGTCATATTTATGTCTATTGCAAATTATAATTTGATGGGTGTGTGTGTGTCTATATATATATACTTTTTTTTTTTTCAAACCATGGTAGAAAAGACAGCAATTGTGTGGAAATCTCTAAAAATCCCTACGAGGACAAGTAAGTGAATATTGCAATTCACTGGATACAGATTTTTTTTAGGCCATCAATTACAGTTTCATTTTTGAATTACATGGTTTTTATGGAAACACCAGCATTTAACTACTCCACAAACTACATGAACCATTTCAGCAGACAGGATATTTAAAAATCTAAACTATTTTTTCTGTCTCCAGAAATGTGGAAATGTATACTTAGCTTTGTTTTTTATTCCCTTTGCGTTATTCCATTAGCTAGAGACCAGAACCCACTGTTTCAAATGTCATTTCAAATACCCAGTGTTCAGATAAAGTATGTGCCAAAGTCCATTCAATAACCCATCTCTCATGCTAGGCCTGCAGTTGATTTACTCTATGCAATTGAAAATTCAGACAAAAGAGCAGTTTGACAGCATTCACACCTTTCTTCAATTCTGGATCACTGCAGAAAGATTCTCTGCTACTGAAACAATAGGTATTGTTAACAGCATCCTAGTTTGAAGCAGCAAGATCTCACTAAAAAACCTAATAATTAGTCTAACAGTAACTGCGGGAATTGATTTTGTTTCCTTTTTCTAAACTTGAAATTTCTATCTGCTTTCAGTATGATCTTTATTAAGACTGGAGAATTAATGCAATTAAACAGAGTTCAAGTAAGTAAATCAGTGGAAGAATGGATAGACAGATAAAGAGAGATAAATAAATAAAATTAGGTAAAATATTTTGAATATTTTAGATTTTTGACATTATAAAAAATTTTAATAAGATCCTAATTACTTTATTGTTACTAGAAAAAAATTAAATATGTTCTTGTTATAATTTTTCTCTAGTTGCTTTTTATTCATTCTTCAACTAAAAGTTACTAGGATTTTGCCCTCCCTGCTCTTTTGAAACAGTTGCTTTATGGTCATTCAGAATTTCTTATATGCCAAAAGTGAAATTTACTTTGTGTTCTTATCTACAACATTTGTAGGTACTGATTACTTACTTCTGAATCATAAAATAATCTAAATATCAATAATGGTAAACATTTAAATTACAGTGAAAAAATATTGAATTTTTTTAAACTTATAAAGTAACATATAAATATAAGTAAGTTAACAATCTTTTTAAGGGCAATATATTTTGGATGTAAAACTTATACAAACAAAATAAAAAGTTATATTCAGGTGAAATTAATTTTAAAATTTGAGAGAAAAGTTTAAAAATGATGAGTACTTATGATAATCTATAATTGGATTAAAAATGTTACATCAGCTTTTTCTTATCATCACATTTTAAGACAATTAATTATCAGAATTGTTGAATGTAGAACTTAACACTTTTGATTCACTATAATGTAATATGTGCTAACTATTGTGGACTAAATTGTTTTCCTTCCAAATTCATATGTTAAAGCCTTAACGCCCAGCATGGCAAATGTGAATATATTTGGAAATAAAATATTTAAAGAGAATATTACATTAAAATGAGACCATTTAGTGTTAAGCCCTAAACCAAACTTTTCAGTGTCCTTATAAAAAGAGATTTGGGCATGCAGAGACAATCCTGGGACTATTTGCAAACAGAGAAAAAGGTCATCAGCAACCCAAAGTAAGAGATCTCAGAAAGTTCAACCCTGTTGCATCTTGAGCTTGGACTTCCAGCCCGCAGAATACGAGAAAATAGATTTGTTTCTTTTATTGAGCCACCCAATTTGTGGATGTTTTTTATATTAAACTTTATATTTTGTATTGGGGTATAGCTGATTAATAAATAATTTTTAATAGTTTCAGGTGAACAGTGAAGGGACTCAGCCATACACATACATATATCCTTTCTCCATTAAACTCCCCTCTCATCCAGGCTGCTATATAATATTGAGCGGTGGTCCATGTGCTATCCATTCAGGCCTTGTTGGTTACCCATTTTAAATATAGCAGGGTGTACAGTCTGTGGTACTTTTTTATGGCAACTCTAGCAAAATACTACTACTCAAGTAGTATTCATTAGAGTAATTTATGTCACAAAATAATTGAGAACAAAAGTCAAAGTCTTGCTAAGAAAAACACAAAAGAAATGTCTGCATGTGCTTTTAACATCAGACTCGACCACTTTCTAACAGGCTCTTTCAAAGACTGGTTAGTTCCCCTGGGGAATATACTTTTGTTTAATTTACAATTTAATATTTTAAGTGCTAATCTCTAGGAATTTAAATATTAATGCATATGTTGATACATTGAAACTAAGTTTTGTTCAATACAGATGCAAATTATATCCTTAAGGTAGTAAATATAACCCCTAGTTTTACTGTCCAGTATGACATTAAATAGCTTCCCTGGTGGCTCAGAGGGTAAAGTGTCTGCCTGCAATGCAGGAGACTCCGGTTCAATCACTGGGTTGGAAAGATCCCCCAGAGAAGGAAATGGCAACCCACTCCAGTACTTTTGCCTGGAGAATCCCATGGACAGAGAAGCCTGGTAGGCTACAGTCCATGGGGTCACAAAGAGTCGGACATGACAGAGCGACTTTAATTTTCATGATATTAAATAGTTTTATATCGAACCTTACTATCTTAAATCAGACTTTTTTCCCTTTCACTAATTGCAAACACTTCAGTCTTTATGTCTGCTTTTGAGCCAGCTTTACCATCTTACTGTTTCTCTTAATAATGAGCTAAATAATTCTGTAGTATATGTGCATTATATATTTGTATGAGTCATGTTTTTAACTTTTTAAAAATGATAGGTTGGCACACATAAATCTTGATTTCTTTATTTGCCATATTATTTTCAACTAGTAAGAGGCAACAGATGCAAATATCCACAAAGATTAGAAAAAAATTATAAATAGGCAAAACATGTTAGGAGAGACTATGAAAACCTAGATGATGGTTCAAAAGTACTCATCTACCTAAAAAAGCAGCCTGAATTTCAGCTGATTGTTTTGATATAGAAATGTTTTACTGTGTCAAAGAAGCCCAAAATAAAAATTTCTAAATTTCATTTGAAATCCCCCAATTTTTAAATATGATAAGCTAATTTTTAAAATTTCTAAAGCACTCTGTATATCAAAGAAAACCTGTGTGCGGTCAAACTGTATCAAAGGCCTCCATAGCAACTATGCAAAAGTAAAGCAAATAGTATTTTGCTTTTTTGTTTCAGCCTAACCTAAATACACAGCAAAGCCAGAGATGAAGGACAGCAGAGATATACATGGTGTGTGCATGCTAAGTCACTTCAATTGTGTCCTACTCTTTGTGACCCTGTGGGACTGTAGCCCACCGGTCTCCTCTGTCCTTGGGATTATCCAGGCAAGAATATTGGAGTGAGTTGCCATTACCTTCTCCAGTGGATATTCTTGACCCAGGGATCAAACCCACACCTCTTAAGACCCCTGCATTGACAAAGGGGTTCTTTACCACTAGCACCACCTGGGATCCAGGGGATTATTTTAAATGTGATTTAAAATTTTTTATTACACAATTTAAAAAGATACACCCTCTTAAGGCTTACAGTGAAAAACAGTAATGTTCACTTTACTTCTCTCTACTGTCTTTCTATTGTCTTAACTATTTCAATTATATTTATTAACACTTCCATAATTCTATATGATGTCCCTACTATAATTTTAAAGCTTTTAAAGTTTATATATTATCTATTAACTTTCTACTGTAAATAATTGGAAGCTAATTTCTTACAACCCTCCACACACACACACAGACACTTTCTCTCCCCTTATTTTCTCACAACCCTAATTTTTAGCTAAATTAATACTCAAGGTTTATATAATTATGATGATGTATATTTCTGTTGACAGTTGAAGAAAGTAGTTTAATATGATTATACTTTCTTCTTGAATAACTTTTGTGTATTTTTTAGCATTCCAGTATTTTTTCTCTTTGTTGCAATTAATCATCACATAATTCTAAAACACAAACACACACATTACTCTGAGAATGCAAACTGGTGCAGCCAGTACAGATAACATTATAAAATTTCCTAAAAAAAATAAAAACAGAGTTATCATTTAATACAGCAATCTCACTCCTGGGCATGCATATATATATGTAAAGAAAATTCTAATTTGAAAAGATACATGGTGCCCAATGTTTAGTGAAACATTATTTACATATCCAAGATGTGGAAATAGCTAAACGTCGATCAACAGATGGGTAGATAAAGATGTGGTGTATGTGTGTGCATGCACACACACACAATGGCATATGACTCAGCTATGGGAAAAAAAGAAAGAATGAAATAATGCCATTTGCAGCAACATGGATGGACCTAGAGGTTACCAAACTAACTGAAGTAATAAGTCAGAGAAAGACAAATGTCATATGGCATCACTTATATGTGAAATCTAAAAAGTAATATAAATAAACTTATTTACACAGAATATAGACATATAAAACATTTAAAAGAATGAATTTATGATACTCTTTAATATCACACACAAAAATAAACACAAAGCAGATTAAAAACCTAAATATAAGGTCAGATTCTATAAAGCTTGTAGAGGAGAATATATAACACTATTAGATCTATATCACAGCAATATCTCTTTTTGATGTACCTCTGAAATAATGAAAATAACACAAAAATTTTAAAAAGTTATACTTAATTAACCTCAAAAGTTCTTGCAGAGTAAAGGAAACAGTAAACAAAATGAAAAGATGACTCACATAATGGAAGAAAATATTTGCAAATGATGCAACTGACAAGAGATTAATCTTCAAATATATAAAAAGCTCAGGCAGCTGAATATCAAAACACAAACAACCCAATAAAAAATGGGAAGAAGATATAGACATTTCTCCATGGAAGATATACAGATGGCCACAAAGCACTTGAAAAGATGCTCAACATCATTAATTGACAGAGAAATGAAAGTCAGAGTTACTTTGAAGTATCACCTTGCACTAATCAGAATGGCCATCATCAAAAAAAAAGAAAAAAAGAAAGAAAGAAAACAAAACTACAGTCTACAAAAAAATGCTAGAGAGGGTAGGAACAAAAGAGGGCACTCATACACTGCTGGTGGGAATTTAAATTGGTACAATCATTAAGAATATTTCTTAAAAAAACTAAAAATAGAGTTGCCGAATGATCCAACAATCCCACTCCTGAGCACATATCCAGAGAAAAACATATTTTGGAAAAGATATCTGCACCCCAATGTTCTTTGAATGTTCTTTGAATGCTAAGAAATGGAAAAAACCTAAATGTCTATAAAAAAAGTGGGAAAGAAATAGTGGGACATTATTAACAATGAAATATTATCCATTCATAAAAAAGGTTGAAAAAATGTAATTTGCATGAATATGGTTTGACTTAGAGATTCTTATACTAAGTAAATAAAAATATTTTATGTTATTATTTATATGTGGAATCTAAAAAAAATGGCACAAATGAACTTATTTACAACACAGAAATAGAGTCACTAATGTACAAAACAAACCTATGGTTTCCAAAGGGGTAGCAGGGGAGAGATAAATTAGGAGCTTGATATTGACATACAAACAATTGCTATATATAAAATAGATAACTAATAACGACATACTGTATAGAAAAGGGACACTACCCAATATTCTGTAATGATCTGTATTGGAAAAGAATCTAAAAAACAGCTTGTATTTTTGTATAACTGAATAATATATATACATGTATATATACATATGTACACATATATACATGTATATATATCATATTATATATAATACATGAAAAAGGCTGAGGAACCAGACATCAAATTGTCAGCATCTCTTGGATAATAGAAAAAGCAAGGGAATGCCAGAAAAAAAAAAAAATCCACTTCTGCTTCATTGACTATACTAAAGCCTTTGACTGTGCAGATCACAACAAACCGTGGAACATTCTTAAAGAGATGAGAATACCAGACAATCTCATCAGCCTCCTAGGAAATCTATATACAGGTCAAGAAGCAACAGTTAGAAATGGACATAGAACAATACACTGGTTCAAAATTGGGAAAGGAGTACATCAAGGCTGTATATTGCCACCCTGCTTATTTAATCTCTATGCAGAGTAAATCATGCAAAATGCCAGGCTGGATTAAAGTCAAGCTTGAATCAAGATTGCCCAGAGAAATATCAATAACCTTAGATATGCAGATGACACCACCCTAATGGTGGAAAGTGAAGAGGAACTAAAGAGCCTCTTGATTATGGTGAAAGAGGAGAGTAACAAAGCTGGATTAAAACTCAAAATTTAAGAAATTAAGATCATGGCATCCAGTGCCATCACTTCATGGCAAATAGATGGGAAAACAATGGAAGCAGTGAAAAACTTTATTTTCTTGTGTTCCAAAATCACTTTGGTAGGTGACTATAGCCATGAAACTAAAAGAACCTTGCTCCTTGGAAGAAAAGATATGACAAATCTAGACAGCATATATGGAGAAGGCAATGGCAAACCATTCCAGTACTCTCGCCTGGAAAATCTCATGGATGGAGGAGCCTGGTAGGCTGCAGTCCATGGAGTCACTAAGGGCCGGACAAGACTGATCAACTTCACTTTCACTTTTCACTTTCATGCTTTGGAGGGGGAAATGGCAACCCACTCCATTGTTCTTGCCTGGAGAATCCCAGGGACAGGGGAGCCTGGTGGGCTGCCGTCTATGGGGTCGCACAGAGTTGGGCACGACTGGAGCAACTTACCAGTAGCAGTAGTAGTAGCAGTAGACAGCATATTAAAAAGCAGAAACATAATCTTTACTCTCAAGACATGCTAGTGGAGACAGCCACAGGCTGCACTTTATACCCATCCTCTCCAGAGTGGGCAACTGAAGGAGGGAAATAACATTGCATTTGAGCTATTCAGAGATGTAGTGTTTCTGTACTTCTGGCTACTCAAGCGTGACTCAGCAACTGGCTCATTTCTAGAGAGGCTGTGGACAGACTGAGATCAAGCCCTGAGCCTTTAGAGTGGGAGTACTGACTCCAAGACCCTACACTACCAGAGAATTAATCCTAAGGGATATCAAATATCTCCCTTGTGAGAACTCACACAAACGAAACCACTTGAATACAAGACTTGGCATCACCCAACCACCAGTAGTGAACTCTGCAGGAGGCCTCATCTAAACTACAAACAAAAGAAAAACACAAACCCAATCACCAGCAAACAGGATTACCACCTCACTCAGCCTTGCCCATCAGAGGAAAAACAAACAACAACAACAACAAAAAACTCTGCACAAATCTCATCCTATACACAAATCACTGGACCAACCTTAGAAGGGCAGAAAACAAAGGAAGAAAGAATTCAGTCTTGAAGCCTAGGAAAAGGAAATCTTAATCACAATAAGTTAAAAAAAAAAGAAAAGGCAGAGAAATACTACACAAATGAAGGAACAACTAAACACAGAAATCCAAATAAATAAAGAGCTTATAGGCAAACTATATGAAAAAGAAATCAGAATAATAATAGTAAAGTTGATCAAAAACCTTGAAAACAAAATGTGGAAAATCAAAGAATCAATTAACAAAGACCTAGAAAAATTAATGAATAAACATAGAGACAGACAACACAATTACTGAAATTAAAAAAATACTCTAGAAGGAATCAATACAAGAATATCTGAAGCAGAAGAATGAATCAGTGAGCTGAAAGATAAAATGGTGAAAGTAACTTCTGAAGAGCAGAATAAAGTAAAAAGAGTGAAAAGAACTGAGGACAGACTCAGAAACTTATGGGACAATATCAAAGATGAATCCTGGCATTCCTGGAATAAACTCAATTTGATCATGGTGTATAAGCTTTTGATGTGTTGCTGAATTCTGCTTGTTGAGGACTTTTGCATCTAGGTTCATCAGTGATATTTGCCTATAGTTTTCTTTTTTGGTGTTGTCTTTGTCTGGTTTTGGTATAAGGATGATGATGGCCTTGTAGAATGAGTTTGGAAGTGTTCCTTTGCAAATTTTGACACAGTTTTACAAGGATAGATATTAACTCTTCTCTAAATGTTTGTTAGAATTCTCCTGTGAAGCCATTTGCTCCCAGGCTTTTATTTTTGGGGACATTTTTGATCATAGCTTCAGTCCTTGTAATTGGGTTGTTCATAATTTCTATTTCTTCCCGGTTCAGTCTTGGAAGATTGAACTTTTCTAAGAATCTGTCCATTTCTTCCAGGTTATCCATTTTTATTGCCATATAGCTGTTCATGCTACTGCTTCTGTTGCTGCTAAGTCGCTTCAGTCATGTCTGATTCTGTGCGACCCCAGAGACAGCAGCCCACCAGGCTCCTCTGTCCCTGGGATTCTCCTAGCAAAATCACTGGAGTGGGTTGCCATTTCCTTCTCCAATGCATGAAAGTGAAAAGTGAAAGTGAAGTCGCTCAGTTGTGCCCGACTCAGAGACCCTATGGACTGCATCCCACCAGGCTCCTCTGTCCAGGGGGTTTTCCAGTCAAGAGTACTGAAGATAGCTGTTCATAGTAGTCCCTTATAATCATTTTTATTTCTGCATTGTCTGTTGTAACCTCTCCTTTTTCATTTCTAATTTTGTTGCTTTGATTCTTCTCTCTTTTTTTCTTGATGAGTCTGTCTAAAGATTTGTCAATTTTGCTTATCTTCTCAAATAATCAGCTTTTAGTTTTATTAATCTTTAGTATTGTTTTTTCTTTTTCATTTATTTATGCTTGGATCTTTATGATTTCTTTCCTTCTACTAATTTTGGGATTTTTGTCATTACTGTTGCTATTGTTCTTTTTCCAGTTGTTTTAGGTGTGAAGTTAGGTTGTCTATTTGATGTTTTTCTTGTTTCTTGAGGTAGCATTGTATTGCTATGAACTTCCCTCTTAGAACTGCTTTGGCTGCATCCCCCACAGGTTTTGAGTTATTTTTCATTGTCATTTGTTTCTAGAAATTTTTTTATTTCCCTTTTGATTTCTTCAGTAACCTGTTGATTATTTAGAAGTGTGTTGTTTAATCTCCATGTGTTTGTGTTTTTTTTTTCTTGTAATTGATATCTAGTCTCATAGCACTGTAGTCAGACAAGATGCTTGATATGATTTCAGTTTTCTTCAATTTACTGAGGTTTGATTTGTGATCCAAGATGTGGTCTATCCTAGAGAATGTTCCATGTGCACTTGAGAAGAAGGTGTATGGAATAGCCCTATTCTATATATGCGTTTCAGAGGTGCCAAGGGTCATTAATCTTTGAGTCTTTCTGGGGTTCTTCATCTTGGAACCACTACTGTACCCACCAAGACATTAATCTAATTTACATATTATTTAATCATCTATTATTTCTTATCCACATGCTTTGTTTCTTCTTTCTTTTTATCTTTTTTGGTTAATACAGGTAGATTTTTAAGAAAAACTGTACTTGCATTTTGAAAAAACTTTTTTAAAACAAACTTTAAAAAAAGAACAGATATTTAGTGCAATCTGCAGAATTTGCCAGAAAGTCCCTGAGGACAGTTTCAAGCAAGGTAGTTCAATGTCTGATTAACAATTTTTAAAGATCATTCTGGGTGCTCTGTTGATACAAGGGTAGAAATCTGAAACCAGATGACCAGTCAGGAAGATCCTAAAACTTTCAGGAGAGATATGGTGGCATCAAAGAATATCAGAGCAATGATGAGATTATGCATCATATACTTATCATATTCCTTTATCAACATTAAATATGTAATCATATTTAGATTATTACATTTAAGTTATATTTTAGCTTAGGTGAAAGAGCCAAAAATCATAGAAATTTTGAAGCCATCACACATAAAAAAATTCAGAAACATTCCAAATACTGTTTGCTTCAATCCACATTTTTGTTCTTATATTTTATGAATACTTAACATTTTTACTTCCACTCAAATATTGTCTCTTAAGCTGTTATGTTGCCTTCACTGAAGAGAATTATAGTGTTTCCAGTGTAAATAAAGAGAAGAGCAGGTAAAATAAAATGTATAAAATGTCCAGATTATATGAAAACTATATTTTCCCTGATTTATGTGTCTCCCAGTTTAAGTGGGAAATTAACATTTTGGTTTTACAGCACTTTTCTTTGCTAAAGTATTTGAAAATGCCCACTGAATGATGAGATGACATAATTGCATTTATTTTTATACGTTGCCACAATCAAGAAACATATACTTACTTTATCCCTAGATTATACTAAATAAACTGAATTGAGCAAGCAAAGGCTCTGCCTGTTTAGACTAATAATTAACATGATATTAAAGAAGTTCAATTTGGGTGTGCCATGGGCAAGTATATTCTTAATCAGGAATAGAATCTGTGGCACATTATAGAGACTTTTTTGTTGTTTTCTCCTTTGAGTGAGAAAAAAATGTGCCTCTTCCTAGCTCTGCTCCTGTTTAAATACATGAAATATAGTCAAAATGAACATCAGTTCTTGATAGGAATAGTCACAAAGTTCTACATGCAATCTGTATATATGTCTATGAAAAAAAGACAAAGAAGGTACTTTTTATATGGGATAGTGAGCTGGTATCAGTTATCTTCATGGGTCTTGGATGTTGTTATTTTTATTAGAAAAAAAATGGACAAGAGATGACAGAGCTTTTGAATTTCTTTACACCATCCTATTCCACTGTTTCTCAATTTCTTCTTCTAACCCAAAGGACAAGTCACTCTTTTTCCCCCCCTTTATAGTAGATACACTTAGAGAAGATGACAATCCTTATTATTCTTTCTAGGTAACAACAACAACAAAGAAAAACAAAACAAAACCAATTTATGCAAAGGTGCATTTTTCCTACTAGGCAAAATATTATTTTTGATCTTTAATTCAAATGAATTCATCCTTCATCTTATTTTTGTCTCTTCCTACTTTAGCCCAAATTAAATCTACAGCAAACCTTGCTCAAGACAATCTTCTCTCCTCTAGATGTTGCAATAGCTTCTTAACTGCACTCTACTAGACTTCTAGATGCACTATAACTATACTAGATGCACTATACACATATTTTTATAAATACCTAAGCTTGCTAAACTTTAGCTCAATTTTAAGTCAAAACCCTATGGAGTGTTTCTCTCTGTCACATTTTCTTAAAGGTCATCCAGGAAATGAGATGTGTTAGTGTTATTCTTTCAGTTGTGTCTCTTTGCAACCCCATGGACTATAGTCCACCAGGCTCCTTTGTCCATGGAAGTTCAATTTTCATTATTTCAATTATAACGAATTTATAAATAATATAATTATTTCATTATATTATTATAATTCATTATATTATTGTTTCTTCTGCATAGTTTTAGCAAACAACAAGTTTTACTCTAAATGTTGAGTCTGTTTTTATTTTTTTAAATATCATTCTTCTCCCAAAAGTCTCAAGAAACTTCCCCACATTTAGCACAACATTCAGTCTTTAACATGGATTATGAGACTTCCAAACCTCCCTTTTAACTCATGTCTTCCTCGCTGATCTTACTGCAGTGACTCTGCATTAAATAGAATGCAGAGTCTGTTTAGTGGGAAAAAAGTCTCCCTACTTTTTTTCTCAAATTGCAAATAAAGCTCCCTTCTTAGGACTTTTGTATCTAATCAACAAGAAAAGAGATTATTTGACTGTGCCTGGCTTGTGCTTTCCCTTCCTTTTTAGGTATATGTTCCAATGCCAGTTCTCAGAAAGGCCTCCCTTGACCAATGGATATTAAGAAGACCATGCCCCAACCTTGACACCTCACCCCCTGCTGCCAGTAACAATGACTCATTCCCATCAGTCAATATCATTGCTATCATATTATTTTCCCTGTAGCAGTCATATCAAATGATATTAGTTAAATATTTAGTAGTTCATAGCACTGGAAGTTCCATATGAGAAGGGATCTTGTATGTCTTGTTCACTGCTATATTATCAAAGCCTAGAATTGTGTTTAGCCATATAAGTGTCCAGTAAATATTTTCAAATGAATATGGCTCTTCTATTTCAAATATCCTTTGTTCAAGAACCTCTTGCATAAAATCCGTGCTTCCACTTCTCCATCAGACAGTGTGTCATCTGAAGTCACAGCTCCTTTGTTCTTTAACCAGCTGTGATGTTTTTCTTGATTTTACCTGTGAGCTCAAATTTTCCAAGTCCCTATTCTTTACCCAGAAAAGAGGTACACAAGAAAAAGAGAGATTATTTAATGTGGATGACCAATTTTATGAAAGGGTGATTAGGCAGTAAATGATCCGAAGGTATGAGGAGTGAGTGAGTGATAGTAGCATGAGCTATGATAGTGCTACATAACAGTGCATGGTGACTGGGGAGCCTGGGTGACTAAGAAGGGATAACTGGGCAAAGATCAGAAGAATGAACAGACATAATGTTGTACTGAGGAGAAAATAGCATCACATCCCCTTTTGCACTAAAATTGCCACTTTCTGACTTCTAGAGTCATTCTTGCTATTCTGTTCTTATCAAGAATCATTTTATGACCCCAGAGTCATGTAACTATAATTCTAATTCCTCTCCTTTAAGTAAGAATTGACTAACATCTTGGCCATAAGCTGTCTGTGAGACTACTGGTTACCCAGACTACTTCTCTTGGCATAAGATTGTTTTAGATTATCTCTCAACTTTTGATTCACGTTTCTCAAAACACAGAATTTTAAGTGATTATAGCATTACGTGTTTATATTATTCAATGATTATGAATCATTTAATATAATGCTTACTATAGTTTATTACTATTTATTACTCATAGTTGTCAGATTCCTTAATCCACCCAGTTAAGAGATATGACTTATTGGAAAAGGAGAAGAAGGTGGCAGAGGATGAGACAGTTGGATGGCATCACCAGTTCAATGGACATGAATGTGGGCAAACTCTGGGCTATGGTGAGGGATAGGGAGGTCTAGCATGCTGCAGTCCATGGGGTCACAGAGTTGGATCGACTTACTGACTGAACAACAAAAACAACCCAAGTTATAAGCCCAGGATCTGAAGCAAAACAAGTAGAAAATGATGTTTCTCTTAGGTATGAATCCCAATATACAATAAGAGTGTATATTGATTTATTTTTTTGTGGACTGAGTCTGTAAATAAAGAGAGTTTCAGCTAAACATATGTTATCAATTGCATTGAGCCTGGTAAAAGAAATATCAGTTGAGAAGCCCAAAGGCCAAATATCTGTAAGAAGCTTCTTCATCTATGTTCACTATCAGCAAACATCTCAGATCCTAATCTTACTCTACTGTTTATGATCAATTACATAATGGTAATGAAATGTCATGAGTTCTGTGGAGATATATGCATAGTAAAAATCAATTAATGCCTTTGGATTGCTTTTTCTGTTTCAAGAGTCAAGGTCAATGACCAAAACCAGTAACCAAATGATTAGTTTAATGTTTTGGACATGAGTGGGAATTTTTTATAGGAGTCACACTGAAGCATCATCAAAGGTATTAGTATATCTCTGAATTGAGTAATGAAACAAGAGAATTGGGAATTTAGGTTAGTCCTGCAATGACAAGTTTACAGTTCTCTACCTCAGACATTTTATTCAAAAGATAACCTAAGATTTATACAAATAGAGGCAGAGTATTATTTTTCTGGGGATTTCCCTCATGAAACTCCAGATGGGTACACTGGAAAAGAGATGTACTTATGCTTTTAGAATGAAGGAAGAGTGTCTTCTCATTTCATCCTAAATATAGCAGCAGCCTGTCAGTTTAGGTGGCTGTAAAAATATGACTTACACTGGGTATCTTAAACAATAAACGTCTATTTTCCACAGCTTGGGAGGCTAGAAAGTCCAAGATCAAGGTGACAACAAATTCTTTCTCTAATGTGGACTCTTCCTGGTTCAGGTAGCTACCTTCTTGCTATTATCTCACATGGAAGAGACAGAGAATTCTGGCCACATCCTAGTCTTATAAAGGTATTGATCTCATCATAGGAGCTCTACTATCATGACTTAAACCTAATTATATTCCCAAAGCTCTAACTCCAAATCCCATAACAATGGAGATTAGGGATTTACCTTAAGAATTTTAGGGGAAAAGATACAATTCATAGACTTCTCAAGTAGTGTCAGTAGTAAAGAATCTGCCTACAATGCAGGAGACATGGGTTCAAGTCCTGGGTCAGGAAGATCCCCTTGAGAAGAAAATGGTAACCCACACCAGTTTTCTTGCCTGAGAAATCCCACTGACAGAGGAGCCTGGTGGGTTACAGTAGTCCATGAGGTTACAAAAGAATGGGGCATTATTTAGCAACTAGACAACAACAACATACAGTTTATAGCATTCAGAACTATAGAATCTTTAACACATATTGAAATCTACATACACTAAAATAATTGCAATAGTAAGTTCTGAAATAATTCATAAGAATTTAAGAGGTATAAAAAAGGCATATACATTACACAATACCTCAATTCCCATCTAAGGTAAAATTTTGAACTGAAAAATATATATTTTTCATACTTTGTTTTTTATTTGACCAAGCCAAACTACTGATAGAGATTGCACTAATGGTAAAGAGGGCTTCCCTTATGGCTCAGCTGGTAAAGAATCTGCTTGCAATGTGGGAGACCTGGGTTCAATCCCTGGATTGGGAAGATCCCCTGGAGAAGGGAAAGGCTACCCACTCCAGTATTCTGACCTAGAGAATTCTATGAACTGTATAAGCAGAAATTGTATGGACCTAATAAAAGCAGAAGATATTAAGAAGAGGTTGCAAGAATATACAGAACTATACAAAAAAATATTTTCATGACCCAGATAATCACAGTGGTGTGATCACTCAAGCAGAAATAGACATCCTGGAATGCAAAGTCAAATGGGCCTTAGGAAGCATTACTATGAACAAAGCAAGGGGAGGTGATGTAATTCCATTTGAGCTATTTCAAATCCTAAAAGATGATGCTGTGAAAGTGTTGCACTCAATATGCCAGCAAATTTGGAAAACTCAGCAGTGGTCACAGGACTGGTATAAGTCAGTTTTCATTCCAATCTCTAAGAAAGACAATGCCAAAGAATGCTCAAATGGCTGCACAATTGCACTCATCTCACATGCTAGTAGAGTAATGCTCAAAATTCTCCAAGCCAGGCTTCAACAGTGTAAACTGTGAACTTCCAGATGTTCAAGCTGGATTTAGAAAAGGCAGAAGAACCAGAGATCAAATTGCCAACTTCCACTGGATAACAGAGAAAGTAAAGGAATTCCAGAAAACATCTATTTCTGTTTCACTGATTACGCTAAAGTCTGTGACTGTGTGGATCACAACAAACTGTGAAAAATTCTTAAAGAAATTGACAATGAAGGAGTGATTGAACCAGACACTGATGGACCACAAGAAATGGGAGATGAAAATGCAGAGATAACTGAGGAGATGATGGATCAGGCAAATGATAAAAAAGTGGCTGCAATTGATGCCCTGAATGATGGTGAACTACAGAAAGCCATTGACTTGTTCACAGATGCCATCAAGCTCAATCCTCGTTTGGCTATTCTGTATGCCAAGAGAGCCAGTGTCTTCATCAAATTACAGAAGCCAAATGCTGCCATCCGAGACTGTGACAGAGCTATTGAAATAAATCCTGATTCAGCTCAGCTGTACAAGTGGCGAGGGAAAGCACACAGACTTCTGAGCCATTGGGAAGAAGCTGCCCATGATCTTGCCCTCGCCTGTAAGCTGGATTATGATGAAGATGCTAGTGCAATGCTGAAGGAGGTTTAGTCAAGGGCCCAGAAAATTGCTGAACATCGGAGAAAGTATGAGCGAAAACATGAAGAGCGTGAGATCAAAGAAAGAATAGAAAGGGTTAAGAAGGCTCGGGAAGAACATGAGAGAGCCCAGAGGGAGGAAGAAGCCAGAAGACAATCAGGTTCTCAGTATGGCTCTTTTCCAGGCGGCTTTCCTGGGGGAATGCCAGGTAATTTTCCTGGAGGAATGCCTGGAATGGGAGGAGGAATGCCTGGAATGGGAGGGGGAATGCCTGGAATGCCGGGAATGCCTGGGCTCAATGAAATTCTTAGTGATCCAGAGGTCCTTGCAGCCATGCAGGATCCAGAAGTTATGGTGGCCTTCGAGGATGTGGCCCAGAACCCGGCAAATATGTCAAAATATCAGAGCAACCCAAAGGTTATGAATCTCATCAGTAGATTGTCGGCCAAATTTGGAGGTCAAGCATAATGCCCTTCTGACATAAAGCCCTGCTGGAGGGAGAAGCAACTTAGATCACCTAATGGATGTTGCAGTAATACAAACCAGTGTACCTCTGACCTTCTCATGAAGAAAGCTGGGGTGCTTTGAAGATAATCCCTACCCCTTTGCCCCAAATGCATCTGAAAACATTTTACAGTGGTTTGCCATTAGGGTATTCATTCAGATAATGTTTTCCTACTAGAAATTTAAAACTTTAAGCAATTTTTAAACCTTAAAAATATTTAAAATTAAAAAGGTGTATTAACCCCTAAAAAAAAAAAAAAAAAAGAAAGAAATTGGAATACCAAACCACCTGACCTGCCTCCTGAGAAATCTGTATGCAGGTCAAGAAGCAACAGAGAGGACTGGACATGGAACAACAGACTGGTTCCAAATCAGGAAAGAAGTACGTCAAGGCTGTATTTGTCACCCTGCTTATTTAATTTATATGCAGCTTACATCATGAGAAATGCTAGGCTGGATGAAGCATTAGCTGGAATCAAGATTGCCGGGAGAAATATCAATAATCTTAGATATGCAGATGACACCACCCTTATGGCAGACAGCAAAGAAGAACTATAGAGCCTCCTGATGAAAGTGAAAGAGGAAAGTGAAAAAGTTAGCTTAAAGCTCAACATTCAGAAAACTAAGATCATGGCATCCGGTCCCATCACTTTATGTTAAATAGATGGGTAAACAGTGACAGACTTTATTTTGGGGGGTCTCAAAATCATTGCAGATGGTAACTGCAGCCATGAAATTAAAAGACGCTTGCCCTTTGGAAGAAAAGATATGATCAAACTGGACAGCTTATTAAAAAGCAGATTCATTATATTGACAACAAAGTTCCTTCTAGTCAAAGGTATGGTTTTTCCAGTACTCACGTATTGATGTGAAAGTTGGGCTATAAAGACGGCTGAGTATGGAAAAAATCATGCTTTGAAATGTGGTGTTGGAGAAGGCTCTTGAGAGTCCCTTGGACTGCAAGGAAGATCCAGCCAGTCCATCCTAAAGGAAATCAGTCCTGAATTTTCAATGGAAGAACTGATGTTGAAGCTGAAACTCCAATACTTTGGCCACCTGATGAGAAGAACTGTCTCATTGGAAAAAACCCTGATGGTGGGAAAGCTTGAACGCAGAAGGAGAAGGGGACGACAGAGGATGAGATGGTTGGATGGCATTACCGACTCAACAGACATGAGTTTGAGTAAACTCTGGGAATTGGTGATGGACAGGGAGGCCTGGTGTGCTGCAGTCCACAGGGTGACAAAGAGTTGGACATGACTGAGTGATTGGACTAAACTGAACGGAATGGTAAAGAATCCGCCTGTCAATGCGCAGATACAAGAGACATGGGTTCAATCCCTGGATAGGGGGAGTTCCCCTGGAGAAGGAAATGGCAACCCACTCAGTATTCTTGCCTGGAAAAATTCCATGGACAAAGGATCCTGGCAGGCTGCAGTCAATGGGATGGCAAAGAGTTGGACATGATTGAACACACACAATATTTCTTTTTAAAGTTCAATAGGATGCTCCAATAAGGCTAAGTATTTATTGTATATATGTATGGCTAGAGTCATCTTTAAATACTTTTAACATTATATAATGGTCTCAGAAATAGATCACATACCACATTCAATATGAACTACAAAAATAATTGAATTCCTATAATTCAATTTAAATTTAGAAAGTGCAAATGATTCCGTTTGGATTTATCAAAATCAATATCTTGATAATCCATGTAAGTTGTGTAAATATCATCCCGTGGGTATAGGAAGAATGACATTAACTGAGAGTCTGTAAACTCAGGCTAAACATATAGAATGGAATATAACATTGAGGTAATTATTTGCATAATTAATGCTTTAGGATTATGTTGCCTCAATTATTTACATATCAGAAACAAACATTTTTTGCACAAATTATCTACATAGCTGATGTAATTGTGGATGACATTTGTTTAT
The DNA here is from genome assembly GCA_007570785.1 of Antilocapra americana. Classification (NCBI taxonomy): domain Eukaryota; kingdom Metazoa; phylum Chordata; class Mammalia; order Artiodactyla; family Antilocapridae; genus Antilocapra; species Antilocapra americana. The sequence continues at coordinate 18,024,745 of ML660200.1, forward strand.
AAAGTAATCACAGTCATAATGCACTCCTCTAAGTTCAAACTTTTTACAGTGGTAACTATGATATAAATTATTCTGTTATAAAGTGAAAGTTAAAGTGTTAGTTGCTCAGTTGTGTCCAATTTTTTGTGACCCAATGGACTGTAGCCTGCCAGGCTCCTATGTCCATGTCCATGAAACTCTCCAGTCAAGAATACTGGAGTGGGTTGCCATTCCATTCTCCAGGGGATCTTCCTGACCCAAGGATCAAACATGGGTCTCTTGCATTGCAAGCAGATTACCATCTAAGCCACAGGGAAGCCCTTATCCTTTTCATAAATCTAAGCCTCAAAACTCTAACACTTTATAATAATTCTGAATTAATTCACCTCTCATAACTCCAAACTAATTAGCAATATATTTTTAAATAACACAAACTAAGTCTTAAGACCAAGTAAGTTGTTTCGTATTGATAATGTTATTCTCATCAATTCAGACAAGCTGAACCATTCTATCAAGCCACAAGGTTTTTGCTGCTGCTGTTATTTTCAGTAAGCAAAATAGAATCTCCCAACAACATGAACATTTTAAATAGAATCTTCTTTGGTTATAGAAATATAATATTTTGTGTTATTAATATAATGTTATATATATTAATATATAATTATATATGATACTATAATAATAGCATTATTATTCTTATGACCTTCACACACTGAAGAGTAGTATTATATATTATTCTTATGTATTCTATAATACATTTGTAGGACATGTTTTAAGCCATAGGTTTTTGGGGGAAATTAGTCTCACTGATTAGTACTACATAGGCCTTTCCCTACTATTCAGTCTTGGATATACAGTATAGCTACTTACTTCTTATAAGTGAAGCTGGACTGAATAATTGGCTAGATAGACAGATAGTTCTTTTTACTAGAACCTTAAAACAGAGAGATTAAAACGATACAGATTAATTCTTACATTGAAATAACAAAGGTTGCCTAGTGACCTTATATAACATTACCAAGTAAATGTTGTTAATTAAGATGATAAAGATTTCTAGCATATTTTAAACATAGATCTCATCATTAGATTTGTAATTTCAAGAAATCTATTTGAGTTGTCCACCAAAGGATTATCAGACTTTGGGAAATTATTTCATTCTTACCAGACTCCTAGGAGACTAATATTATCAACCAGAATGTCAATTTACAAACTGTTAATTTACAACTGAGAGAATGTTCCACTGACACAATTACTAAAAGATGTCATTCTAACAAATTCCTTCCTAGAATTATGCTATCTGAGCAACCAAATCCGAAAGTTATTTGAAAGCAGAGAATCAAAGCAATGGGAATTCCATGAACCTGAACTTTAGTCCAGTGTTTTACGGAGAACATAGAAAATGATCAGGGCTACACTACCAAAATTCTAGCTTTTAACAACTGGAATACCTGTGAATGTACCCTAACCCAATAGCTGTAACTATAGTTACATCTATATAGATTTATATTTCAAAAATATTTTAAAAACTCCTTCACCATAAATATTACCATCTCATCATTTGATACTGTTCTTCTACCAGTAAGAGATTCTGTCACCATACACTTATCTAGCTCATGGAAAAACTGCTATAATTAAATTACTTGACACTGGCTGAAATTCTTAGTTCCAGAATATACTCTCTGTTATCATTGGCAATTACAATCATCTTTCAGTAGGCTCCTTCCTGGCTTGAATTTTCCACATGACCAAATCTTCATTGCATAGCTAATTTCTATAAGTGCCAATTTTAAAACGGTCTCTGGTTTTGTCACCACAGTCCCTGGGCATGTGGCATGTGGGTCTTATAATTCTCATAACTCTCTGGTACAAATTACAAGTAATCAGGCTCTTGAGAAGAAATTGCTAGAAAACTGTTGTTACAGTGAGTCTTTCTATCTCCTTGTACATACTACCCTTACAGGTTTAGCCACAGAAACAGTAAAAAGCACTGGAAGGATGGAATGTGAGTGATTTTCCCTAAGACTTTTAAAACAAAATTTTAAACACTTTTAAAACAAAATTTTCAACACTAGATATTTGGGATATTACTATGCATAACACACATTCCTATCATATCCTTAGAAATAAGCATCCATAGACGTGCACTCACAATCATACCCACAAAAACACCAATAAAATTTTCAGTACTCAGATAAATTAAAGTGATCCTGGGGTAAACAAAGTGAAACAGATTGGAATCTGGAACCCTTTACTGTGTGCTGCTGTGCTTGCACCTGGACATACCTCTCTTTGAGCAACAAAATATGAAGAAACTGTATGGGATTGAAAATAAATATGTGCATAGCAGTTGTGACAGATTCTAGGCAAAAATAAAAAGAAATCAGGCTCTTCAAAACTGGCACTTTTTTTTTTTTTCTTTTTGCAAGATGGGAACCCCTTGGACTATAGCCCTCCAGGCTCCACTATTCATGGAATTTTCCAGGCAAGAATACTGAGCAGGTTGCCACTTCCTTCTCCAGGGGATCTTCCTGACCCAGGGATCAAACCCATGCTGCCTGAATTGGCAGGTGGACTCCTTACTTACTTCAGGTCAGTACAGTTCAGTTGCTCAGTTACATCCAACTCTGTGACCCCATGGACTGCAACATGCCAGGCCTCCCTGTCCATACCAATTCCCAGAGCTTACTCAAACTCATGTTCATTGAGTCAATGATGCCATTCATATATTTCATCCTCTGTTGTCCCCTTCTCCTTCCACACTCAATCATTCCCAGCATCAGAGTCTTTTCAAATGAGTCAGTTATTCACATCAGGTGGCCAAAGTATTAGAGTTTCAGCTTCAGCATCAGTCCTTTCAATGAATACTCAGGAATGGTTTCCTTTATGATTTAACTACTTCAGTTCCATTCAGTAGCTCAGTTGTGTCTGACTCTTTGCGACCCCATGAATCACAGCACGCCAAGCCTCCCTGTCCATCACCAACTCCCTGAATCTACTCAAACCCATGTCCACTGAGTCAGTGATGCCATCCAGCCATCTCATCTTCTGTCGTTCCCTTCTCCTCCTGCCCTCAATCTTTCCCAGCATAACGGTCTTTTCCAATGAGTCAGCTCTTCACATCAGGTGGCCAAAGTATTGGAGTTTCAGCTTCAACATCAGTCCTTCCAATGAACACCCAGGACTGATTTCCTTTAGGATGGACTGGTTGGATCTCCGCAGTCCAAGGGACTCTCAAGAGTCTTCTCCAATACCACAGTTCAAAAGCATTAATTCTTTGGTTCTCAACTTAGCACATCTCTAATTTCTGCTTTGGTAAGTTTCAAGTATGTTGCCAAATGATAAATTCATAATTGAGTTATTTCCAGACTAGCAACTGAATTAACAGTAAAGACCGATTTGTAGAGGAACAAAGTATTCAGAGTTCTTAAAACTTTTATCTTTTAATTTTAACTATGCTATTAGGATGGCAATTTACAGTTTTGCACTGATTGTCAATTAGAATAGGTTACTTACTCTAAGGTATAAATTCATGTAATGTTAATGCAAAAATTAAGGAATAGTTTAGAACCAATGTCTACAACATTAAACTTATGGGTTCAAGAAGGAAACTCTGAAAATTATCTGGATATGTGTCCTCAGATAAACATCCTTGCTAATATTAATGTTTCTTTTTTGAGTTCTCTGTTGACAGTCTGATTGCTTTGTTAATATTTAAGATCCCAGCAAGAGTTGCTATAATAACTAGTTACATACATACATACACACATACACAGCAACCATGTCTCCAGAAAATCAATTTTATGTTTCCATGTAAATATACTAAATAAAAGATGAGGAGCTTTTAAGAATTATAAAGAGTTTAATAAAATATGTATTTGCTCATCAAATAGTAGTTAATAAAAATGTATCTCTGAGAATAAATAGTTATAATATCCTTATTATATGGAGAATATTCTGTGGATTCTTCTCAGAAGTTTCTTAGGGAAAATATTAGCATAAAACCAATTACTACAGCCATGATTTTTGTGTAAAATGTAGATGTTCACAAGATATGCTGACCAAAATGTCTGAATTATAAATAGCTAAAACAACTACAACAGGGCATTTTTTTGGAGTGTTAAATCTAGATCATAAAATATTCTTCTATTTTATTTTATTTCTTTTACTTTTGTTTTTTCTTAAACAAAAAAAATCTTACTAATTTATAAGGTTAGGGTGGTCATCACTATTTCCTCTTCTTTAGTTCTTCTCAGCTAAAAGCTGACCAGTTTTTGAACTTTCTCTAATGAAATGCTAAAACCAACATTGATCAATTGCTAAATATATCAATACTTAATCTCTCATGGTGGAGAACGAAATGGCAACCCACTCCAGTATTCTTGCCTGGAGAATCCCAGGGACGGAGGAGGTTGGTGGGCTGCCATCTATGAGGTTGCAGAGTCAGACACGACTGAAGCGACTTAGCAGCAGCAGCAATCTCTCATGAAGAACTAAATACATAAAGTTCTAGACTGAAGGCAGCTAACAGGGCTTCTCAGAGGCTAAGAAAGACAAAGAATATCCTAACTTTCTGCTGTGCTTCTTACCCACAAAAACCATTTGGGGTCACATCTCTTGATATTATTTTATGCATCCAAGGACCTAAATATAAAAATAGTAGAACCTCATTTCTAAGAAAATATCTAATCATACTGAAGGGAGGAAGGAGAAGGGTTAAAATTCCAAACTAGGCTGTTCTTTTTTATTCCTGTTCTAAGAATTAATTTACCTCTATTTTAAGAGCTCTGGCTCTAATATTGTTTAATTACAACTGCCTTGAGGGGTCAGGAGACTCAAAAAGATTTGCATGAAGTTGTTCCTACTGTCATGGAGGTTAGGTCCCAAAATAAATCTACAGGCAAATTTACTGACCCTAGAAAAGTCAGAGGTTCAACACACATAAAAGCCAGTAGTTGCTGATAAGACGTGAATCTCAAGGACACCAAGATGAACATATGAGGCTCTTATCTAGACACAGAAAAGATCTTAATCATAGAGCAGACTGGCTTTCTACATCTCTAGTGGTGACTTGGCATGGTCTCTCTAGAACTTGGTTTTACCTCTGTCCCCTTTAATTCTCCACTCCTCATCCCTTACTTGCTACCTAAGTTTATTTTAGAACAAATAAGCATTTACTCTAATCTGATTTGAAGATGAATAAAGAACATAACCTAAGAATACTGGAGTGGGTTGCCATTCCTTCCTCCAGGGATCTTCCCAACCCAGGGATCAAACCCAGGTCTCCTGCACTGCAGGTGGATTCTGTACCATCTGAGCTACAAAGAAAGTCTAAACTTAAAGGAGTTACCTTTTATTTGGGAAACTGACAGGTAAATACACAATTAAAATGCATCATATCTGTACTATGATGTCCTAGAGTCACATAAGGAGTGCTGCTAATCTCAACTGGAGAACCTGTGGAAAGGGTATGATACTCTGAAGAATAAGAGATACTTGGTTATAGGAATATGACAAAATACAGTCTATAGTGAAGAATCAGCACATACAAACACATATGAAAATTATAAAACAAAGTTCAAAAAGAAAGTGTTACTCTTTTTTTTAGGTGAAATGTGATTTGAGGTGGGGAGGCAAGGCCTGTAGAGAAGCCATATGATGAAGCTTAATTCTATTCTTAGCTAAATGGGAAACTACTAAATATTTTGCATTTTTATTTTAAGCAATGGAGCATCATGATCACTTGAACAGAACTGTAGAGATTGAAGTGAATATGCAAGTTCACATTGGAATGGAAAACTTCACTAGCAATCATATAAAGGTAAATTAAAACAATGTGAATGCCTTTTCACCCATCAAATGGAGAAAGATAACTGCAGAGGATAGCTCATAAAAATGCAGTATTTAAGCCTGTGACTTGTAAATAAAGTATGCCAAATTTCTATGAGGATTGAATGACTATATGATACTGTGTTATCTTAGGGAGTTGCTGCGACTGCTGATCATCTTCTAAAGTGCAGACCCACTAGGAGCTGACACTGTGTGAGTCTAGCATTTCTGTTATAGGTTGATTATTTTGTCCTAAGACTATGCTTGTATTTACAATAGGGACACAGCCTTGTCATTTTTCTCTGGACATAACTTGATGGTGGGTGAAGCACTGAAGGATATGAAATTCCTAGGCTGGGTAGAAGCAAATAGGGAATATTTCATAATTAAGAAAGGCCAGTATTTAGTAACTATTGAGATTAAGAGGTCAAGTTTCTTATTAACTCAAAAATTATTTCACTTATTTAACCTCATTGTATTATCTATAAACTATTGAATACAGCATGTGTATAATACACTCTTTGTGATGATAGAGAAATACATATGTATAATTGTTAATGTGTAAAATAAAATTCAGTAAATATCATCTATTAATATTATGTGATTATCTAGATAATTGCTACCTAAAGAAAAAGAAGTAAAGATTGAGAAAAAACACAGACAAAGTATTAGAATCCAAAAATTATTCAACAAAGGATCTAGGTAGAGCTTCAAATGGAAAATGAGCTAAGGTTGATATTGAAACAGACCAAATAAAAGGAAGATAAAAGTCAGTGAATTGAGGTTAATCCAGAAGCAAAGTGTAAGAGGAACGAACAACATATTTGCTTTTGACCCAGCATGCTATTTGCTAGATAGTGGAACACATGAATGGATGAAGACAACCTGGTAAAGTCTAAGTAGAATAGTGATACTCAAGTTTTGAAGAATATTAAATATATACAAAAATAGAATGAAAGTGTCAACTATGTATCTGGAAGAGAACAACTGGTCCTCAGTCATCTTTAATAAGAGATACATGCAGAAAATATTCTTATCTGTCTCAATCATCTTTGTGTACTTTTGTCCTGAGGAAATAGCTGGGCATTACCACTGTTGGGTGATTCTATGTCCATTCTACAGTACTTTGGGGAAAATAGCTAGTTGCTGTAAAGGTGCGTTGCATGCATACCTGGAGAAAACATTTGGCTTATAGAACACTTAATTTCAAACTTTTCTTCAAAACCTAGTATTTTGCAACTTTCAGGCAAAAACACTGGCTAATAAATATTAGGCATCTTTAAAAAGAATAAATTAAAGTTGAAATATAATTTCTAGCATTTTCCCCAATGTTCCTTTGTCAATATAATTTATTGAGAATATTATTATCAGTTCCTCATTCTCTCACAATATTGCTTAGGCATAATTCTCAATATTAAAGGTATGCCTCTCTTTAATATTGAGAATCATTTTTGGGTTGAAAAAGTTGGGCCTTGTACCATTCACTTTGTTCACTTCCTTCTAAGATTCTTATGTCTCTATATCCTACTGCCTTTGTGAGCCACTATTTCTAATGTTAGTATACCTGACCATTTTGGCTGTCTAAAATGAAAACTAAAATTTGAGACCATTGGGTAGCATGTGTAGCATAGGTTAAGAAGTCTGACCCAATTCAGAATCTCAATTTCCCCTTCGGCATGAGGAATGTAAAAATGCCTCCCCATTGCATATAGTCATTTAGCACATTTAAGTTAGGTGGTGGTGGTTTAGTCACTAAAGTTATGTCTGACTCTTGCAACCCCATGGACTGCAGCCTGCCAGTTTCCTCTGTCTGTGGGATTCTCCAGGCATACTCCAGGATCCTACTAAAGTGGATTGCCATCTCCTTCTCTAGGGGATCTTTCCAACACAGAAATCAAACCCAGGTCTCCTGATAACAGGTAGATTCTTTACTGATTGAATAAAGGGAAGTAAATAATATTATTTGTGTTAGACTTGGCAAATTCTTTGAAGGGACCCATATTTGCCCTTCTTGATGTAGAAGTAAGAACACAGGATTTAGATGTCCTATTTCTGCCTTCTTTTTAGACATTCAGTATTGCTTAATATATCTTAGTCTTGTAGTTAAAACTGTGTATGTTATAAAACAGAAAGAGAATATCTCTCCTGCACACTCCACAGAGATATGGTGGGTATTCAGTGAGATGAGATAGGCAATAAAATTTTATATTGCAATAGCTATGTACTAAAGTACTATTTGTTTTAAACTCAAATGCTTTTGACCTGTAATGCTTTTCTCCCCATAGTAATCCTTTTTCTTAAATTATTATTGTGGTAAAAATCACATAATATAAAACATACCATTTTAACCATGCCATATTTAACTGTACAGCTCAGTGCCACTAAGTGCATTCACACTGTTGTGTAACTCACCATCATCTGCCTCCCCAGTTCCTGTCCCCATTGGACACTAACTCTCTATTCCCCTGCTCCCACCAGGCCCCTGGCATCTACCAATGTACTTTCTGACTCACCTCACAGTTTTCCTTTGAAAAATAAATGTTTTTATTTTATTCAGAAAGGAATGTTTTCTTGAGGTAAATTCAGAGAAAAGTATCTAAAGATAATGAGGGAGGAAAACCTGAACAGAGAATCTCTGAAACAGTGGATAGTGACAAGATTCAGGCATTTTCCCATCAGGTCATTATTTTTGCTTCTACGGTGTAGAGATTTTTATGTAATTATATATGCAAAGAATATTCAAACTTCATTATCAACTCACAAACTGTTATGATGAATGCAGAGCCCATTACATCCACTGGAAACTGTTCTGTGACGTGCTGATAAAATATATGGCTTAGAGCCCAGCCCTGATCACAACTCTGCCCCATGACTTACTACCACATATTTAATCACGCTTTTCTTTTTTTTTTTTTTTAATCATGCTTTTCTAAAGTTACTGACTGCATGGCTTAAATCTGACTTCATTAACAACTATTTATTCTAATTAAAATATTTTCATTGCATTTATCTTCTATAGCTCAAAATGAATGTTCTTTTCATCAGTTTAGTGAACTGCCTAACAAAATCAATCTCTAATTTTTCTAATTTGCCAAGAATTATCTATAAATTGCATGTTAAGTTATGAATTATTTTCTACAAATATTCTAATATATGATTGCTTGACCAATTTGAGATATACTATTAAGGTTGCTTGAAAAATAGATATTGAAGAAAAGATCACTGCTATTATTAGGGCATATTAAATGCAGAAAAGCAGTTAATTAAGTACACTTGGAAAATAATTTTACCTGACAACTTAAATGAATATTCTAGCTATTTGACTGCCAGTATTCCATTTGCTATGGACAAATACATTTGGATTAGTTGAAGTAATCACTAACATGGCAGAAATCAGGGTCTTTTAGTCAAATGATTCCCAACTACTGGCTAAGCCAACATCTGAAATACTCATATCACATAGAAGGATTCCTTGTGCTACAATCACTATGAATTTATATATGGATTATCATCTCTCCAGAGAATCTTCACAAGAGACAGTGCCCATTGTTTTCACTAGACATTTTTGGTCCACTGTCACAATAAACAATCTTACCAACTGTTCTATGTTTAGGCAATCTTCAAAATGCTATATTCTACTAGTTAAACATTTACTTCTGTCCACTTCACATTTGATTTTTCTTACAATCTTTTCCACTGCTTTTATTTAACCTAATCATAATTATCAAATATTACACAGTAATATTTTCTTACATTTACTAAGGATCAATTACTAATCCCTTTACTTACATATCACACATTAATAAGATTACTGAATTCAAACACCAAATGTTCTATATTTGAAAACTGCATTTATTCTACCACAGTACTCTTTTTTTTTTTCCCTCCTTAACGTGATTGTACATTATTTTCATTTCTCTACCAACTGTTGGCTCAGCAGTAAAGATTCTGCCTGCAATGCAGGAGACACACGAGACACGAGTTCAATTCCTGGGTCAGGAAGACTCCCTGGAGAAGGGCATGGCAACCTCCTCTTTCCTGGAGAATGCCATGGACAGATAAGTCTTATGGGCTACAGTCCATAGGGTCACACAGAGTCAGAAACCAAAGCAACTCAGCATGCACACATAGTACACACTCCAATTTTTATGTTAGTAGAATTTGTAAGAATGAGTGTTTTTCTGTACATCATAAAATGAATGGACACATCTTGAAATTCTCATGCATACGCTTTCCTAGGCAAGCACAAATACATTTTTATACTCTCATGTGTGTGGGGCTGGGGGAGAGCAGAAGAGTAAGAAAAAGAGAGAGAATGCATATGTGTGTGTGTGTGTGTGTGTGTGTGTGAGAGAGAGAGAGAGAGAGAGAGAGAGAGAGACAATGTGAACTATAGAAAGAAAAGGACAGGTACTAGTTTGTGAATATCCAACATGAGAAATAAAGTGAATCACAAATTAAAAATTACTCTTGGAAGAAGATTCAGAAAACCCCTGATTTACTAGGAAAAAAGTCAACAAACACAGGTAGTCGTTACCAATTAGAATAAAATTAATAGTTTCAAGGTATTTTAACAAATACTACAGTTGATGAGATTATTGACTCTGTTTCTTGTTTTTTGTTGTTTCTTTTTATCCCCACCTTCACTATCACACATTGTAAATTATTATTCAGTGAAAAGTCACAGTTCTCATTTAGATGATACTGTAATAAGCATTAAAGAAATCATTAAAATTAACCCTTCAATGTATTGCTTATATAACAGTGTTCATATAAATTCTGTGTTTATGTGTGTATATGCAAAACATGCAGGGGATACACTTATTTAAGTGCATTTATATTTGCATAGTTTTCTAGAAGCCAGTAGCTATTCTGGGAAATCTAAGAATCCTGTCAACTGGTCTGTAAATGAAATCCTTAAAGAATGGTGTAGTAGATAATTTGAAACTCACTGTGGAAGGACTGAAGAATACTGATTGTCCATTCATCTGTTAATCTTCCTGTTTTTGTTATCTGAATACACTTGAGCTGATTTGAAGATTCTCTTGATTCAATCCAACAAATCATATCTTCATTGTAAATAAAATCCAGAGTATGAATTTCATTTCCATTTACTGAGCTCAGGGTTGCCATCTTACTTCCATTAAGATAGAAAATCTCAATTGTTTCAGAATTTGCAATTAATAGCAAAGGTGGTTTATCTGTAGGTTCTGGAATAAGACAGAAAGAGGAAAGTGAGTTGGGTAAAAGGCACATTTTTAAGATAATTTTGTATTACTCATTAAAAGTCACTTCTATCTTTTTAATCTAGCTTTAAAATTTTAAAAAAATGCTTTCGAAAAGTGTTTATTAGTAATCCATACATGTTCCAGTAACCATAACATTTTACTTCTTTAGGGAAAACATAGTCCACTGAACATTTGCATCCCTGATTTTCTTAGTAATAATGTGTTCTTTAAATCTGAAGCTAATGCTATTTGCTTTCAGTGCTGGCAAATATAGGAAACATTATGAGAGCTTTTCTTAGGAATGATATGGATCTAGATCGACCTATCTACACAATGCTGCAGACTTGCTTTGTGAGCAAGAGCATGCTTTTTTGAGGTGAATGTATGAGGTCAAAATTAGATTCTCTAAAAGGAAACATGTAAAGCTCCCAGGCTCCTGTGACCTCAGCCTCACTGGTTCCTTGACTGACCCTAGGAGGTAAACAATCACACATTTTCTTGGTGACTAGACCATAGTCACTGCACCATTTCCTTCCACATTCCTTCTCTATAGTCAGGAAAATAAAATCCTGTGGTAAAAGAAATTTGTTCAACACCAATTTTTGGAATATATCTTTGCTTGTGCTAGGTAAGACTGGTAAGTTTTAGATAAATTTGAATTTAAAAGAATTTCAATTTTTTTAATATATAAAACAAACAGTAAAATTATTTGGACTGCAAGGATATCCAACCAGTCCATCCTAAAGGAAATCAGTTCTGACTGTTCATTGGAAGGACTGATGCTGAAGCTGTAACACCAATACTGTGGTCACCTGATATGAAGAACTGACTCATTTGAAAAGACCCTGATGCTGGGAAAAATTAAAGGCTGGAGGAGAGGGGGATGACAGTGGATGAGATGGGTGGATGGTATCAACAACCATTGGTGGACTCAATGGATATGAGTTTGAGTAAACTCCAGGAGTTGGTGATGGACAGAGAGGCCTGGCGTGCTGCAGTCCATGGGGTTGCAAAGAGTTGGACATGACTGAGCAACTGAATTGAACTGAACAGTAAAATTCCGTAAAAAAAAAAAAAAAAAAAAATCACTGTGAAAAGTTTAACTCCATTCAGAGTAGCTTTTGTTCTAAACAGGGAATAGAGGGAATTTTCAAATCCTCTATTCTTTCTGCCTTACCTCCAATGTGTCAACAAATATCTTGGACTCTGATGTCAAACCATTTATCAGGAAGCCTACCACTTCTCAGTGACTACTACTAATATCCTGCCCCAAGCTGCCAACACCTCTGAACCAGATCATCACAATTCCAATTGGTTTCTCTGCTTTCCTCTATGCCCTCCTCCTTCTCCTGAGTCTTCCTTCAATACAATAGCCAGCTTTGTCTTTAAAATGTGAAGGCAGATCAAGTAACTCTTCTGTCCAATTCTCAAAGGGTTCCCATTTCAATCAAAGTCAAAGTCAAAGCCTATAAGCCCTATGTGATGTGTCTTCTCATTAGGATTTCACCTCATTTCCTTCATCTCTTTACTACTCTCTCCCTCTTACTCAACAAACTGACTTTCTTACCGCTCATTGAACAAGATTCTGAATGGCATCCCAGAGGCTATTCTTTCTTTCTAGAATAATCATCTTATATTGGAATGGCTGACATGACATGCTTATGTCCTTTCTGGGCATTATTTAGATGGCACCTTTCTGGTTAGGACTTCTTTTTACCACTTTACCTTGTAAAAAAAGCTACAACTTTTTACACTCTCTGTAGACATCTCCAAGTTTCTTTTTCACTTATCACTACCAAACACTGTGTATATCACATTTCTTTCTCTGATGCATTATTTTTCTATTTCTGCTGCTATATCTCTAGCATTTATTGAAAGTCTGGAACCTATTGATCATTCACTATAAATTCTGAGTTAGTCGAAGGACACATGGAATGCTTAAGTAGTAGAATTCTTTAGAAACATCCTGTGCAATGTTACAAAATAATTTGGTTAGCAAAGATGCACCAACACTAACGTTAATGCTTAATGTCTTCATTTGACAATTGAAATGACCTTTTTTGAAATAGCCTCTCATTCAAAAATGAACTAATATTGCCAAGATGTAGACAACAATTTCAAAACTGGCTACTAGTCAGCAAATTTAAGTATGTCATTGACATTTTTTGGAGAGAGGCTGGAATATGAAGGAACACTGAGTTTCTCTTGAGGCACTGAGATAAAAATGAATCAATGGTCAATACAGGCAATGCTTGACACAACTAATCAATCTATTGCATTTTGTAGCTTTTTGAATGAATCAGTTGCTTATCTTAATGCAAAACATATCAACGACTGATTTTAAAGCTTCAGATAAATAGAATACCAATAAAGAGAAAGTCAGATGCTTTGTAAATTGATGTGGTTTGATATAATAATGGTAAGTTTAAAAATTCAAATGACATACTGGAAGAAGGATATTTATATTAGTTGTGATGTGCTTTAGTGAAGTGATATGCATGTGTTTTTGCTAAATATTATCTATGGTTTCCCTCTTTAGACAAATAAAACATAAGGCCTGATATGGAAGTAGGGAAGATTACTGAACAATAAGAACCCATAAAAATCATCATGGGCTAAGGATGTAAGTCTTTTAGCTTCTACTTCCTGGTGAAACCTGGCATAAGCCTAGCAAGTTATCTGTCTCTACCTGTCTCTACCATTGGGCATTATTACCAGGTGTTTACACTTGCAAGTTGAAAACTACCATTAGCTTGGGTGATGAGGATAACAGACAGACCAGAACGAATGTGATGTTTTAATCAGATACCACACTTAGAGTCAGTAAACTGTTTTCCCAAAGGAACAGTTAGAAAACATATCAGATGACTTAAGTCAAAAGATTCTATACATCAGTACTTCATGAAAAGTAATAAATATCAAACTTTCAGATAAAAGAGATTGAAACACAAGAAAGTACTCAGTCAATATTCTAACTTAGAGAATCAAGACTTAGGTTGAAAAAATCTCTGCAACAGAAGTTCAACTGATTCATGCTGAAGGAGGAAAACTGTCTTCATCCTCTTTACTGACCTCTATATGTCAACAGCACAAAAAAAGAATATTTTCTCTCTCAAAAAGTTATAGACATGTATAAAATCAGATAATGATTTTTTTCCTATCATGGTATATTAATCACTGCCATAATTTTTGAAAACTGATTAGAAAGCTGTGAATTAAAAAGAGAAACTTGGAAGCATGAAAAATCTAATTTGACTAGATTCATAAATATACCTCTTTAAATTCCAAGCCACTATAACCACAATCTTGCAAACATATCCTTCTCTTCTCATCAAGAATATAATAAACATTTATTTATATACTTATAATGATATGATTTGACACATAGCTGATTCTAAACATATGTTTTCACTGGGAAATGAAACATTTTTTAAAGTTTCATGTAAACTTCCTTTTAATTCTAATTAATTCTTCCATTTGATTCCAAAATATTAATTCAGTTGGTTTCATTTTAAGTGACTGGAATTATGGCTTCATATACTTAAAAATAAAGATATACATAATAAATATTTATAACAAATGTATACATATGCATATATAATAACAAGCACCATCTAATTATACTGTTTAAGATTTCCATTACCTAATCCTATAATTGTGAGCAGTTACCTTCAATGAATGAAGCTGGGTAGATACCTCTCAATATTTACTGTGTTAAAGATGAAAGAACAAAGAATCTGAGGTTCAACTGAATAAAAGGGTAAATAATAAACTCCATGTAAAGTGTATCAAATTAAGATAGTGGGACTAAAGTGTGAGAAAAGGGAAAATTGTAATCCATTTAGCCCTATGAAATGGTTTTTAACCTTTACAAAATTTAAAGAAGAATTTAAACAATTTTACTTTATCATATAGAAACTATATAAAGGCTTTAAAAATAAGATGATATGAGGAATGAGAAGAATGCTAACAACTTGCAATAGAAAATTCTGCAAAGCTTCATGGAACCCTGGCTAGCTCAGATGTTAAAGGATCTGCCTGCAATGTAGGAGACCAGGGTTTGATCCCCGGGTTGAGAAGAAATGGCAACTTGCTCTGGTATTCTTGCCTGGAGAATCCCATGGACAGAGGCTTCTCGCAGGCTACAGCACACAGGGTCTCATTGTCAGACATGACTTAGCGACCAACACTTTCACTTTTCATAGGACATAAACTATAGCTATATGCAACAAAATAAAGAACAATCCACATAAAGACACCTAATTAAAAAAAAACATAAAATTATTCAATGAACAGTAAAAGCTGAATATGAAACACTAAGAGGAAATTATCTAGCTAAAAAAAGATAGAAAAGTATTATTCAAATAGTATAATAAATTATAAGTCAAAGTCAACTAAGCCAAACTAAAAATGGGGATAAAATTAACCATCTAAGTGGAAAAAAAAGATATAGGGTTGAAATATTTTAATTTCCAAAACATTTAAGGACAAATTTGTTTCTCTCTTTTCCTTAACTATTGTGTTAATGGAAAAATATCTTGACTGAACTGAAAGATATTTAGAATAAGTATATGCTGTGTCATATGTCAGAAGAAACTATTTTATCACATTTTGCTGCTGCTGCTGCTGCTGCTCCTGCTAAGTCACTTCAGTCGTGTCCAACTCTGTGCGACCCCATAGACGGCAGCCCACCAGGCTTCATCCCTGGGGTTCTCCAGGCAAGAACATTGGAGTGGGTTGACATTTCCTTCTCCAATGCATGAAAATGAAAAATGAAAGTGAAGTCTCTCAGTCATGTCCGAGTCTTAGTGACCCCATGGGCTGCAGTCTACCAGGTTCCTCTGTCCATGGGATTTTCCAGGCAAGAGTACTGGAGTGGGTTGCCATTGCCTTCTCCTTATCATATTTTACAGAAGGAAAATTAAAACATGAATCAAAAGTGGAAACATTAAAAGACACTAAAAACAGTATTGGCCCAAGCAAGAAAATGCAATTACTGTAATTATGCTGTAAGTTATCTTAACACAACCTTTTATTAGCATAATGCATTTATGCTAAATTACTGTTTTACTGGAGGAAAATGTTTTATTTATTGTGTTTTTTATTTTGTTTTTTAGAATTTATGCATGTATGGCATTTCAACCATTATATGAAGCAGGATAGTCTGCTTTCAAAAAATACATAATCTAATAGAAAAATTAAGTAAAGCATAATTAAGCATAACTGTCTATATCATCTGTCTTCAAGAAATATACAATCTAATAGAAAAAATAAGTGTAATTAAGTTTAAATATATGTATTTTTAAAGTCAATTTGGGTACCTTTCATCAAACTTGTATAGTAACACTGAATTCCAAAGAATGGTTAGATATATCTTCTTATGGTTGAGTGCTTGTTTCTCCCAAATTCTTATATTGAAGTCCTAACCCCTCAAGATGACAGTTTTGATGGGGATTGGGCACTGCTCACAATCTGAAGGAGGAACCCATATGAACTGGATTACTGCCTTATAAAAGAGTCTCTAGAGAGATCTCAAGGGCCTTCTGCAATTTGAAGATAGGACAAGTCTGCATCCCAGAAGACAGCACTCACCAGACCTTGCTGGTGCCTTGACCTCAGACTTCCAGCCTGTAGAACTGTGAGAAATAAATTTCTCATACCTGTAAGTAACCCAGTCTGTGGTATTTTGCTACAGCAGCACAAATGTAGGACAATGTGTCTGTTAAATAGAGTTAGAAGTTCCTTAATGATGATGACATTTGATTTCAGCTGTGCGTTAATGGATGAACAGGAATTGGATGCACAGAGAATTTTTTTTTTTTTACAAAAGATGAAGAATAAAAGGAAGTCTGGTAAAACCAAAAGCTTGGACAAAAACCAAGATGTGGGAACAACCAAGATATGTTGGAATACTGACAAATTTTTCAGTTTCTGAGCATGGAACATGTATTAGTGGTGAAAGTATTTCATCAGGATAATAAACCCTTTTTAGCATATTTTAGAAGTTAAACACTGTATTATATGCTTCAGATTTACTCATCTATTGTATGCTCACACTATTTCTAAGAATCAGGTGTTAATATTATCTATATTTTATAGATAAGAAAATAAGTTTATTTAGAGTTTAAGTAAATTGCTTAGGATCACAAAGTTACTAAGTAAAAAGAACTAGCTTCAAACTCACATAGGCCTTGTAGCAGATAAGAAAGTAGGTTGAGGAAACACTGCACAGGTCATTTAATGTCAAGATGATAAACTTACTTTCAATTTGGAGTGCATTTGGGAAATGACACAGGGAATACAATATGGATAAGTAGAATATAGTGGCATAGATATAATTACCATTTAACTTTTTAAACTTGTTTTTACTTTTAAAGTGGTGTAACATAACTCATATCAGATGGGAAAGTAGTTTGTGAAAGTCTTGTTTTACATTGCTTTGGTGTAATATTGTGGAGTTAGGTAGGAAAGGCATTAGGTAAAAGGAAAAGGTGTTTCTGTATGCTTTTTCAATTGATGCAGTACAGAAAGAAAAAATGATTATGTGTGCCAACATTCCTATTGGAAGCAGTGTCCAATGGAGAGATCATTTTTAATATAAGGACAGTAACCCAAGATTATTTCTTAAAAAAAATAAAAAATCTTGTAGACACAAGTACAATAGCTGGACTCCTGAATAGAGAAATGCTCTTCTAATTTCTCAGAAAATAGGTCATAAGAACCTGAAAAGGGTGGTATTTTGTTCTTAAGTAGAGAGAGTTTTGTGTGGTAAAGTAGAAGTTTTAAATTTTAGTGAGTGTTTTATGTATGTAATAGGATGTGGAAGGATGGATGTGGAAAGAGGATGTAGAGATTTGCAATTTGGGTTACAGGGTGAAACGGGAAAAAAAGTGTAGTCAGTTTTAAGAAATGATGATGAGTTTGGTGTTGGCTTGTTAGGCCAGTCCTGTATTATGCAATCCTCTTTTGGACACTGCCAAAACTCACTCAGGTAAACTACCAATCAAGCTGAACTAAAGACTAAAACAATATAACCTTGTTGTTATTTGGATATTATTAGTGAAATACCTATACCTTCATGCAGAGGATATTTCAATCTGAAAATGATTCAGAAGCAATGCCATATGCTGTTTAAAGTAATAAGGATCATTTTCCAAAAAACAATTAAAGCCAATAACATACCATGCATTAAAAAAAGAGCTTCTCATTTTGAAAATTAGTATCTCTCACAATATCCCTGTTTCTTAATAAGGAGCTGATCTGTCAGATCAAGGAAGTATTTCTCCTATTACCTGAAGACCTTACTTGACACAATTCTCAATATATTTAAAGATACTTTACTGAATTTTTAAATTTGAGAATGATAGTATATTTTAATAAATAAAATAATTTAAATAATGCATTATTATTTTTAATCAGGAAAATAAAATACATTTAATTATACTGAATTCAATTAAAGTATAAATAAAATTAAATTGAAAGGTAATTTTGGTAAATCTCAAAGAACAATTCATGCAAATTTTAGGTTACAGAATTAATATTAAAATTAGCAGACAATCCAGGGATGGTTAATTTACATTAGTCACTGAGGAGTGGCGTATGGAAGCTTCTGATTCGCCTAGTCACCTGTCTAATTGTGGCAAACAGAAACTTCTTTAGCTATAGAAATACATTTTTTCCAACTCAAACTTATCCCTCTAAGATATAAACCAGTAATGATTGAATTCAGCAACTAAAATATATTGGCTTATTTCAAAATGGCTTTAAAATAATTCCAGTTTGAAAACACGGGTCCTTGAAAAAGTCACTTCTGTCTCCTAAAGAGAAAATACTCTCTCAGTGTTCATATATTTAATTTTATATTTAACAAAAATTTATTGAGCATAACTCACTTCTGCCAGGCACTTTCTAAATGCTAGAGACACGGTGGTTAACAAAACTAATAAAATTTTTGATTTTGTGGAATTTACATTTTAGTGGAAGAAAACGTCAGTAAGCAAGAAAACACTATTTAGTATTTGCGGGCAGCATTAAATTCTACAAATAAAAGCAAAGCATTGGTAATAATATGGATGCAAGCTGTTCTTTAGAGAGAGTAGTCCAATTCAGAATATATTTAAAAGTTTAAAATAAAGAGTCTGAGAGAAAGAATGGAGTCAAGGGTGACTACAGTGTTTTGATTTGGACAAATGAGTGAAAAGGGTCACATTTACCAAGATGGTCATCACTGGGGAAAACGTTGTTAGGGCAGAGTATCAAAAGCTTGGGGGACATGGAATTTGATATTTCCATTAAATATCCAAATGGACGTATTACGTTGGATCCCAGTATTTAAGTGAGTTTGGTGTTTAACAAGTAGGTCTAATGTGTAGGGTT
Organism: Antilocapra americana; assembly: GCA_007570785.1. Lineage (NCBI taxonomy): Eukaryota > Metazoa > Chordata > Mammalia > Artiodactyla > Antilocapridae > Antilocapra > Antilocapra americana. Next base: position 18,044,154 of record ML660200.1, read on the forward strand.
GGAGACAAAAACCTGCAAGTCTCAGTCTCTAAATGTTTAAGAAAACCATGGAAAAGGATGTGTTTGTAAAGTCCTGATACAGGATGAAAACCTTAAGAAATCAATAGAAGAGAAGTTGTCCAAAGCACTGAACACTGAGTCATGCAAAACGTACTGGCAAAATGAGGATCATGCAGCAAAATAAACCAAGCAAAAAAATGCACAGTAAGGTATTAATAAGAGAACTCCAAGAATATACTCTTTAAAAGGAAAGTATTCAAGGAGGAGACAAGATCAGTTGTGTGCTAAGGACTGATAACTGAATAATTATGCAAATAGAGGTCACTGGTAACTTTGGCAATAGAGGTGTAAGTAAGTGATAAGAATGTAAGATTCACTGATATCAGAGGAGGCAATAGACAACACACTGTTTGTATAATGGGAAAAGAAAAATGGAGTGGTAACTAGAGAGGAATACAGTTATTAAAGAAGTTATTTCACAGCCTCTTTACAAGATCCTTATATACTGATGGGAGTGATCCAGGAGAAAAGAGAATATTGATGATTCAAGGAATAAAGAAGCAACTGTCTGAGTCCAACTCTTATACAGTGGAGAAAAGGTGGTACGGATGCAGAATTGCAGGGACTGGCCTTAGGAACAAAGTCAGTTTGTTCTTCCATTCAAATAAGAGAAAAAGTGAATAGTTCTAGCGTCAGACAGATTGGTAGATTTAGGAGAGTTCAGGGTGAAAAAGAAAATTGTTTTTGACTGCTTCTTTTTCCTCCGGGTAATATGAAAGATTATCATCTTCGAGTAAGGAGGAAGGAGGTAGACATATGAAAATTCATTATCTAGAGGTGGAACAGGGAAAGGTCATTTAATCTATTTCACTATTTCTGACAAGGCTGCCAACAGGTATAAATACATAACGTGTATTTATTAAGATTACAATTTTCTACTTTGCTATTACAAGGACAGATGGGTTTTCAGTATTCAATGGTGATTACAGACCAAGCTTCCAGATACTTTACTAGATATATTCCTTGTAATTTAATGGTATGTTGTTCTAAAATTCTAAAGTCTGTTAAGATTTAAATTGTCTAATAACTTGGCAAGTATTGTCTTTCACACAAAGCAAAAATGGAGTCTATGTGAGTCCTAGCACTGAGAAGAAATGCTCACACGCATTTAAAAATGCATTCATTGTGGTTTTGATTTGCATTTCTTTGATAATAAGTGATGTTGAGCATCTTCTCATGTGTTAGCCATTTTTATGTCTTCTTTGGAGAAATGTCTGTTTAGTTCTTTGGCCTACTTTTTGATTGGGTCATTTTTTTTTCTGGAATTGAGCTGCAGGAGTTGCTTGTATATTTTTGAGATTAATTGTTTGTCCATTGCTTCATTTGCTATTATTTTCTCCCATTCTGAAGGTTGCCTTTTCACCTTGCTTTTAGTTTCCTTTGTTGTGCAGAAGCTTTTCATTTTAATTAGGTCCCATTTGTTTATTTTTGCTTTTATTTCCAAAATTCTGGGATGTGAATCATAGAGGATCCTGCTTTGGTTTATGTCGGAAGGTGCTTTGCTTATGTTTTCCTCTAGGAGTTTTATAGTTTCTGGTCTTATGTTTAGATCTTTGATCCATTTTGAGTTTATTTTTGTGCATGGTGTTAGAAAGTCAGAATGGCTGCCATCCAAAAGTCTACAAGAAATAAATGCTGGAGAGGATGTGGAGAAAAGGGAACCCTCTTACACTGTTGGTAGGAATGCAAACTAGTACAACCACTATGGAAAACAGTGTGGAGATTCCTTAAAAAACTGGAAAAAGAACTGCCATATGACCCAGCAATCCCACTACTGGGCATACACACTGAGGAAACCAGAATTGAAAGAGACACGCGTACTCCAATGTTCATCGCCACATTGTTTGCAATAGCCAAGATATGGAAGCAACCTAGATGTCCATCAACAGATGAATGGATAAGAAAGCCGTGGTACATATACACAATGGAATATTACTCAGCTATTAAAAAGAATACATTTGAATCAGTTCTACTGAGGTAGACAAAACTGGAGCCTATTATCCAGAGTGAAGTAAGCCAGAAGGAAAAACAACAATACAGCACACTAATGCATATATATGGAATTTAGAAAGATGGTAATGATAACCCAGTATGCGAGACAGCAAAAGAGACGCAGATGTATAGAACAGTCTTTTGGACTCTATGGGAGAGGGCAAGGGTGGGATGATATTGGGAGAACGGCATTGAAACATGTAAACTATCATATGTGAAATCAATTGCCAGCCCAGGTTTGATGCTTGATACAGGGTGCTCAGAGCTGGTGCACTAGGATGACCCAGAGAGATGGAATCAAGAGGGAGGTGGGAGGGGGGTTCTGGAAGGGGAACACATGTATACCCATGGTGGATTCATGTCAATGTATGGCAAAACCAACATGATAATGTAAAGAAAATTAATTAATTAATTAATTAATTTAAAAAAAATAAAAATGCATTCAATATAGTGGATTTTCTCTTCTCAGGATTAAAATGACTCTAAGCAGCTTAAGTAGGGAGAATATGCAGAAATGAGTTATCAAAGTCAAGAGCAAGTATGAACTCTGGGGAGCAGTTTTCAAGAGACATTCTCTAACTGCCGTTATTATTCAGTACATTGTTGGCTGCAAATGATACAGGGGAAATGCCTTGAAGGCTCTTGGTTAAAAAAATTTTCTGATTAATTAGAAAAATAAATCAAAAACTTTTTTTTCCATCAGATTTTAATCTTTGGCTTTCTGAGGGTTTCAATAAATCTATACTTCTACATTCCTTAAAGCAATATAAAAAATTATATACCCATGCCTAACCTTTTTTTTAAAATATTTTTTGATGTGGACTATTTTTTAGTGTCTTTACTGATTTTGTTACAATACTGTTCTGTAGTTTATGTCCTGGCTTTGGGGAAGGAAGGTATGTGGTATCTTAGCTACCAGATCAGGAACTGAACCAGCAACCCCTGCATTGGAAGGTGTGTTAACCATTGGGTCACCAGAGAAGTCTGTCCATGTGTAATCTTAAAACTGAATCATCTGAAATTTCTGTGAATTCAAATGTGGCTCACTTCTTTTTATTTTTCATTTTTTTAGTCCAATTTTAAGTCAAAGAAAGGGAGTTAACTGTAGAATATTACATGCTCTATCACATTTCTATGTTAGGGATTTCAATAAGTCAATAGCTAGTCTACAAAAATTAAATGCAATGACAGAAATTTGCAGTTATATATTGTGCCATTTGTGAAGACAAAGTTTATTAATTGTCATATCTAAAGCTCACAAATGTCGCTATGTAATTCTTAATATACAAACAAAGATATTTGCAGCTATATTGCAGCTAAGATGTTAAGTGGTAAGAAAAATAGAAGATATGCATTCTTTCTGTGTCAAATATACTTTTTAGTCATGGGTAAATCAAAGGTGTCATGACACACGAAAAACATGGCAGGTAAGATTGCTATAAATCTTGCAATTTTGTTGCTGGAAAAAAGATTTAAGATATCAAGAAAAGTGTTAGACTGCGAAACTGATGTTCTGGAGCTGAGAAAAAAAAAAGTAAAAATTTAAAAATAACAAAAATAGACATAGAATATTCATAAAGAGTTTTATATCTCAACACTGGAAAGCTCATTAACAGTTGTGTAGGTAGAAAAAAAAGAGAAAAGAAAAGTGATGCTGAACTTAAGTAAGTTACCCTTTGAATCTCTTTCAATCTTTTGACTTTCCTTTTAGAGATCCTCAGTATTCTAGTACCCTTATTCTGCTTTCTTGAATGTTTAGGAAATTGCTTAAAACATCTGACAAACTTTTATCCAGCACATACTCTGTCCCAGGAGCTGTTATTCCTCTGTCACTTACAGCTTACTGTAGTGTATCTCATTTTTTCCATGCATATATGACTTAGTGGAAAACAATAAATATTGATTTCTAAGCTGATCTTGGTCTACAAGGCTTCCTTCTAGTGCAGAATTACTCATTTACATTCATTTCACCAAGTGTCATTCACAGTTATGCCTTAATGAAATGACAAACTGTGCAAGAACTAATCCTTTGGGCTATCTAAAAACAGTAAGAATGCTAAATAGTAAATCTTCACATTGTCAAGATATAATCACGAATCATTCTGCAGGGAGCTACTCTTAGCTAGATGGTAAGACCTGAAACAGGTCTAACCCAGTAGCTGCATGAACTACCAAGATTACAAAGACTTAATATTATCCCTCCTAGGAATATTTAAATTTTAATATGGGTAATTATTTTAAAAAATGTAATTATGCTTTACTAAGTGAATTTCACTTCTCTTCACATTCCAGGATGTCTGTTTCTAGGTGAGTGATTACACCATTATGATTATCTGTGTCATGAAGATCTTTCTGTATAGTTCTTCTGTGTATTCTTGCCACCTCTTCTTAATATCTTCTGTTTCTGTTAGGTCCATACAATCTCTGTCCTTTATTTTGCCCATCTTTGAATGAAATGTTCCCTTGGTATCTCTGATTTTCTTGAAAAGATATCTAGACTTTCCCATTCTGTTGTTTTCCTCTATTTCTTTGCACTGATCTCTGAGGAAGGCTTTCTTATCTCTCCTTGCTATTCTTTGGATCTCTGCATTCAAATGGGTATATCTTTCCTTTTTTCCTTGCCTTTCACTTCTCTTCTATTCACAGCTATTTGTAAGGCTTCCTCAGACAATCATTTTGCCTTTTTGCATTTCTTTTTCTTGGGGATGGTCTTGATCCCTGCCTCCTGTACAATGTCAGGAACCTCTGTCCACAGTTCTTCAGGCACTCTGTCTATCAGATCTAATCCCTTGACTATATTTGTCACTTCCACTGTATAATCCTAAGGGATTTAAAGAAATCTAGTGCTATGGAAACAATTTCTAACACTGTTTGGAGGAGTGCCCCTATGGATTATACAGGTATTATAATTTGTCTTTCTTACAACTAAGTGTTTGTTGCTCAGTTGTGTCCCATCTTTGCCACCCCATGGACTGTAGCCTACCAGACTCCTCTGGCCACAGAATTTTTCAGGGAAGAATACCGTACTGGTGGCCATTCCCTTCTCCAGGGTATGTTTCCAGGGATCAAACTCTGGTCTCCTGCATTGTGGGCAGAGTCTTTACTGTATGAAGAACAGCTAAGAGTTCCTGCCTAAAAAGTTTCTCCTTACCCTCATCAAATCAGTGAATATCAGAGCATAAGTTGTAACAGACCCCAAGGTTCTTTAATGGGCTCTCTTCTCTCTCTACTCTGGTTCCTCAATGGCAAAGAGGTATGCTCTCTCTCTCACATGGTACCATTTAAGGCAGTGCCTCTACCCTGATGAACACAGAATTATTTAGTGCTCTTTATTTTTCTGCTGCTTTAGTGCAATCAGTAAAGCCCTACAGGGACCACAGAACTGAATGCTGAGGTAAGGACTTGCCTTCAGCAAGTGGTGAGGACATTGAAAGTACAGTTAGAGGAAACTGAGCTCATCAGTTCATTCAAAATTTCCAGTAGTTCGTAAATTTAACACCCTTAACTATTATTTTTACTCTCATAGATTCTGCATGGGCCCACTATCAACCAGTGGTGCCTACATTTAACACATAATTCTATAACAAAATCAGACTAAGTTAAAAGATAGTTAAATTTCAAAAAAGAAAACAGAATAAACAAAGAAAAACATTTCATGTTCAGAGTTGATGTCATTATTGGAATTGGTTTAAAAATATATAAAAAATATACAGGATGTCTTACTGGATACCTATAGATGCCTGACAGTTACTAGTTTTTAATGTTTGCCCCCTTCTAAAGTTATGAACAATTCATTATGACATTCACATTCTAGCAAGCCTCCTCCTACCTAGTAATATCAACTATGCATATTTAATTTTTTAACATAGATTACATGCTTTCTTCCATTTGGAAATTACCTATTTTGATATCACACACATACTTAGACTAGGTTACCTTTGAAGTTTCTCTCAACTTTGAAACACTTGATTCTATATTGCAGTAATCAGGTCAATCTTACTAAGTGTAGAAAGATTTTGTCTGTACTGCATGGATTATCAGGTATGAAAAGGCCTCCTGCCTCATATTAATCTTTTCTTCCATCTGTCACACAGACTAAAATGCTCTCTCTTATTAGAAGTATTTCTTAAAAGGGATCTTTCTTAAAATTATACAAATGGCATTGTTTAAATATCCATGTGACCTTTAGAACTAGTCAGTATATGTTATAGACGTCTACTTATTTACTGTTACTCATTCTTCCCCAATTACAAACCACAGGAACATTCCCAAGAAACCTATGTATTGTAATTATATACTCCAATATTATCATCAAGCCAACAACCTACTAGTGACGGCATTTATATATTCCATCATCAATGGTAGAGTCATCAAATCTCCTTGATGCAGTATTAATATCATGTGCCAGCCCTCTTTGGTTACATTTCTTTTTGTCAGAAACCCGTCCATATAGAAAGAAAGTCCTTCTTTGAATAGGGTTTATTACACAACATTCTCCCTGTGTATTCACAACAATATTGTGTGGATCAATAAACGAAAAAGCCTTCTACTTCTTTCATCTGTCAATATATTAAATCAGAACTCTCAGTGGTGGAAAAAAAGAGGAACGTATAACTTGACCTATTTTTTCTGGAGGATTATACCCAAAAATAAATAGGGCCTCATAAACCAAGTCAGCAATTGAAAGAAATAAATTAAGAAGCAAAATAGTTCTTTTCTTGGTAATTTTCTGTACAAATATGTTTTGTAAATCATTAAGCATACTATCTCAGAGAAATAGTTGAAATTGCAACATGAGGCTATGATCTAAAGGGAAGCAGCAATAGCTTGCAGAGCAAATCCAATGCTTTGCTCAATTTAGCTTTAGGAAAGGGAACCCAGTTCCATGTCTAATTTCCCAGTTGCTAATAAAAGGGAGTAGGGGGACATTGATTAATTTATCAAAACATCATAATTTGAAAATGCATGAAATGAAATCTAATTTGGAGGAAGTTAGAAGATGCCCCATGGAGTACCATGGATAATATTTTCATATATTGTCTCCAAGCTAATTCATTTCATGCACACACACACACACAGTTATCCTATCATCACCAGAATACCTCATTAGCAAACCAACAATATTTAGGGCTTACTTAGACTGAACACCATGTAGAAAACATAGGCTTTATATGCATGTAAAAGATAAAGGGAAAGCAGTTTTGAAACATGAAATGAAAACACTTAAGAGGACAACACTTGTTTTAATAATCTTAATTAGAAAGAACAACTAATTATTTTTCCTTCCTTCCTTCCTCCCTTTCTTCCATAAATACACACTCAATAGTTACGTGTTCCAGGCATGAGTAAGTAACAGCAAACAAAATTGACAAGTTCTGTACTCTCATAATGCTTATACTGTTCTGGGTAAACCTAATGATAAGTACACAAAGAAGTTCATTTCAAATGGTAGTGCTATAAAGAAAATAAAACTGAAATGTCATACTGTTATATAGAATAGGTATGAATAAATAAGTACAGTTGGGAAATAAGATAGTGTTGGAGAGAGTACACACCCTTAAATAGAATGGTCAGAGGTCATTCCAGTGTTGACATTTTAGCTAAGACTTGAAAAAGAATGTGACTATCTTAGGGAAAAGCATTGTAGGCATATTAAACAGCAAATGAAAAGACCTCAAGGAATGAGAGAATGGCTGAAGAAGAAGGAAGGAAACCAGGCTGTCTGGTGTATGATAAAAGAAGTAGCAGGAGATGAGATGAAAATTAAATGGTACCAGATCATTAGCCTTTAGAGGTCCTGTGAGAAGTTGGGTTTTATTCTCAACATAAGTGAAATTATTGGGTGATTTTAAGCAAAATAATGGTGTGGTCTGGTTTATATTTTAGCAGATAACTTTTTTATGTGATACATGAATTTTAGAGGGAAGCAGTAAACCACAGAAATCGTTTAGTAATCTATCATATACTCCAGGAGGGAGAGGGGTAATTCATATCAATTAACCCATTTCCTTTGAAAAGGTTTTTTTGTTCATTATAAACTTCCTGTAATGCAAGGAGTTTTGTAGTGATCAGTGACAACTAAAAGAACTGCTCTGAATTTGTAAGTATGGATCAGTGAATTAAAATGAAGGAAAAATCTATTTCTTCAAAGTCATATTGCTTTACGACATTTCTAATGAAAAGGAACTACAAACAGGAAATGAATTCTGGAACAACAAAAAAATAGGTAACTTACCATTTTTGGCTTTGCAGGATCTATTGTCTGGCTGCATTATGTAGCCCTCCACACAACTGCAAGCATAGGATCCATACGTATTTATGCAGGACTGGCTGCATGTACCATAAATAGCACATTCATCTTGATCTAAAAGGAAAATTGGCATCATTTCTAAGGAGATTTATTGTTGGGTACTTTTTTCCCCCTGAAGAATATATTTTTTCCCAAACTTTGGTAATAGGCTATTCTTTTTTTTTATAATAAAGAGCCAACTCCAACATATCTTTTCAAAACCACAGAATCTGAACATAAAATTCATCATTATTTTAAGAGCTACAGACAAGATCAAGCTTAAAATAAAGTTGTTTACTTTAAAAGAGAATTTATTTGCATTTTTGATGGCCAGGGTAAAAGTCCTTGGCTATTTGTGCAAAGGCATTACATGCACTCTGATGAATATTTGCTCAAGAGTTCTAGTGTTTATAAATCTGACTTTTTCAGTATTTTAACAAAGAACTAGTCTGGAAATACAATTTTCAATGGACATATTAAATGAAAGTTCTGGGCCAAGATATGTAAACCACCTTCATTAAATCAAAAGGAGGAAATTTAAATATTCATCAAAAATTTTTATCTTATTTTTATTTTAATATCTATGGCTCTCCTCCTATTTCTTCACTTCTTCCACTCCCAATACTTTTTTCCTCCAGCACTTGTCCAAACCTCTATAAGGAGCAGGTACCTAATGATTGTTCACCAACCAGACAAATTAAAAAAAAAATCTGTCAGTTAATAATTTAGACAAATGTGTATCCAGTCTGTCTTGTGTACCAAGCACTATACTAATCCCTTAAGAAATTAAAACTGATAAACCATGGCTTCAACATCTAGGTGAAACAAGTTTAGTGAAATAAGAATCTCATTTCTATGCATTTCCTTATAATAAAGGCATTCTAGTTATGATAGAAACCGAGAGAGGTAAATGAATCTGCTTGGAATTGAAGGGAGGATGTTAAGTGAAGGCTTCATACTGAGCTGAGATTAAAGGATGCTTTCCATTTCCTCAGACTAAATAAAAATGGATCAGATGGAAAGAGGTATTGTAGTTAAACAAAACAGCATATGAAAAATCATTGGGATGACACAGTAGGGATTTCAAATAAGTGTAAATAGTCAAGTGGAATAATGGTAAATATAGTGAAATAGTAAGAGGTAATATTGGGAAAACAGTCTGGGGATGAGTCAATGAAGTTATTTGTATGCTAAAGTGCTATAAAAGTTTGGCACTGGGGAAACATTAATTATATGAGTTTTATGATCTACTTGTATTTTAAAACTAAATAAAGTCATATGAAAAATGAATTAATGAATATAGAGAAAGAATCTTGGAAAATTACCTATGCGCTAACTCCATATAACAAATTGTGTTTAGAAGTCATAATATCTTGAACTATAGTGGCAGTAACAATGGACAAGAGGGAATAGACTCAAATATTTTAAGAAATAAAAAACACAACATGTGAAGACTAGATTGGATATGTTGGAAGTGAATGGTGGTTTAATTTATAAGAAATATAGATTTGATATCCCCCTTAGGGGATACCATGGTTTCTCTGGTTGCTCAGAGGAAAAAATCCACCTGCCAATGTAGGAGACTCAGGTCCAGTCCCTGGGTCGGGAAGATCCCCTGGAGAAGGAAATGGCAACCCACTCCAGTATTCTTACTTGGAGATTTTCATGGACAGAGAAGCCTGGCAGATTACTGTCCATGGCGTCACAAAGAGACAGACACAACTGAGCATGCACTCACACACTTTAGAGGAAATCATGGGAGGAAATACTAAATTTTATTTGGATGTGTTTGAGATGTCTGCAGAGCATCCTTGAGTAAATGTTAATAAGTAGTTGTAAATATGGGACCAGTAAATAATACAAGATGAGATGGGTCTTGAAGTTTCACAGAATCAATAGCATATGGATAACAGATTTAAAAAAAAATAGCAGAGACTTGATTCCACAAAGAGAAAGCGTAAGTCAGAAAACAGGTATAGAAAAATTCTGCAGGATACCAATGTTAAAAAGACAGGCAAGAAAGAGAAATCCATGAACCTCCTCTGAAGAGTGTTAAATGGATTAAACTGCCTGGGTATAATAAGAATATCTATTTGTTCTTTGTTCTCAGTTTCTGGCAGTTTCTAACCCTTGTAATTTTCTGAGTTATACAAAGTAGCTTTTGTTAATTATAATGAGGCCTTCTGAAATACTCTCAAATCTAAACTAATGAGTTAACTCAGGGTGGGACCATTAGATAATCTCAGAATGGGGCTGGTCATCAGAAAGACAAAACAAGTGATCAGAGGATAGAACTCTCAATCCCATCCTCTGACCCCAAGCAAAGGAAGGAGTTTACTAAGGAAAAGCAAAGAAATTCCTGAGTAGTCAAGGAACATTTAAATTGAGAAACTAAGCCTGATGTACATTACAAAGCAATGAGCCTCTAGGATAAGAATAACCCCGGGCTCTGGAGATCTGCATTTTAGTTCTAAAGTATTTTACTAAAAAGAGGTACAGACTTAAGTAAATCACTTAATTGTTCTGGGTCTCACTTTTCTCATTTTATCATGAGAATTTTCAAAAATATTCTCCGAGGGTTTCTCTAATTACAGGATTCTGTTTTTAAGGTAAAATATTAAAGCAGAGATTTAAAGTAACGAGCACAACACCAATTTCTTTGGAAAATATTCTGATTATAAGTGTTGCTGACAATCTAGATATTCCTAGTTTTATACATAGATTCTATATTCCATGTTTTCCTTATATAGATTTTATATACCATAAAAGATAAGTTTTTATATTGTGTATACACACACACACACATACTTAAATATGTAAATATAGCAGAGTTCTATAGAATGGAGAAATAACCTAAAATAATTCAAGATGGCTGAATAGAGTCATTTTGGGAACTAAACATTTGGTGTACGACATTCATGAAGGCAAAAATTAAAAAATTAGAAATATAAATATTTTATGTTAATTATTATTCAGTTCAGTCACTCAGTCATGTCCGACTCTTTGCAATCCCATGGACTGTAGCACCCCAGGCTTCCTTGTCCATCACCAACTCCCAGAGCTTGCTCAAACTCATGCCCATTGAGTCAATGATGCCACCCAACCATCTCATCCTCCATTGTTCCCTTCTCCTCCTGATTTCAGTCTTTCCCAGCATCAGGGTCTTTTCTAAAGAGTCAGTTCTTCATATCAGATGTCCAAAGCATTGAAGCTTCAGCCTCAGCATCAGTTCTTCCAATGAAGATTCAGGACTGATTTTCTTATTTCATTATTATTGTTATTGGTCAAATATCAGCCACCGGTATTACTAATGCAAAAGCTAAAAGAACATTAAATAACTATTATTAACCTAAATTGGTTAATAACAGATTACTACACTGCAACTATATAACAGGTATAAAATATTGAGAAGGTTAAAATAATTAAATTCAAAGTTTTAGTATGTTTAGACTAAAACATACCCCATGTTGATATGTCCAATGTTTGACATTACTGCAATATGAATTGAAAATTTATATCTTTGTATGAGGAACCTAAAATATGGCTCAAAATAAATAAATAAATAAATAAAATAAAATATGGCTCAAATGAACTTACCTTGAAAACTGAAACACACTCACACACATAAAGAATAGATTTGTGGTTGCTAAGAAGTGGGGCAGAGGGAAACAGATGGACTGGGAGTTTGGGGTTGGTAGATGCAAAGTATTACATTTAGAATGGATAAACAAAAAGGTCCTGCTGTATAGTACAGGGAATTATGCTTAAGATCCTGTGATAAACCATAATGGAAAAGAATATATAAAATAATCTATATATGTGTATAACTGAGTCACTTTGCTGTAAAGCAAAAATTTGTACAATACTGTTAATCAACTATACCTCAAATTAAAAAAAAATTGACTTTATAAAGGCTTATCTAATGTTTATATATGTGGTTTTGAGGAAACAGCCAACTTTTAACTCTCAAAAAACAAACAAAAAAGTGAACATAAATACTATGTGGAACACATGGTAAGTGTGCAAAGATATTTTATTAAATTTCTGTTAACTAAGTCTCTGTTAAAATAAAACTGAAAAGAATACCACGTTGTAGTTACCTTTACAACTTCTTCCATCTTCTTTTATTTCAAATCCATCCTCACAGTAGCACACCGTACTATTTCTGACCACAGCACATTTATGCTGACAATTCAACTGCTGGCAATTGGGCAACAGTTCTGTGGGGGGAAAACAAAGATATTATGTCTTTATAACTATGCACACATGTATACTATTTAAATTTAAATGTTAATATTTATGCAGTTATTACTGTAATAATAAAGCTTTGATAGAATTCCTAGAAAGTCTCTGTACTGGTTTACATATTGATTCTCCCTAAAATATTCTAGATTGCATTTGTTTGAAGTTCTGTCAATAAAACTTCAGATCAATTTGTTCCGTCTTTCACTGCCCCCCTTATTACATATGTTCAAAGTCACATATCCTTTCAAATTCTGGTAAATTTAAGTTATTTCAAGAGGAAAAATGTCAACTCAGTGGTTGATTTCACCATTTATGCCTTTCCTATCTGACATATCCATTGGTTTTCTATTTCTGTGGCCTTGTTTTGATTTAGTAATCCATGTATAACCTTCAGAGCAATCAATGTGAGTATATTCCATTTTAATAATTTATCTTTCAGTGGTGACAAAATATTAAACACTGGACATAATATATTTCATTATATTTAAACCTTTTCAGAAAAAATATGTCATTGAAACCAAAGTTAACAAAACCTCAGAGCAAATTGTGATTCAATAGAATAAATTCATGAAACAGAGATGAACTGACAGAGACATGTTAATTGCACAAATAATTTCTAACATCAATAAGATTTGGTAAACTAGAAAGAGTATATGGATAGAATATATGACTGACTGTGATGTCTGAAAATAGGAATATTAATGGATTGTGGCAATTTCTTTTTTTATTTTCCCCAATAGGGAGAAAAATAAAGGCTTTAAAGTTAAATGATTCAAAATAAATATCTGCCACAGACTTAGCTGGTGTTTCAGAAATATTATAAATTTTGATAAAAATACATGAAAATTCCAATGCATAAAAGAATAGCTAGTACATTCAAACCTGAAAATTTGCTATTTTACTAAAAATTAATTATTTATAGTATTATCTTAGCCCCACTGCTTTTCAACTTTTATACAACTATTTTATGCAGCATCACTTCTTAAAAATGTAAAGCTCCTTCTTAGCAGTCACCTGCAAATGATGATCTTGTTTCCTATTTTCCTGAGAAAATCGAAGCTATCAACAGAAAATTCCCACAGATTTATGCTTCACATTGTCTTCCTTGCTTTTCAAATCTGGTTCAACTCATAATTAAAGCTCCAACCACAATTCCTGTGCACAAATCCCTGCTCCTTTCACTTACTCAGGGATCAGTTCAGTTTTTCTCAACTTCCTTTCATAATCATTTTTAAAACTTTATATTAGATCAAACTAAAGCCTCCATCCATCTCTTTTTGTCAATTAAATTTCACCAGAACTTAATCACAGTCATTTGTTTACACATTGCCTATGGCTGCTTTTACAAACAGAGCTCAACTAGTTGCCTTAGTTGAGTTGTTGGCCTTCCAAATCTAAAATATTAATTTTTGCTATATCCCTTTACAAAATGTTTCCTGACCTTTGTATTAACTCATTTTCAGCATCAAACATAATTTTATTAAAAACAAAGAAAGACTGATCTCACTTCCTCTACTAGTCACAGTTGTCCAATTTCTCTGTTCCACTTTATTATAAAAATTTACAAAATAATCCATACTCACTGCCTCTCCTTCCTCCTTGTTTCAATCTTAAGCCCACTCCATCAAGCTTTTATCTCCATTGCTCTAGAAACTGCTCATACATAAGTCTCCGATGACCCTGATGTTAATAAGTACAACAGCCTTGTCTCAATCCTCAACTCACTTGACCTATGAGCAGCACTTCACACTGTTAACTACTCCTTCCTGATACACAGTCATCACTTTGCTTCCAGGGATCCTGGTTTTCCTATTTCACAGCCTCTTTTTTTTTTTTTTTTTATTAGTTTTGCCATACAATGACATGATATCGCCATGGGTTTACATATGCTCCCCCTCCAGAACCC